>JACSYO010000755.1:290000-687500 GCA_016806645.1 Ophiodon elongatus
CTCCGCGCACACACACACACACACACACACACACACACACACACACACACACACACACACACACACACACACACATATATACGCACTCCCTTCTGCTGCTCCATGACCCCATGCATTCATAGATCTCATTGTGCCGTAGTGCGCTAGTGGCTGTGTGTGTGTGTGTGTGTGTGTGTGTGTGTGTGTGTGTGTGTGTGTGTGTGTGTGTGGTGGGGGTGGTGTTAACCTCTGCTCCTTCATCCCAATGTCCAGCCTCTCCATCAACCATATGTTGCTCGGGAACAACACGGGGAGAACTGAAATACAGAAGCTTTAAAAAATAAAAGTGATTTTAAATATTAAAAGTGTCGATCCTGTAAGGGCAGGCATAATAAAAAATAAATAAAAAAACAGTCACGACATTGAGTGACTTTAAAAGCATTGTGGATGCAACAATAACAAACAATATATAAAGGACAAATCATTTCCTCTATACATGATATCAAGTTTGATGGGATGTGGTCATGACAGAAGAAAAGGTCACGACCTTTGTCCTCCTGCCTGGTTCCAGTGCAGCTGCCCTTCTTCCAGTACCTTCAAGAGATTAGGCTCAGCATTATGAAACAAGTTCTTCAGACTTCCGTGACACTAGGCTGTCATTGCGGGACAAAGGCGCAAATATTTTTTAAATTGGTGCTGCATGACCCGAGAAAAAGGGCAGTGGTATTCACTTTCGCTCAAAAGGTAGGAACACCTACAACACCCAGAATGCACTGGGCGTGTGGTGGACAAAGCGCTCCACTTCCTGCTCCGTGCTCAGGTGTGCGCTTGGCGCCGCTGGGTTCGGGTGGTTCTTTTCCAGTTTCTCTTCGGGATCCTGAAACATGGCTCCAGCGCTCCCCCTGTCCATATGTGGCCCTAAAGCGTAACGAGTGTAATGTCACACACGCATGTGCCCGGAAACGGGAACAATGCCCCCGGCCATGATCTCCCAGTGGTTGTTGTGATTATGGAGCGGTGAGGCCGGGCACAGAAAACGTGGTCGTACAATCTGTAATTTGAACAACCAGCCCAGAGCTGGCAAAATCCGCTTTTGTGGGGTAAACGAGGGGAGGCCTTTGGGTGCTGGCGACATTGTTCATTTGCATATACTACCCACACTGTAATAATACAAAGCTGGTTGAACACCGCCAAAGTATCCCTTCATGGGAAAGAATGTGGTAAACCAAGCCAACATTGGCGACAGCTCGTAGGTCGGAGAGAGGATGTGAACCACAGGCTCTGATGCGTCTTAGTTTCAAAGTGTTTCTGAAGTGTGACTTAAGCGTGAGACGTAAACCTCCGTCGTGTTTTGGGCAACATTTATGGTGACTTTTATTGTCCTTCCGTGAATATCAATATCGTCTTTTTCTGCCCTCATGAACTCATCACGGTACCTACTTAAAATGCTACATTTTTTTAACGGAGTCTCGTGGCTCGGCTCTGTAAACACAATCATTTACCTGAGCTTACGGTGATTTGCGGAACTTTATTCAAAGCAGCGTTGAAGGTGTTGAGTGCGTTTACTCGTACGCTGTTGTGTTTAACAGTCGGCAGTGAGGGTGTGTTTACATGTTAACCTATCACGACCTTTGCAGGAATCTGAGGGGCTGAGACCCCGAGGGGCTGAGACCCCGAGGGGCTGAGACCCCGCAGTGCGGTTTCAGGGTGATTTCTCTGAGGGAGACAGAAGCGGGAGAGAAAAAGAGGAGAAAGAGAGTTGAGAGAGACAGAGCTGCAAGGCTCCAGATGAGACTGATTTCCTCAAGAGGAAGAGTGAGGGAGGTGTGTGTGTGTGTGTGTGTGCGCGCGCGTGCGTGCATGTGCGTGTGTGTGTGTGATGTGGTAAAGTGCTTTGCCTATGATGTGGTACATTTTCATCTGCATACATTCCTGTGTGTGTGTGTGTGAGAGAGAGAGAGAGAGAGAGAGAGAGATAGATTGGTCTCCTTATGCTGTCAATAAGCTACAGTTTGTGCGACTTGAGTCTCTATACGTGTGTGTGTGTGTGTGTGTGTGTGTGTGTGTGTGTGTGTGTGTGTGTGTGTTTGTGAGAGAGAGAGATGGGTGGCCAGTGTGCGCACACATATGGACATTTAGTTAGCATGTGTCTAATGTGAATGCCTGTGTATTGGTGGCTTTGCTTTGAAATCATGCGCACACACACACACACACACACACACACGCACGTACCACAACCGCTCCAAGGTTCTTGCCAAGCCGACAGCCCGTTGGCGGGAGGGGCGGGGTCCGCCACTGAAAAAAAAGAAATTAAGGAAGTGGGAAGAAAACGAGTGACAAAATGTGAAAAGACAGTTGGGGGGGAGTTGGCTGAGGAGGGAGGCCAAATGGAGTGGAATGAATGCTGCAGTGAACACACACACACACACACACACACACACACACACACACACACACACACACACATAGAGCAGGCTGATTGCTGGGCTGATTAGCTGAGGTGCTGCTCAGACTGAAAAACAACAGAGTGCACCCTCGAGATGAGACGGATACATCGGCTCCATATTGACCTTTTATTTAAAAGCTCTTTCCAATCAGCGTCACCCACCATACATTTAAATATATCATATTTTGAGAATTGATCAACACTGAACTGGTTATCGAAAGGAAAAGATAATATGGCATACTTTTATATTTCAGATGGATGTAATTCATTTCATTTCTGGTACCCACACATAGCTATTCAGACTGATATAAATAAATAGAAAAGAGGAATGTATTTAAGCTGACAATTATTTACAGTTATTTTATAGGCAGACACGATTTTCCATTTGTACAGTTGTCAAAGAAATCATCAGCCATTTTATTTGTGTATGTTATTTGTTGGTGGTGGTAATGCGACACGAAATGAAGCAATAGGGCAGAAAAGGTAAGAAGAAAACTGCTAGCTAGCAAACATGGCTGTTAACAATATAAAATATACATATTTTAGAGATGGTTACTGCAAATGTTAAATTAAAACAGAACCTGTGCTTGTTTACAAAAACAAAACAAAAAACTTTCCTTAAAATACATCAAACATATCAACAACGCAACGTAACAACGTAACAACGCAACTTAACAACACAACATAACAACGCAACGTAACAAAGTAACGTAACAAAGTAACGTAACAAAG
The DNA here is from genome assembly GCA_016806645.1 of Ophiodon elongatus. NCBI lineage: Eukaryota > Metazoa > Chordata > Actinopteri > Perciformes > Hexagrammidae > Ophiodon > Ophiodon elongatus. Next base: position 293,158 of record JACSYO010000755.1, read on the forward strand.
TAACGTAACAACGCACCTTAACAACGCGATGTAACAACGCAACGTAAAAAAAAGTGGCGTAAAAAAAAGTGGCGTAAAAAAAGCGACGCAAGAACGCGACGTAAGACCGCGACGTAACATCACGACGCGACGCAACTAGTGTCCATAAATAATCGCCATGATTGGACTTTGTAGCCTACATGGCTTGTTTTACTCTCTGCTTGCCTTTCCCCTTGCCCTTTTGCCCAGTCTCAAGAAAGTAGGGTCCTTATTGTCCCACATTGGGGGAAAATCCCGTCTACAGCTCTGCGAGGATTAACACGGAGTTCACCAATCCTTACTACCCCCAATTTTTTTATTTGGCTCTAGTAAAGACAATCAAAGCTACTTTACACGATGTTTGTTCAGCCATCAGCTCTATCAGGACCTATTACTGCATGTATTTCTACTGTGTCTGTAATGCATGAGTGTATGAGTCTTTTTGAAATTGTTCCTGATGAGGAGAGAGCGTATGCGGCGGCCGCCTGGAGAAAAGGCGCTGTCTTTCTGAGCACTCCGCCATTTTTGTGCAGCCGCTCCGAGTTCTTTAAGTTTTAAATCCCTGAACTTTTCAGAAAAGCGCCGGTGACGTCTCTGTATGTAATAGTCACAGTGACTTTTCTCATTACAATAGCACTGCATCACTGCAGTTACTTGGAAATCTTCCCATTCCTTTTCTGAAATAATGTATTCAGATGACTGGATATTATGATATAACCCAATTAGTAACTTTTTTAATAACAGAAAAAATTGGCAATACCTTAAACAAGTGCTCTCACTATTTCACTTTCATGATGCTTCCTCTTACTTTGAGCAAAGAAAATAAGGTAAAAAGGAGGTCAGTATTGTTTTTTTTCTTCCTGGTTTGATGTCGAAAAAGTAGGATGATTTCTAAATAGGCCCCACATCAATATTCATCCTGATAAGTCGCCCACTTTCATCTTTTTACATTTTCGATTCCTGCTCGTTTTCCACCAGCGCCAACCCCCCTTAGAGCTTTGAGAGGCGTTCTGTATAATGTCTTAAAATCCAGGCGATGAGGTGGGCCACAGTGGAATACAAACAACTTGAGCTCCTTGTGTATCCTCAAACTGTGAGGTAAAGTTACTTTGCTTCTGGAAAAGAAAGAAAAATTCGAACTCATCGTTCGCTTAAGAACTACCCAAGCTCCCCTTGATAATGACGGTTCTCGGCGAAGGTAATGTGTGATCTTCCCGAGGAAACTATTTGTGATCTCCCCAAGGAAGCTGTTAACATTATAATGCTACTGCAGGGAAATACAATAATACTAAATTGTGTGTGTCTTACAGGCAGCCTCAATCACTCAGTGAGGAGTACGGGCTCATTTTGAGTAAAGTTAGGTGAGAGGAATTCTGCTCCGTAAGCTTTAATGATTCCAGCAAAGCGTCTCTCTTTTCTTTCTCCGGCTGAGGTCTATCTATCCCCCGTGTCGCTCCTCTTTCTTTTACTCTTAATTAAGGGAGGAGGCTCTCTTAATCTCAGCACACTGTGTGCTAATGACCTGCAGGAGGCTTCACCTCCCACAGAGAGCTCAGAGAAAGAAAGACCCAGAAAGAGGGAGAAGGTTGAGGCAGTGTCAGCGCACAAGTGTCTTTGTCTGAAAGTGTGCCTGTGGGTGGGTGACGTATGAGAAAATGTGATTTAGGGGTTGAACTATGTGTGAGTGTGTCCCCGGTGGAGGAAGGGCTAAGGGGTCAGGGGTCACCTGTGGCCTGACAAAAGGTGCCTGAGCCCCCCACAAAAAGTCATGCGCCTGGGAGTGGGGGCTGGGAGGAGGAGGCTTATTACCATCAGCACTCGCCTGGCCTAACAATGACGGATCAGCATCTGTACATCCTGACACGCTGACACTTATCCCTCAGCGGGAGAGAGACCACGACGGAAAGCACCAGGGAGGGAAGGGTGGGGGGGAAGGGTGGGGGTGGACATCTGTAGATACGTAACAGCATGTCGCGGTGCCGAATGTTGCCTGCTGTCAAGCATCGGCAGATTGGCCGATTTGGGCTGCGTCCATCTGCATCTCAGTGCAGCTATTCATTGAGTCCGATTGGGAGAAATAACCTAGCAGTAACGAGTGAAGGGCGAGCGCAACACGCAGCAGCAGATGAACAGGTGCAGAGTGCAGAGACCGGCCTTTGTCTGGACGGGCCAGCGCGTTAGCCGGTTCAAAATATGAGGATAATATATGTCCTGAAACATGAAAGTTGAGTTGCCTTCTAGATGAAAAATAAAATATAGTTGAATTGGTTCATTTTTTTGAAAAAAGATTTAATTGGGTATTGTGTGAGAAAGCTCATTTGTGACTATTTCCATAGTGAAAAGAAAATGCAAATCTTAACTCAAGGTCCTCTTACTAGCTTTTCATTGAGTTACAATCTGCATCTCATGCTCTTTATCAACAAATAGAGTGGGCTTCGGGCTGCTTTGATTAGTTTGGTGATTAAATCTCAAGTTGTAATTTTGCAGGTTTTAAGACCTTGAGATACGATTGAAATTTCTGAAAAACAATTTAGGAATTGGGCCTTTGAGTGTAAATTACTTTGGTCAAACTATGATCTTATTTTTTTTTATAGTTTTAACCCTCATTTCTTCCAGTTCTGATGCCGTTGTACAGACTAAAGTAATGGCTGAGATCTGGGAACATTGGGCGGACCTTGTGTTTCTTACCCGTTAACTTGGAGTAAGTCGCATAATATTTTTAGTGACCCCCAACATTATTATTCATAATAGAAATGGTGGCAAAACTATGAAAATAAGATTCAAGTTGTAATAAACCAGAATTATGCCTCAACTGCTCTACTTTCATTTGACCAAATTATGCTAAACAATAAGATCAACACTCATTATTTTGCAGACGACACACACATTTACCTTGCTCTGTCACCAGGAGACTAAAGGCATCTGGAAGTGCAATGAACACATTAAATAATGGATGCCTTGCCTTGAGACGACATGAAAATAAGGACCAACGGCAGCAGGCACCAAAGGCTCTCTCGGTACACTTCAGTGACATTCAAAGCTTGATCATTTGCATCAAGCATATATTTTCAGTTTGTTTTTTTTATTCCTTTTACAACTAAATGATTTGCTAACAAATTCTTTCAATAGGTTCAACATGTTAACATATTTTTTTTATGATTCTGCAGAAGCAATGTGATGAAGGTGCATTACAATTTAGAAATAAAAAAAACAAAGGAGTTTATGAAACGCCAGTGCCCTGCAGACCGACGTTCGTGTCCCGTGTGAAACCAAAAACTTGAGTGTTTTTTTACTGACGTCGTTACGTCACCTGATCCTGTGTTTCACAACGATAGCCATGAGTGACCCTTCTGCATCGAGATACCACGCGAAGGGCTGCCCCTGTGAAGCTGAGGGCTTCTGTTCGAGTGGCCAAATATGACGAGTAGGGATGAGATCACGTGGTTTCAGAAGACACAGCTGAAAATGTATCGCTTCCATTTTTCCTGTGGTCCACAACGTCTGCTTTCCCCAGCGTTGTAGCATCAAGTTGCATCCTCAAAATGAACTTTGCTTGCAAGTTTCACACTGAGTTCTTCAGATTCAACTGCCAATTACCAAAATTACTTTTAGTTTGGCGTTGAGGTCCTTCAACAATGTCCCGCTGCACACTGTGTTTGACATGAGCACTCAGGGATATTTCACGGAGGGACTCCATCCCCCTCCATGGAGCTGTGTATAATGAATGTGGTGGTCCAAGTGAAGTGCAGCTACTCCCTTAATTGCACCTCTCCCCTTTTTCTCCCTCTGAAAACACTGTGGCTTGTTATGATAGGAGGGAAAAGCAAGGGAGTGAGGAAGAGTAGATTAGAAATGAAAGCAGTAGACGGGGGGTGGGGGGTGGGTGGGGGAGCGATGGAGGGGCCGTCCTTTAGGCAAGACTAATGAATAAGGTGTCGTGACTGATGACTGGGGCTTTCTCATGGAAATCAACGCTGGCAAAGTAATTAGGAAGCTCTTTCATTAGCTTAAACACAGCTCGGCAAAGAGATGCTTCTGGTGCATCTCTCTCGCTCTTTCTCCAGCTACCCCACCAGAGGATCCCTCCTGGGAGTACTGGATTTGTTTGAGCCTTAAGTTTTCATTAATAAACCCGCTGGGATGAATGGGGAGGAAGAGGAAGACGAGCGGTGGGGAGAACTGAGGAGAAGAGAGAGGAGAGCACACAATGCACCAAATCCCATCATTAGGGTGTTTTCTCAAAGTTATTTTTGTCCCGAGCAAAGGCTTTGATTCAAATTAATAGTCAATTAGCCCGACTATTAACATGCATGCCAGAACTCCGTCCCCTATGTAGAGGAAGAAGCTCATCAGAAAAATGCTCCTCAGTCGTCTGACATTTCAACTCTCCCTTATGCAAATCATCGCTCTCCTCCTACACTCCCACTTTTCTGCCTTTTTTTTTTTTTAATGTATGTGTTGAGTTGCTTATGAATGATTCAGGAGGGAACATGGCGCTAAGTGTTTGCAACTCTTAATGCGAATTGGTGGCTGCTTTTAACGTGTCCCTCCTCATCAACACACAGGTACTGGCCCTAGGCGGAGCGCTGGCTCTGGCCCACATTTCAGCCATGTGAGTTCACACATACTCTGCACACACACACACGCACACACACACACACACACACACACACACACACACTCTACAGGCCCCTGTCACTGTGCTCCGCGGCCGCCTCTACACTTCCCAGTAGCTGTGAGCTGTGAGTGGGTCTGTCTGGAGAACATGAGCTCGGTAGATGCCAGGAGACTCTTTAGCTGTCAGAAAATCTTGTTTACTTTTCATTTTTACACCGCTCCGTGGACCCACTCTGGGGCTTTCTCATCCCTGCTACACTTCCAAAAAACTTGTACCGCCTGCACTTGTGCTTTTCCCTTGTCTATTTCTCTTAGCGACTCATCTCAACCGGCGGATTTGAGAGCCCAACTGAACAAATATACACTTGGGTTGGGTCGCCCCAGCCACGGATTAATTTTTAAACCCCGATTAAATCATGTTGCACCCAACTTTACAAATAGCGTTATATTAAAAAAAGATTAAATTTACAGGTCACTTTACTGGAAACCTGATCCTGGCGGTTTGGCTTTTTGAGAGAGCAACATAATCAAGAACACAATCCCCCCTCTGATTAGAATTTATCTCAGATTAATTTAATCCCTGTTGGTGCAACCCAGCCTTACACTTGTTTCTACAATCCCAGCGCAGCCCTGTTTTAGGGAAGCGATGGTTTGCTTGGCTGAGCACGCACCACATGAGACTCGCTGATGGTGTTCCACTGAGAAGATTTTCTCCCAGATTATCTGATTTAGACCTGGATTCTCTTCAGAAGTCGAACCCTAACCCCAAACAAAGCAGAGGATCACGCTGACGTCATTAGCTAGTTAAACACTGGAGCCCTTCAGGTTTGCTTGGATGAGGCCCCTTGCCGTTTCCTCCCGGGGTCCAACCTGGAATGTGTTTAGATAGAGCACATGGGTCTGAGAATCATTAGGACTGGCCTGGTTATGGGCTGCGTAATAAGTACACCCTTTAGTATCCCCTTCCCCTTGGGCCACCATGATAAACACAACTGCTGTTTTCACTGTCTGGACCTTTTAATTAAGGTCGTAAAACAAGATCCTGCAGTGATAACTAATAGCACTGGATTGCCTGCAATAGCCGGTTACTGCGAGAGCCTACAGAGGATGCTGGTGTCTGCGTGGGGTACTGGAGCAAGCAATTATAACAAAAGCTCTGTGGTGCTCCGGAGTCCTCATTGTGAAAGTTGGTAATAGCTTACAATGAAAAACAAATCTGATGACTAGCTCCCACTTTACAATTGGTCTTGTGTCTAATTGCAATATAACAGCGCTTTAAAAAACACATTAAAATGGAAAATATGATTATTATTGAATCGGCTTATTAGTTCTGTTGTAATGAATTAGATGCTTGCTAATTACATTTGTGCATTAAGTCATCTGTTTACAGTTTAATAACCAGTTGATTGCTTGCAATGCCACACTGATGTAATATCCACAATGAGGGGGAATTGCACACAAAAGAGCAACTAAGTGAAGAAATTGTAGAGCAAAGATTATTGGAGGGAGAGCGTCTAGCCCGCTGTGAAAGCTGATCCAGGTATCAAAAAGAGTTTCCATACAAATGGCCCCAGAATTAAGAACACGTGGCGCTTTGGTGAGAAGGATTCTAACCCCATGCCAAGAAGAAAAGGAGAGAGAGAGAGAGAGAGAGAGAGAGAGAGAGAGAGAGAGAGAGAGGCCAGTGCCTGCCTCACATCTGCCAAGACAAACAGAAAAGAAGAAGTGGGGGGCGGGGGGCGGGCGCAGTAAATCTTCCCTCTAATGAATGAGCACCCCCGAAAATATGTCACCCATTGGCCCTGCACGTGGTGAAGGTTCAGCTGGAGCCACATCGGAGGCCTTTGTTCGCTCCCTTCTCCCCCTCCAGCGCTCGGGTCTCTGCAGTAGAACTCCTCCGTCACTGCTGTCGTCCTCGTATTGTCCCGCCAGCATGCGTCGCCCACAACTCTCAGACAGCCTGAAAAAAAAAAACAGACAGCTTTGTGTCGGCGAGCCTGACTCCGCACAAAACCTGGTTAACTTGTAGGTTTTATGATTGGAACCAAAGACGACACGAGCGCTCGACGAGGCGCTCCGCTGCTTTGTCTGAGCAGGGTGAGGAGCCGGGGCAACCGGTTGTGAATGTATCCATGTTTGCTTAGCATCTGGCAGAACTACCCCTTTTTAAAGATGAAGAGAAAGAAGGGTGTGGTGAGATGAATTGAGGTGGACCGATACAAAAAAAAAGGTAGCGTTTGAAGGCTGAGAGGACACCACTGGCTCGACACTAATCTCCCGGTCCTAAGTTATGAAAAGAGGCGTAGGCCAGGAGAGGCTATTGTGCAACTTCAAAAACAAGTGATCGGGTATCAGGGCAGCATATGCCAGACGTGTGTCCGTCAGGGAGGAGGGCTGTGGCTCCGTCCCGGCGTGAATGCAGGGAAGGGCCCGGCGAGAACGTGCCTGTGATCTTCGTAAACAGCCCCGCACTGTTCCTGCCTGAAACGTAAGACTGCTGTGAGTCTATTTAGGCCAGCCACAGCCGAGTCCTCGCAGACGGATACCTCTGTGGTGTTTGTCAGCACTGCTCCAATTTACAGAGCAGGGCCGCTGACGACATGCCGCTCGCAGAGAGCATCCACGAGACAATCCGGAGTTCTGAAGCTCATTCATATTTCACGGGGGAAACAACTTTAACACGAGAGTCGAGCTTGAAAATCTGGCTAGAAGTGTGTTTTTCTTCGAGTCCCTCGATAGAAATGAAAAGCATTTCAGTGCAAATGATCCCTGCACACCCAGAGACCCTGTTTTCTTTCTTTCTTTCTTTCCACGGGGCGGTGCCTTAGTGAGCGCCGCTCTTCAAGGTGAAACAGGACATCTAAAAAGCTTCTTTTCAAGGCGGAGCGAGTCAACAAGGTAAATGGTGGCGGCGCTCAGCACATACCGAACAAGACAAGGGCCTTGTGTACAGCTCGGAGACCCCCATTACCAAGTCAAGGAGCTCTTTCAATACCTCCAAATGTGAACGGAGTCCCGGGGGGCAGTTAACGCGACTGCACCCCAGGTAGAAGCGGGGGCTTTATGGACGGGCTGGCAGTCCCAGCGAAGACAATCAGAGCTATCAGAGACGGGAGGAGAGCAAACAAGCAGAGGAAGGCTAACGGCGGCGCTAACAGGCTAACGGCGGAGCCAACAGGCTAACAGCAGGAGAGCAGCTCAGCTACGTGTGATGTGAACAATGCAGGAATTACAAGTTATACTCAATCCGTCTCGATGGGCTTTCATGTGACACGGGCCTACAATATTTACTTCAACAATAAACACGTCTCCATATTATCACATTCAGAAACGCAGGAAAAGGCGGATTTCTCTACAACTATGCGTCACTGAAAAGGTCGTTCAACAGTCACATGCATACGGTGTGAAATGGAGCCTCTGCAGTTAACACATCCGAAACACCTGGGGAGCATATATATACATATATATATATACAAATGTATTTCAATCTACAATGAGATAGATTGAAATGCTGTTGCACAGGGTTGTCAGGGGTACTTTAAAAAATGCAATCCCAAACAATGAATTATTTAGTCAGTGACCTGATCCAAGTATCAGCATATTAAAGTAATGTAATTCAATAACTTTCACAGCTGGCTGTTGGCCAACACTTCTTTTTACTAGTTTGCACTTTTTCTTTTTGAGGAAATAATCAATCTTTTTTTACATTGCAGAGATATTTAATGTCAATAGTTGCATTAAAGACTTATGAGGATTGTAAAGTGTAAGTGTAGTGTTGTTATGATGCTGAAGGTGTCAAATATGATCCATGAGTCCAAAAAAGCAATACGCAAAGATGGAGGTGTCTCCGACAGCAACCAACTGCTGAAAACAGAATCAACCAATAAGTAAACAACGATGGAAATTGATAACAAACAAACCTCGACTCAGAGCAACTTAATGTCCCGAACGTTTCTGACTTCATAGCTGTCACAGGTCGACATCTCAATGGCAGTTTCTTTTTTACAAAGCATCACAAATCAATAAAATATAGGCATCTATTAACAATAAGAATAATGAGGTCTTTACAGCCTCAGGTCAAAACCACAACCAAAGTCACGGAGCACACCACACGAGACGGGGCTCTGGCAGGCATGCTGCCACATTTAGCTCATTGGAAAAAAGACGTTTCATGCCTTTTGTACTTGACACCTCGATACATTTAGCAGTTCACGTGGAGAAGAGATGATAAGAGCCAAACAGAGACCAGAGTTAAGCTGCATCCAAACTATATTTAGCCTCAACGGGTCAGCGTTAGTTTCCATTCTGGTCTGCGTTTCTACTCCCGGGCGGCCCGCTCTCCCTCGCAGCTCGTCAAGTACTGAGGACGTCGGATGCCGACGCGCCCTTTGGTGTCCGTACGAGACGGCACCGAGGTTCCTGCTGACTCCAGAGTAAACCCACCTGTGTCACTAATAACTGACGTAGTATGAAGTGAAGCGTCCGCTCGGGGAGGAAGTCGGGCTGGACCGTCGGCCAAGTGAACTCGCGAGCTTCACGAAAGCCACGAACGTGAGCCAAGCCGAACCAAGTGAACCTGATGTGGGAGACTTATTTTAAAAACGAGACCAAACGGGGAGAAAAAAAAAACAACCCAGACCAAAAAAAGGATGTGGACAGAAATGTCTTTGTGCTGTTGTTGAAGCCTGCAGACAGACAACGTGACAGCGCGCTGAGCTAGCTTCTGCACAACTACAATGGACTTTGTTTCCGAGGCACTGACACCTGAACGTCACCGCTCTCTAATCAAAGTGCACCTACTTGCGCCGGTGTTTAACAATTATTCATGGTAAAAAAAAAATCCACAGGAGACAAAGGCTCAAATTTGCAGCTCGCACGGCTGCAGATGTGTCGCCGTGCTCTCGGTTGTCTTTCCCTTTGTGCCATTTTGTGACATCTTTGCTACGCTGTCACAACTTAACAAAGACCGCCTTTTCCTCTGAGGGGGAACATTTCAGAGAGGGATGAATCCGGCTGTGGAGGTAAGCAATGCGGAGCGAGAACTTTTCATCACAACATAACTCCGTCACCACGGAGTGAAGAGGCATCCGTTGGTGAGGGGCCCAGGGAACGGAGGGGCCTTTAAGGAATAGTTTAACATTTAGAAAGATAAATGTCCTCGTTCAGTTTCTTTGTGAAGCAGCAGAGCTGGGATTCTATTAGCTGAGCTCAGAATACAGACAGGGGGACAATGCCCCAAAGCTCACTGATTATTACGTTTGTGATTAATCTGTTCACAATGTCAAAATTACAATTCATATTGGGTTCTGAACCAGTCTCAGTTTAGTTCTGATCCTCTGTATGACTTCAGTTTAGTCCTGATCCTCTATAGACCTCAATCTAGTCCTGATCCTCTGTATGATATCAGGTTAGTCTTGATCCTCTATATGACCTTTGGTTAGTCCTGGTCCTCTATAGAGCTCCATCAGTGAACAGACCACCAGAGAGAAGATGAGACCACCAGAGAGAAGATGATCTGGTTCTATAGAGTTCTCCTTAACCGGGTCGGATTCTGGTGAAATCAGATGACATCATGCAGGTTCACCAGAACCTGCATGATGTCATCACAGCTCAGACTCCATGGGGCCTCCAGCAGAGATCAGTCCACTGTGGACAAACCCAGATCCAGCAGAGTCCAGTCCACCGTGGACAGACCCAGATCCAGCAGAGACCAGTCCACCGTGGACAGACACAGATCCGGCTTCACCTGCAGCCTTGGACCTGCAGCCTTGGACCTGCAGCCTTGGACCTGCAGCCTTGGACCTGCAGTCGGAGCTCCGGAGGGAGGAGTTCCTTGTAGTAACTTTAAATATTTCCCAAAATGTTGAACTACACCTACTAAATATATTATTTAGAAAAAAATGTTTGAAACATAATTATTGTTCTGTTGTTGTGTATACCTACTATTTAAGGCAATTCAGGATTGTATAATAACGTGACTAACTGGTGGAAAATATAAACTATATAATTAATTAATTAATTAAATTAATTTGATCTGGGCCATTTTTTCCTGGTTTGGGCTCAGCAATAAAGAAAACTCCCAATGCTCCAGCATTCAATGGCATTCTTCCCACTGTGCATCAGTGTTTCAGCCCCTCTCCTCCCCAGCCACCAGTGTGGACCTTGGCAATGCTCTTGGGACTGACGGGAGACCAGTGATCAGCTGGTTCAGCGTCACATTGAAATGTGGCTTCGTGATGTGTCATCTCTGGCCAGGCTCGGCGGGTGGAGGGAGGGAAAGATCCCGACTCCCCTCTTTCTCAGCCCAAATCCCTTCCGTCTCGCGCGAGCTAACAGCATGGTAATGAGATGGTGGCAGATGCTCGCGTGCCTTTACAATCCTCCCGACCCCCCGACGCACGCCGAGACTCCCCTTCTGCCTGGAAGATACAGAGGTGCTGAATTATAACTATTTATTGGAACTAGACTGTTATTGAATGTCATAGCTCGACTCTGAACACCATCCTCCTTCTCACTTTTCATATATCCATCCATGACTGTTCTCAGTATTTGCTCATTTCATATTGCTTGCTTTAACTCTTTCTTGATATCTGAATCGGAAATAGGAAAAAATTAAAATCGGACAGATGAATGTGAACAAGGGGAGCACGCATATTCCCATGTTCTAAAACAACTAAAAAGGCGCACACACGCCACAAACCCCACCGCCGCTCCCAGCCTCCACCCCCACCCCCACCCCCATCCCCATCCCCCCGCCCGGTGCGCACTGATTCTCTGTGGGGCGGGAGGCTGGTTTGGGAGGGCCCCCCGCGCCGCCCTCTCTCCACCTGCTACGCAGCCTTTGTCCTCGGGATCTCCGGCTTCATTTCAATGACAAAGTTGCTCAGGCCGTCGCCCTGCCCCCTTAACCCCCCCCCCCCCCACCCAAATCCTTTCAGTTGTTTAATGGTCCCCGAGGACAGAATATATCTGCATCCACCACATCACCCACCCAGTCGCCCTCCCTCCAACCGGCTGCAGCGGCCCTTCTGCCTTCTAAAAGTTAAAGCTGCCTCTATATATAGTAACAGTGCGGCTGTATATTGTACCTCACAGTATCATCACACACAGTGCAGTCCACTGGTGCAGCTCTGTTGGGATTAAATAAATGTCTTGGCTTTAATCTGTGTAAAGTGTGGAGTTTGTTTCTTTTGCAGAGGAAACGTGATTTGCGAGTTGGCCAGTAATGCCATTAGGGCACCATCAGCTCCTCGCCGGGGGCTGGGTGTAGCAGTATGTGTGCAGGGGCACCGGCCCGTGGCTAACGTTGTTATATGTCACGGGAGACACGATGTGTTCCGAAGACACGCCGGGGGACCGTGTCTGCTCCCGCGAGAGACACCACAGTGCGCGCGGAGAGAACTTGGCACCGTGCGTAAAAGCTGTGTTAATGCATAACGGGCTGGATAAAAACCTCACACGCGTTAAATGTGACAAAAGACACGAATGGATTTAGTTCAGTAAGGCAACGTTTGATTCGTACAGTAAATATGTGTCCAAGTCCAACCTCGCTGCATGCAGACATGCTTTAAATTAATAAGGAAGCTCAATGTAAGCGTCACATATCACAGAGGGAGCATTTTTTCAGAACAATGTTCCCTCTCAGCCTTTTTAATTCATCTCTATTTGACCAACAAAAAGCTCAAAACATTCACTTATTAGTATGTTTTCCAGTTTGTCTCCTGAAATGAGTGGAGGCAGTGAGCTGCAGCTGGATGGTTAAAGCGATATTAAGACTAGATGATGGACATCGTAAACGGACTACATTTAAACTGAGGACAGAATGGACACGTTGCCCTTGTTGAGCCATTCAACAGTGTGTGTGTGTGTGTGTGTGTGCGTGTGTGTGCGCGCGCGCGCGTGTGTGTGTGTGTGTGTCAGCTCTGGAGTCGATGTCCATGTGTTTGCTCAGAGGCAGATGGTGGCGCCGAGAGCCCGTTCCCACGGGTCACACATAGGAATTTAAAATGCAGATAAAATCCATCACAGAGACGCATCCTCTCAAAGATGCCGGTAGCTTCAGATAATTTGCTCTGTTGAAACCAATCAGCGCGGCGGTTATCAGATGTGGCTCGCGCTCCAAATGAAGCTTATTGAGAATAGAAGTCTGCGCAGCGGCGACTCATTACTTTCTGAATGATTTAGGGGGGGAAATAAATCTGGGGAAAATTCAAAATGAGCTTGTGCAGGCTTACTGGAGTCTGTGCCACACTGATGAGGGTGTCCTATAGAAATGTTGGCTATGATGTGAACTTTAACGGAGCAGAGGATGGATTAATACAGGGCATGAACACACTTATCAGCCTCCGTGATCTTGATGCTGCTCCTTCCTTTCTCTCCTCTACTGAATCATATCAGCAGCTATATGACACATCCAAATGAAGTCAATCCAAAGTGCACCGATTGCCTCTCATAACTGAGTGGTAAACCCATACACAAGTTTAGAAGAGTTTTCCACAGCAATGAGAGGAGAATATTTGATTGTATCTGACATGAGCTGGGGCTAATTCTCACTTGGTGTCATTTGGCCGGGGGCGGCTGGGTCTGAATAGATGGTAATTGTAGGTTTGGGCCGTCGGAGGCCCGGGCCAGATGGCCTGCTGCTTCTCTCGTAAAACTCCGCTTGCCCCGTTGTTTTCTCCCCGAGAGACACTTTCAGTTTGCAGGATGGTAATTTGGTCGGATCAAAAGTGTGGAGGCTTCCATACAACTGTGGTATGCAAGCAAGAAGAGGATGTTTGTGAAAAGAGCACGTTTTTAATTGCGTAAAGAATATCTCCAAATTCTAAACATTCATCAATCAGGCAGAGCAATCTTCATTTATGAGCCAGCTATCAAATATGAATCATTTAAGCTGTTCTGAAGGTTTTTCTTTGTAAATGTGGAATCATTTGACGTGTTTCTGGTAAAACTGAGGCGCAAGAGGACATGCGCGTTTAACGTGTTCTTTTAACCTGGTGACAAAAAACGGATTCATAGAACCATTTGATGGAGAGGTATCCTTCCGCGTCCTGTGCGCACAAAGACATCAGAGGAATTCCATAGTTCCGATAAATAGAACTATTATAAAAGCCCAAAAGAAAAGTCTGGCAACATTATGGTCACCAGATTAAACAGCTGTGTAAACTGGGAAACAAAGAGAGCTTCAAGCTCTTTGTTTTGATAATACAGAGATCTTGTTTTGGTGGTCACATAACCAGAGACACACAGGAGTAGAATGATATTTAGTGGTATCAACTGATGGAGAGGTATGTTGTTCATTATTGCGCGACCATTGCGCACAATACAAGAGAGGATGTTGTTTGGATGAAACGCTATGACACTATTAGGGTAATCTGATGATGCAATTATGTAAGATATGAATTCGCTTTGGGCTTTCACAAACACGCTATGGTAAATTGATATTACAGGGGCATTTTATATACTTTTGCTTTTAAAGCGTGGCCACACAGCCTCCTCTGAGTGATGGGCATGTTTCCTTCCCCGTGGCATTATTATTCTGAGAGCCACAACTTGGCGTTTTACGCACACATGACAAAAGACCCGAGTTGGCACACGTTGTGAATTGCAACCATAACAATGTAAGTCTGCCGCGGGTCAGTGTGCGGTGGTGTTGAAAGTGGCTGAGCCCAGAATATTTCCTCCTCTGGCCCATTGTTGTGGCACACTTTTGATTCTGGGGTGTCTTCTGTGTTGGGGGAGGCGGTAGGGCGACGGGGCTACCATCAATAGTCCCTCCTGTGCTGCTTGAAGGAGGCCATTCTGGTGATTTAGGAGGAGAGGGGGCGAGGGAGGGGAAGAAGTGGGAGAGGGGGGGTGCGGGGGTGGGGGGTGTTTTTGTGTGGAAAAGAGACGCAGTTTGGGTGCGGGGAGGGCGGAGAGACTGGAGAGGCGACAGAACGGAGCGCACGGAGCAGGGCGCGCGCGCGCACACACACACACACACGGACTCCCTCCTTCTCTCTCTCGCTCGCTCTCTCTCTCTCTCTCTCTCTCTCGCTCGCTCACTCTCACACACACAGACTGGGAGAAAGCTGCGTCTTTTCATCCACTCTCACTCATTCACTGGCGCGCACACACACGAGGCGACGGGCATATGTCGATATATGCAACAGATCCGTCTACAAGGAGATCGCCACGGTTTGCGTTGGAGTGCGTTTTCTTTTCCAAAAGAAGGACAGTTTACTAATTTATTTATCCGTCTATTTATTTATTTTCTTTACTATTTTGCTGAGTTTTTTTTTTGCAACAGTGAGCAGCTGCGGAGGATTAAACATGCCAGACGTCTGAGAAGACTACTATTCCCTCCCCCCTCGGATTTTTTTTCCCCTCTGTGGAAGAATTCGCCACAGTGTGCGCACAGAAGATGAGGGCAAAAATGATCCAAACCAAAGGAAGTATATTCTCTTCGGCACTATTTAAACTAGTGTTTTTGGTCGCGCTTGCGCGCGGCTCCGCCGGTAAGACTTTGAAATATAAAGTTTACGAGGAGCAGAAAGTGGGCACTGTGATTGCACGGTTAAAAGAAGATGTAGCCGGGGTTTTATCCAAACTACCGAACACCCTGACCTTTCGGTTCCGCGCCATGCAGCGAGGGAGTACGCCGTTCCTGTCCGTCCGGGAGGAGGACGGGGAGATCAGCATTGGCACCAAAATCGATCGTGAGAAGCTTTGTGAGAAAAACATGAACTGCTCTATTGAATTCGACGTGGTCACACTCCCGACGGAGTTCCTGCAGCTGTTCCATGTGGAGGTGGAAGTGCTGGACATTAACGACAACTCCCCGCACTTCTCCCGCGCCATCGTCCCCATTGAGATCTCGGAGAGCGCATCCGTGGGGACGCGCATCCCGCTGGACGGCGCCGTGGATGCGGACGTCGGGGAAAACTCCCTGCACACATATTCCCTAACGCCCAATAACTTCTTTAAGATCGATGTGAGGACCAGGACGGATGGGGCCAAGTACGCAGAGCTGGTGGTGATGAGAGATTTGGACCGGGAGGTGCTGTCCAGCTACCAGCTGCAGCTCACGGCCTCGGATAATGGTGTACCCCCAAAATCTGGCTCTACTTTGCTCAAGATCAGCATCTCGGATTCCAACGACAACAGCCCAGCCTTTGAAGAGCAGGCTTATATTATCAATTTGATGGAAAGCTCTCCCCTCGGGACTCTAATCATTGATTTAAACGCCACGGATCCAGACGAGGGCACTAATGGGAAAATAGTCTACTCCTTCAGCAGTCATGTCTCGCCAAAGATCTTGGAAACATTTAAGATAAACCCAGAAAATGGCCACATTACTCTTATTAAAAAAGTGGACTACGAAAGCACTGCTTCCTATGAGCTGGATGTTCAAGCTCAGGACTTGGGCCCAAATTCCATTCCTGGACTTTGCAAAATTGTGGTGAAAGTAGTGGATGTAAATGACAACAAACCAGAGATAAACATCAACCTGATGACGCCTGGCAAAGAGGAAGTGGCCTACATCTCAGAGGGCGCCCCATTGGACACCTTCATAGCTCTGGTACGTGTTGACGACAGTGATGGTGGGCTCAATGGCGAGGTAGTGTGCAGGCTGCACGGACACGGCCACTTCAGACTCCAGAAGACCCACGAGAAGAACTACATGATCCTCACCAATGTCTCGCTGGACAGGGAGAAGAGGTCAGAGTACAGTCTGACAGTCATAGCTGAGGACAGGGGCTCCCCCAGCCTCTCCACCATCAAACACTTCACTGTTCAGGTTCTGGATGAAAACGACAATCCTCCAAGTTTCGAAAAGAGCCGCTACGAGGTCTTTAAGTCGGAGAACAACTCTCCTGGAGCCTACCTGATGACCGTGGTGGCCTCAGATCCAGACCTGGGCACCAACGGCCAGGTCACCTACACCATCATGGATGCTCTGGTTCAAGGGAGCCCCATATCCACCTACGTCACCATTGACCCTTCTAATGGCGCCATCTATGCCTTACGCAGCTTTGACCACGAAGACGTCAGCCGGATCGCCTTCACCATTCAGGCCCGTGACGGGGGAAACCCTGTGCTGTTAACCAACACCACTGTCCTTCTGACTGTTCTGGATGAAAATGACAACCCCCCCATCATCCACTCCCCCTCCCTCCGGAATCACACCGCTGAGCTGCCGGTGTGGAAGTATGCATCACCTGGTCAGCTGATCTCTGCCCTTAAAGTCACAGACCGCGACGCCGGCGCCAACGGAGAAGTGAGCTGCGCCATTGTTGGTGGCAACGAGGACGGGCTGTTTGTGATGGACGCTCGGCGATGTGAGCTCAGAACTAACGGCAGCCTAGAGCAGGCTCCACGGGAGGTGATGGAGATCAGGGTGGAAGTGCAGGACAGGGGAACCATTCGGCTGTCCACAGGGGCCCTCTTTAGACTCTCCCTGCAGGAGAATATGGACATCCTGCCCGCACTCTATCCCACCGGCTCCAGCCAGGCCCCACTGGATCTCTCCCTCATCGTCATCATCTCTCTGGGCGCCGTTTGCGCTCTACTGCTCATCGTCATGGTCATGTTCGCCACTGCCCGCTGCAGCCGAGAGAAGAAAGACCCCAGACACAACTACAACTGCCGAGTGGCGGAGAACAGCTACCAGAACCACCCCAAGAAGCCTGCCAGGCAGATCCACAAGGCGGATATCACACTGGTCCCAACCGTCAATGGGACTCTGCCTGTACGGGCCCACCCACGCTCCCCCTCAGCCTCCCCTACACCTGAGAGGGGCACCCTGGGGAGCAGGCAGAGCCATCATAGCCGCCAGTCCCTCAACAGCCTGGTAACCATCTCCTCCAATCATGTGCCGGAGAACTTCGCCCTAGAGCTGGCCCACGCCACACCCCCAGTAGAGGTAAGACAATGAGATTTCAGTTTCTGAATGCTGTTATTTAATTATCTTTAAACCTAGATGCTTTGTGCTAAAACTAAAATATACAGCTTTATGTGTTTTATGATTTGCTTAGGCATTTGTTAAAACCTAAAGATAACCCACTGCAATATTCTGGTCCTAAATCATTTACTCTGAACGCTTTTAGTCTTATATTCAGTATTTGTTTTGGATTTATAAATTGCTCCCATATTCTGTTACCTTCAGCTCTTTGTGTCATGTTTTTGTTGACCATCACATTCAGGAGCAAGTCACTATGTCATGCCATCCCCCACCCATCCACTCCCCCCCACCCCCCAACATTGTCTTGTGGCCTTGCTTGTCTTGTTTGACTCCATTCATTTTCCCCTCTTCATTTTTTCCTTTTATTTTTGTCTTTTTCCTTCTTTTTGTCCTTTTTTTTTGGTTTCTCTTGGGATTGTAGCAAGTCTCACAGCTTCTGTCCATGCTCCATCAGGGCCAGTACCAGCCACGGCCAAGCTTCAGAGGCAACAAATACACCAGGAGCTACAGGTAATACACATACAACAGTATGCGTTTAAAGCTGTTTTTCTGTAAGGTCAAAAATAAGGAAAACTCTATTGTACATCTCTATAATATCATGTCCACATGATTCTGTCTGCAATGACTGCTTTCACATAGTCCCTTTAATCCATATCCAGTAGCTTTTGGTTTAGTGTCAAACTGTATGCTCAATAACTTCACATTTGCATAATTTTATGTAAAACCTCTTCTGCAGGGCGCTCTCTGCCTCCCTGTGCACCGTGTTATCCATCAGTAGCATTGCATTCCCTTAGCTATTTGATCTTATTATTGTCAATGACTTGCCAGTCCTCTATGAGAAATGTATCAAATCTCTCTGCCTGTCTCTGTGCAGATATGCCCTGAATGAGATGGACAAGTTCAGTCTGAAGGACAGCGGCCGTGGAGACAGCGAGGCAGGGGACAGTGACTACGAGCCTGGCAGGGAGTCACCCATGGACAGGCTCCTTGGTGAGGGCTTTACTGAGATATATGCCCCTGATGGCCAGCACAGATCGCATGCAGGTACACCCCTGGCCCCCCATCCACCACACCCCACAACCGCCCCTTCATACCCAACCATTCCCCTCCTGTCTTAGCATCTTTTTTTTTCAGGTTGTACAATGCATCAGTTCATTCAAATTAATTAAAATTGGAGCAAAGATTGGAGGCGAATTATTTTTATCATTGATTTAATCTTCCAAAACAATTTGGTCAAATACTTAAATCAAATTAACGGATTATTTTCTAAATTATGTTAGAAAAGCACTTTATAAATGTAAAAAAAAAAAATGCCCATGGCTTCTTTTAGTTTGAAATTATAGAAGCTGGAATCAGCAATTGTTGCTAATTAATTCTCTGTTGATTGACAAATTGAGCAATCGACTAATTGTTCAGCTCTAAAATCTTTACAACTAACATGATATATCTGTTTGATGTAATAAATCATTCCATCCATTTCACTGCATGGTCAATAAACATAGGTTATCAAATATTGGCCCAAACTTCAAATATGACTTAAGTACAACCCTGGCTAGAGGTCACCCGATGAGCACAGATTGTGGTAGATTTGTAAGACTGACGTGTTTGATGTCTTCTGAATTTTAAATCTTAAAGGGTATGTCTAGATTTACTTTTGGACTCTCTTTAAAATATACAAACATGGTTTATACTCAATGAAGGAGTTATTGGTTGCTGCAATCATTCCTCCTTTAATTCAAACTAGCCCTGTAGTGATTCATTCCTCGCACAATGCAACGTAAGTGACGGGACAAAATCCGCTGTCCTCATTCTGTTCAAAAAGGCGTTCCAAGGTCCGGGCAGAGCTACGGACAGACTCAAACACTGTTTAGTTTTTGGTTCCTGTATAATTACTTGTGGCGCTCCGTCCATACTCTTGAAAACAGAATGCAACAGGATGCCATTCACAAATCCACATGACCATGTGAATAGTCCATTCCTGGGGCCATTAGAGTTTTGTGACCCATACACCGGCCACAACCGGTTGAGAAACCCTCGATCAACACATAGCAAGCTCCATACTTCACTCTCCTCATCAGCTGCCTGTTAGCAAAGCACCGTTTTAGCCATCCAGGCATGCCTTTTTCTGTTCTGCATCACAAGGGGCTGCATGTGCATTGGCCTCGGAGGTTTGTGAATGATACTGAACGCACTCAACCACCGAGTTTCACCTCGCCGTCATGACGTGGTTGAGATATCTCTCCAGATAGCTCAACTGATCCTCCTTTACAGCCGCCCATCTCGTCTCCCTACTGTCACACTGCATGGAGTTTCCCTCCTCTCCACAGTTGAGTTAACAAGGAAGAACTTTGAACACTTGTTGAACACTGTTTGACCCGCACTAACTTTGAAATATTCTACCCACCTGGAGCAAAAAGTCTCCAGAATCCCTCTGCCTCTCCGCCTGTCTTAGCTCACGTCGCTCAGGTTGCAAGCTGCCGCAGCTTCTTTTATCACGCCATCCCTCTCCTCTCAGAGCTCCCGCTTCTTTTCCAGCCAGCTTCCCACACAGTCATCACTCGACACCACATTTGAGCTACATCCCAATTAGAGTCGACCCAGACGGGCAGACAATCTCATCACCAACACCTCCTCCCTCCCTTCCTTCATAGCTGTGCTCGTTAGTCACTCGTCTTTTTTCTCCACATTCGAGCCTTCACTTTCAGCCGTCCAAACCGAAGCCCTCGTGCTCCTCTGATGAAAAGGGGCTATTTAATTGCCATGTGACGAATAGTTGCTATGGAGTCGGCGCCGAGTTGCGCTCGTGATTAAGCCCTGAAGAGCATAATTACATCTCAAAGCTCACCTTTCTCCTTCTGTACGTTCACCCCGCCTCCCGCCCCCGTGTCCACTGCAGCATGGATGATTTCGAGCAGCGTTTAGTCGGTGCCCTGTCATTAAGCCTGGATATGGTAGCCCTCCCTGCACAAGGGAAGAATGAGGGAGAAACTCTTTGTTTCAGGCTTAAAACATGGAGCAACTTATTCCCATTTGCTTAAGAAAACACGACATTCTCTAAAGCAGCAGGATTAACACTAAGAATCAGTCTAGGCCTTATTCTGCTTTGGTTTATTTACTTATTCCTGAGAGAAAGAGAGCGAGAGAGAGAGAGAGAGAGAGAGAGAGAGAGAGAGAGAGAGAGAGATGAGAAGATCAATACCACTCTTGTTTGTGTGTTCAGTACAGATCTGGAGTCAGGAAGTGGTTAGCCCAGCTTAGCATAAAGGCTGCAAAGAGGGGGAACTGCTACTTTGTCCAAAGTTGAAAAATACACCCACCAGCACCAATAAGGCCAAGGAATCCATTTTAACTCACTTTTAATTCTTACATAAACAATGAAATGACAATCTGTTGAAGTTAGCTGCTGGAACTATTTCTTGACGAACAACAGCTGGGTAAAGTAACTTCCTCGAGTCTTGCCGTCGTCATGGTGAGATCGGCAGCTGTGTTCACTGACCTTCATGCCATGCTAATCAGAGATACTTCACTTTATCATTTTATTTTTACATTTCTCTCTGATCAGACAAACAACATATAACGTGCTAATTAGGGAACGCTACAGGTTTGAGTCGACTTTAATCCCTTTAAACAAAGCCAAACTATCGGTTTCCTCCTGCTTCCAGGCTGAATGCTAAGCTAGGCTAACGGTCCAAACTCCATACTAACACAAAAAGCATCATATGGATATAAATCTTCTCGTCTCACTCTTAAAATATAGTGATTTACACTTTTAAGGCCCCCCAAAAACCCCTGCTTGTTCTGAGGTCGTTCATCAGTGTTACAGATAGAAGTGGGCCTCTCAGCCACAGACACCGATGTACAGGAGTCAGAGCGCTGATGATCACATTGATTAAAAGTACCCTCACCGTCGGGATCTGACCCCATTCTTTTATGCATAATGAATGAGTAGTGAACAGTGCTGTCACACACGGGCAGGGCAGCCGTGTAGTGTTCATGAAGGCTACTTCTTACTGCCCTTATGAAGCAGTTAAAGGAGCACTCCACCAACTGTATATATCAAAGTCAGTTCCCCGCTCATAAGGAGGAGGCCGACTACTAGCCTGTGGAAACTATCGTGTGATATCATGCAGCTTGGGAGACAAATGTGTAAATTAAAACCTGTGAAACAAATCGAGTGCATGGGGTTTGAAAGATGTGAGCATTTACCAAGCAAGGAGTATCTAATATAAGACATTATCGAGTTGCATTATGGGAAGTTTAGGATCTAGTGCTTGTGGAACTTGACCCCTGCTAGGAACAAAATCTCAGGATATCTCAGCATCTGTCGCTGCAATTTCGACCATACTTATCTTTTTGTAATTGGTCTCCCATGACCACTCCAACTTTACGGAACTGCAATACCAAATAGTTGAAATGTCCCTTAAAATATGTCTCCACATTGTAGTCCTCAGACTCAGATGAAAGTAGAATTTGTGTTCTTTGCTAAAAGAAACGCTCTGAAGTAAACAAAGCCATCATCGGCAGCGAGCCATGTGGTCTATAGTTCTGAATAAAACCAGTCTGATAATTTATTGGCAAGTAAATCAATTAGTAAGCCAGCTGAATTGACTTCACAGTCAGTCAGATAGGCAAGCTTTCAGTTAATGTTTGCCTGACATGTTCTTTTTCATATTTCTACACATAAATCAGTTGGGTTAAATCTTTCATTTTTACCCTTTCATCAGCGAGGCACCCAATCTGCGCTGCCCCCGCACTATTCCCCCCCCTTCCAGTGCACCCAAATGCACTTTTCATCTGCTCTAAGATGTATTATAAATGTTCCTTTCATGTTAATGAGGGGATAATGAAGTCCCTCAATAGCACGACTGAAAAGCGCTGCACTCCTTTAATGAAGGCTTTAAGTTGGCATATTTGATTTGTCTAATTTATTCTTCAGAGATTTTCTATTTGAAGATTTAATATTGAAAAGAGCGACTTGAAAGGGAAAGATGCAGAGCTTTTAGAGGAGGGGTTATTTTGAATGGGTAATAGGCATTGATCGGCCTCTCGGAATTGTCTCTCTGCGGTAAATACATTGGAAGGTACTGTAGCGGGCCTCTCCTGCAGAGAGCCATCCAGACTAATTAGAGCAGATTTCTACCGTGTTTCCAGAGACAGAGCAGTAAAAAGAAACACCTGAGAGGAGGCGGCAGATATTAGATGGGAGAAGACTCAACTGACAGGAATCATTTTTCGCATCTCGCTAAATTTTGTGATTTAATTCATGGTTGTTTTGTTCGAACATGAAAAAAAAATGTATATACACATGAAAGAATGAGATCTCTGAAGATCTGCCTGCATCTAATACAAACACCATTCCCTATTATATATAATATACATGCTGTATGCTGTATGTTCTAACTAGAACTCAACTTTTCAAGTGCATTTTAAAGATCATAAATGGGGTTTTTAAAGTTTTTTTAGCCTCAGTGGCAAGATCATTTCCTCAGCTCATGAAGTAGAACTTTATCCTCTTGTTTGTCTGAAAACTATGGAGATCCACTGTTCTAGTCCATTGGTTCCCACCTTTTTGTGATTTCTTTTGACCAACTCCTACCTGCAGTACCATTTCAGACATCGTCACATATATACATACATGCGTACACACATATATACATACATATATACATGTGTATATATATACACACCTAATGTCCCAATTAGTGTAAATACAGCTGAAACAGTTCAGTCGTTTCAGTTGTTAATCAATAGAAAATAACCAACATTCTCCGGTTCTAGCTTCTCAGATGTGAGAAGTTTGTGTACTCTATTACAGCTCAGTATTCCTGATTACTTACAAATATTTCTGTCTTTCTTTCTAGCTATGCGGCTGTGCACAGAGGAGTGTCGTGTCCTAGGTCACTCAGATCAGTGCTGGATGCCCCCCCTGGCCTCCCCGTCTTCGTCCTCTGATTACCGCAGCAACCTCTACATCCCTGGGGAAGAAGCCCGCCAAGCAACGGACCTCTCCCAGGAAAAGATCCCGCAGCCCTGCACTGACACCGGCCCCGCCCGAAACCAGAGCTTCTCCACTTTCGGCAAGGACCTGGGTGGTGAGGAAGGTGGAGAAGATGAAGAGGGAGGGGGCGATGCCAGAGATGACGACTTGTGTGGGACCACTTCGTTGCTGTCAGAGATGAGCAGTGTGTTCCAGCGGTTGCTCCCCCAGGGTCTGGACTCGTACGTCCAGGTCAACGAGAACCAGAAAGGGACTAGTCTCAGCGGGGTGGGGGTGCCCATGACTGGATCTTTAGATCGCAGAAGAGGCCATCTCCCCGGCAAGCCCAACCCCTCCGTCCACCAGCAGGGCGTGGCAGCCTGGGCCGCCAACACCCACTTCCAGAACCCGGGAAGCAGCATGTGCCCATCTGGCCACCACCAGGGTGGCAGCTACCACACCCTGAAACCAAGCACCAAGCTCAGCTCCCAGAGCAGCAGCCACAAGGGCTCGCAGGCGCCCAAAAGCAGCCCCCAGAACAGCGGCCACACCACTAAGCCCCACAGCAGCCCGCTTCTCACGGCACTGGTCAGCCCCAATCTGGTGCAGCCTTCCCCGGCCCCGGTGCCGGTGGCGCTCCCTGGGCCCTCCTCCAAGTGGCTGCCGGCCATGGAGGAGATCCCAGAGAACTACGAGGAGGACGATTTTGACTCCGTGCTCGGCCACCTTCAGGGCAAACGCAGCGACAGCAGACACGAGCTGGTGGACGCCAGCGAGCTGGTGGCTGAGATCAACAAACTCTTACAGGATGTCCGGCAGAGCTAGACTTCCTGTTTCTAGTCCTCTTTATTTATTCACCACCCACTGACTGCTTTCTTTACTTCAGAATAAAAGTGAGGGATCACGGGTGGAAAAAGGATAGGAAAAAAGTCAAAAAACAAGACCTGCAATTGTCGTTAAAGTTGCATTTCTAATGTAATAATTGTGTTTTGTGAATGCTAAATATCCAAAAAAAATTGTTTGTAATTGCTGGTTTGGTACACAATGTACACTATGTGACTGTATTTATCTTTGTATTTTAAAAATACATTTGTATACTTATATTTATAAAAAAAAAAAATGTATATAAACTAAACATAAAAGTCTATTTTTATATTTTGAATGCATGTTGAGTATGAAAACCTTGAATCAAGACTTTGACATGCGATCGACATTCTACATATTTAAATTGTCTTTTGTATTGTGATTCTTTTTTTATTTGTCACTATGATATGTATACAGGAATATATTAATTAATTAATGGACACGTGTCTTTGTGGATTATTGTGGGGAAGGGGATGGTAAACAAATAAAAATAACACAAACATTATTCAGGTGTCTGTGGTTTATATTAGATCTTTTTTTTTTGTTACTTTGTGTATTGTATCACCAAAAATGAAAACTATATAGGTTTACCATTCGGCATGTGATGTGAACAAATGTGAACAAAACTTCACTGAAAGGAGTTGAAGTGGCTCTTCATGTAAAACCAATTGAAAAAGAGTCAAACATCAAAACAGAACATAGAGGATGCATTCATAACAATAAATAAAGTAAGTAGGTGACAGAAATGTCAGCTCGCGGTCCACTTTGTAGCTATGGGGCGTAGATATAGACAGGCCAGTTGCACTAGAGCCTGTAGGGTGGAGGGAGGAGGGGATAGGGGGTCCATGGAGAGAGGAAGTCTTCTGTGTTCCACTGTGTTAGCAGAGAATGTGTGTTAGCAGAGAATGTGTGTTAGCAGAGAATGTGTGTTAGCAGAGAATGTGTGTTAGCAGAGAATGGGCCATTGCATTTGATTCAGATTGACACCACATACTTGCGCCTGCGTTCAAAGAAGAATCCAATAATGTTTCACTGAGGGTGCCATTTGCTATAGAAACCTTTAAAAAGGCAAACCCATCAGCATCATGGATTTAATTTTGCTGTCTAGCAATCTATAATACAATGATATTCTTATTCTACAGGAACTGTAGAAAATGCTGGGTAATATGTATGTTGACTGTCGTTGTTCAATGGTAAGTCTCTATTTGATCATGTGACAACACTATATGATATACTGTAGCTAGTCCTGTTTGCTTTCTCTTGGACCTCTACTTTCCCAATACAACAGCCTTAGCAACTCATTTCACTGTGAAATCCAACACATTATGGGTGAATTACATATATGCCTAATATTTTGTTGTTTGTGTGTGTCTGTGCTCTTCACAACTAGTAACTAGCATGCACCATTCTTTGCCCAGTTGGTAGTCGTTCCATTTCCTTTTTAAAGATGAGTGAAAGCTCCAGAACTAAGTGGACCACGGGATGACACTGGTTAGTAGAACTACTACGACTACTACTACTAATCTCATTTAATTATGAGTCGAATAATACAACATAACAGGTCAAAATTCCATGTAAAAGCTTTCATGATAATAGTCATCAAAAAGACATATCAAGCCAATATTTCAATGCAATACTAATGGAGACAAAATGTTGGGTATAAGGGATGCAGTACTGGAACATTCAGGCAATTAACTGATTATTCAATCAATGGAAAAATAATCAACAACAATTTAGATAATGAGCTAAATGTTATCAAAATAAAGATATTTGCAGAATGTTAAACATTCTCCTTTTTTTCAATTGTTGGTCAGACAAAGAAAAATAAATTTTAGAATGTCACATTGGGCTCTTTTTTTAAAAACATTTTATAGGCTTAACAATTAATCACTGAAACAATAACTGACAGCTTACTGAAAATAGTAATTAGCTGAAGCCCACCTCTTGTTGATTGACAATCATCTATGCATTGTGATGTCCTCTATGAACTCATGAAGCTTAAAAGATTGTAAAGTCTATGAAAACACTGTTACCCTTCACTAAACCCATCGCCAGTCGTCATCTTCACATCAGCAAATTTAAGGTTCTTGTCAGTGTTTGCAATTTGTGTGACTCGCTCCGGCTCGTATGAGGAGGCTTTGAGGCATTTTCACAAACACTAAATGACTCGACACAGGATTGTTGCCTCAGCCCAGATAAAACACATAGAGGCCCTGCATTCTGTCAGCAATCTCGGAGCCACTTGAGTTCACAAAACAAAAGGATCAAACTTGGATGTTTTGGTGGCTGATGGGGGAAATTTGCTGTGGAAGCAGACGAAAATAGCTGCTGTGCAGAGAGAGCAGAGAGTTTCATGGATGGGGTTGGATTTGGTGGAAACGCCTCCCTCCTCTGTTGCCTTAACAACTAGATAATGGGTGACACCTAGAGGCTCAGCATGTGCACTGTAAACCAGTGACTCCAGCACACAGCTCTTACCACCACATTACTACTACTACTACTAGCAGCAACCCTGACATGGAACCAGAGCAGACAACCAGACAGAGCCCCCTAGAGGAGAAACCACCGCCCTGCAGCTTTCAGGAAAACAGCAAATATTTAAATTAAATGGCTGCACTGTGCATAATTAAAATACACTATAATACAGTACAGTACTGTATAAAAATAGAGCTTTCTGTAGTTCAAATTAAAATTAGGCTATAGCCTACAACAGTATTATGCTGTTTACAAATACAGTGATGTCAGAGGTGTATTTTAAATAGATCTTAATTTACCATAAATCACACAATAACTCCAAATGGTGTCATTTGCTAAATATCTCCTCAAAAACTCAAACCTATCTCTGTCCTAGCTTTAATTTTTCAAGTAGAAATCTATAACAACATTTTAAATATTCAATTAAATGAATAGTCTCATTATCTTTGCAATTTTTTGTTATACAGATATACAATGAGATATACAATGGTGATTGCTTAGAAATATGTATGTTGATGTTGTAAAATCTCTATTTTATTATTATTAAAAGCAATTCAATACAACTTCATCAATCTATGAAGGCACATTGATTTTGGGCAAAAACAAAAACAAGATAAGAAACAGATAAGATAGATAAGATAAAACAGGAAATAGACAGCCATGTACCAGAAAATAAGCCGTTTAAGTCTATGTTGAGCTGTTTGAAAAAACCCAAATATGAAATATAAATAAAAAGAAATAAAGAAATAAGGAAATAGTCCCCATGACAGATTTTACTCAACATTTAAGTATTGGATGTTTTTCATGTGCCAAGAATTTCAGTTCCTTGTTTACCAAGCGAATGAATGATGCTCTGTGTCGGTTTGTAGAACACCTGGGGAGGCACAGGCTCCGCCCGAAAGGGAGCATCTGTAATTGGGGGCGGAGAACATGATATCATGGGCCTTTGCTCTGACTCTCTCATAGAATGACGCTTGGCTTCAGAGTGGCACTCCAGTGTTCCCTATGGTTGTGAGGTGCTTTCTGTTTTTGACAGTGACGGATGGGAACCAGCAAATGAAGAAGAAACATAGAATACTCTCAATGAAGGAACTGTAGAAGGTTTGTCAGATGGCCTTATGGACACTGAATCAATTCAGTTTTCTAAAGAAGTATTGATTGTGGAGTGCTTTCTTCTGTATTTGGCTCAAACCTCATGGTGTTATCTCAGAGAGATATTTATACTGGTCTACAATGTCCACCTCCTCACTGTGTATGACCACTGGGACTGTCCTAAGAGGTTTAATCAATAACCATATCATTGGTCTTGACCATGTTTAACTCCAGCAGTGCATTGTCACTCTACTCTAGCATATTTGATGAGGTGATGGTTAGGTTAGATGCTCTTACAGTCATTTGTGTAGAGAATGAACAAGGGAGTGGGGGGCTACTAGTAACTAGTAAGTAGCGTGAACTAGGACCTGTCATAATTAAGACTAAGACAACCACCAATAAATGTTGTTAAAATGATTGTATTTTAGTAGAATATCAGTGTTTAGACTGCACTTGTGAGGAACTTTTAACTGGTTATGAAACAGTCTTCAATAAATCCTGATGCCTCTTTATGATCTACATCAGTAAACAAGACCATTAGAGAGAAGATTGTCTATTTCTATATAGTTATCCTTAATGCTTGTCATCGGTGCCACCATGTTGGATTCCGTGCAAAATCAGTTGAAATCATGCAGGTTCTGGAGAAATTCCTTCAGCTCAGACTCCAGCGGGGCCTCCTGCAGTAACCAGCTTGCCGTGAACACACACATATTCGACTTCTCAGTGGCCTTCGACCTTCTCAGAGCTTCACCTCTCTGCTCCTCCGGTCCCTGCTGGGAGCGGGAAAACCAGAACCAGGACAGAGCGGCAGAATGTCAGACCCTGCTGCAGTAAAATTAGGTTTTATAAAAGGCACCCTGGTGCTCAGAAACACTACCATGTCCGTTCAGTGACCGCCACAATCAACACAAAATGAAAGCTCTTGTAAAAACTTTAAACCTTCATATTTACTAACTTGTTATTACATCCTCAATGCTCTTTAAATCCTGAAATAAAGACATTTCAAACATACATTTTTTGTCAAACTATTCTCATAGCTATGCGGAGAGGAAAAGTAGGAAGATATGTTTCCTTGATAGAATGTCAGGCATAATCAGACTGCACTTGGAAGATACTGTTGGGGCTTCACCATGTGGGAGACAAAGAGAGGCCTACATGTAAAAATAAAAGCCTAAACTGTGAGACCACGCCAAATCTATATCAGGCGTTAACATCTGTGAGATTTGGTTTCAACTCATCTCATTGGACAAGCCCCAGTGGAACCCCAGGGAGAGACTCCGCCGAATAAGATGGAAGAAACACACTCCGATCGCTACGAAGCGATCTCATATAAGAGGCCGTCGTCTGGGCAGAGATGGGTCATAGTGCGTTTGTTTTTTTAACCTTGTTTGTTTGTTTAAGTTTAACGTCGCGGTTACCATGTTATTATGTATTTTAGGGTTCAGTGCTGTGAAACATAATTGTTGTGCTAATGCTGTGATAGTGCTGTTCCACACTGCTGAGCTTTGTTATGTTTAAATCCGCCACCACGAGTAAAGTCTGTATTTTATCAGATAAGTCACCAGCGCCGCGGCAGCCGAAACTGAGCCTGCCAGGGAGGCTTCTGTGTGATAAAGTAGCAGCTAACTGTACTTTACTGCTGCGGTGAGGATCAGGACATGGACATGGTGGAGTACAAAAACCGGAATGAAAAGCAGTAAGGTCTTGTAAGGAGCAGCTGCAGCGTCTCGCTCTCAACGTTTCAGCCTTGATGTCATGAGTTTATCGTTGCTGATGTCAGCCGGATGGCACCGTGAGTCGGGGCCAAACTGAATTCCAAGTGACGTACATCGCGTAGTGATCGCTGATGACCGATTCTGCCCTGGCCTGGCTCATCTCAAAGGAGCCCATTGAGATACATCACAGTCCCAAAATTCAATGCGCAAAGAAAATGGAGGAGCAACTTGCATCAGTGAAATGTTTTACTTTTTCATTTCATGTGGGGGGGAAGATGGTCTGCGGTTGCTTGTCGCAGCATGGTGCACTCTATTTTTGTCTGAGGGCAACAATACCCGGAAGGAAATGGAGTCTAAGAACCTGATGGAGGTGCACAGCCCTGAGGTTTGCTCTTCGGAGAGAAGAACACCAAGTTCTGAGAAGGCTTTTAAAGAGGTTGGACTAGAGGAGTGAGAACTAGAAAATCAGCGAGAAGATGGAGAACGTCAGGAGGTTTGTAGTTAGGATCCAACATAGGACTTCTGAAAGGGACTACAACATCTTAGGACTGCTTCTGCAGTCAAAAGTGTGGCATACAGAACTCTGAAAAAAAGGCCAGAAGTCAGGTTGGATGGGCTACACTTTGGAAGCACTAGTGATGCTCTAGAACTCCATGCTCTGCCCAACTGATGGTGGTGATGGCATGGTCAAGAGTTGCATATTGCATGGGGGAATCTGGACTAGGAATGAAACTGGAAATGTGTGAAAAGAGACAGAATACATAACAGCTACAATCCGTGCGATTTATCTCACTTTTTATCTATTTTTTTCTTCAATGTCTGTCTGCAATCTGAGGATCTTTGCTGAAGCAGAGGACAGACAGAGTGAATGAGCTTCTATGAGAGAGAGAAAGAGAGAGAGAGAGAGAGAGAGAGAGAGAGAGAGAGAGCGAGAGAGAGAGAGAGGGGTTGAGGTGGAGAGAGCGTATTAGAAGAAGAGAGAGAAGATAACAGACTGTGTGTGAGAGACAGAGCAGAGCTTTAATGCAGATTGGCCTTTTTCTCACAGCACACACACTTGCACACACACTTTTTCTGCTATCTCGTCAGTACAGATCCCCTCAGCGACAGCAGGAATGGAGCTACCAATGTTACTATTGTCACGGACATGCTGCTACACAGTATGGGGGGATGTTTGAGATGTGTTGACGCGTGTGTCAGTGCCAGTGTTAATGCTTATGCAAAATGTGAGATTTAATGCAGCGTCATTCAGGGTGCGTGCATGCATGTGCATATGTATCAGGGGTGTGTATGTTACCTCGATCAGAGTTGTATACATTTTCTGAACAACAGACTGCAGCAGCACCCGTCTCATTGATTAAAGCCATTTGCCTTGTTGAGATGCTGAAACACTCATTTTGGACACATTGATTTTGTCTTCTCTTGTCTGGTGGCAGCTGGAGATTCTGTACAGTGACACCACTAAACCCAATGTCCTCATCCTGCCACTCTCATTACATTACTTGTATTTAGCTGACAATTTGATCCATAGCGACTTACAATAAATGCATGCAACCCAAAAAGTACATCAACTTCAGCAAATTTGCTGAGTTGCTTCAAGAGTTTTTTTTTAATGGGCGAAAGGGCAGTCTGGACCGATACGTTTTCAGTCTGCGATGGAAGACGTGTAGAGTTTATGCTCTCCTGAAGTCAATGGGGAGTTGGTTCCACCGTTGTGGAGCCTGGACGGCAAACAGTCGCATTGAGGGAGTTGCAAGCCGACCGGCAGAAGCAGGGCGAAGTGCACAGGCTGGGGTGTGCGGTTTGACCGTGTCCTGGATGTAGGATGGGCCTAAGCCAATCACAGCATGACAGGAAACCGCCAGTGTTGGATCGTAGTCCATCAGGGTGCAGAGGAGCGAGGTAGAGTGGGAGAGATCGGTAGGTTGAAGACCAGCTGGGCGGTTGTTTTCTGTATGAGTTGATTGAATTGAACTGAGATCAGTGTTTTACAATCTAATAACAGAAAACTTGATCAGCTCATCACACTTCACTTTGAAATAAAAGACATGCAATCTAGCTTTGATTTTGCCCTAAACCAGATCAAACACATCCAAAGAGATAACAACTGCCTCCAAACCACCGTGGAAACTCTCGATAAACAAATGGAAATTCTGACAGAACAGAAATAAGCGCATTAAAGAAACCATGCTGGACATTCAAACAGAGTTTGCATGGTAACTTAATATCCTCTGGCATACTAGAAAACAACACATCTGACAACCCAGAAGTTCTGCTGAAAACATTCATTCACACCCAGAACAACATTCCCTGAGATACTGCAGACAACATAACCTTTGATCACGTTCAAAGACTTCGTAATAGCAGTGATAAAGGCCATCCCATGATTGAAAAACTGGACCACAAAGAACACAAAGAACTCGTAAAAGAAACAAGACAAAGGAGCAAAATTTGGCATCAAACATCAGTTCCTCAGAAAAAATAAACAAACCTGTACCCAATCGTGAAAAATATAAAAACAAACATAAGCTCCTTTCACACAGCCTGCTCGAGGCCGAAGTGATGCGCCGTTATTCCGCCTCACTGTTCTGTATAAAAGGTACAGAGATACCGATGCTGTTGCGTTGCACGTCACTGCTCTTTTGCTCCTGTAATGCCAGCATGCTATCATAAATCATACACGGGGGAGGCATTATGTCACTGTTGTTTGGTTGAGTACAATAAAGCAAAGCTGGCATAATGATGGATATTATTTACTACTTCACGGAGGAATCTCTGTGAGAAAGAAGCTGCAGTGGTGGACAGACGCTACGTAAATGACAGCACCACGAAGGCTACTCTAAGTACTACGTAAATGACTCTCCTTCAACAACCAAAATAACTCCATTAGAACCGTCCAAACCCAAGCACAGACAGCTGTCAAAGCTGCACGCAATCACACAACAAGGACCCCTCTGGGTCTTCTCACTCCTTTCAAACCATGCTGTGGTCAATCTTCCTGCTGCTTTTTTTGTTGCATTTTGTCTTCTGGTGTGCTTGTTTCTCACTGGTGGAATTTCTGTCTCTTTGTATATGTGTTTTTGGCCTGTTTATCGATCTTTGGGGTAGAGTGGTGGGGTAGAGTGGTTAGAGGATCGGCGGTTCGATCCCCGGCTCCGCTGGTCCAATGTCGATGTGGCCATGGGTAAGAACACTGAACCCCAAAATTGCTCCTGTAGTCTGTGCCTGGCAGTGTATGAAAGGGTAGGAATGATCATAATCATAAAATGTATGAATGGGTGTGAATGGGTATGAATGGTTAGATAGTCATGATGTGTATGCATGG
This sequence comes from Ophiodon elongatus, assembly GCA_016806645.1. NCBI lineage: Eukaryota > Metazoa > Chordata > Actinopteri > Perciformes > Hexagrammidae > Ophiodon > Ophiodon elongatus. Next base: position 326,187 of record JACSYO010000755.1, read on the forward strand.
ATGTGAATAGTTAGATAATCATGTTGTGTATGCATGGGTGTGAATGGTTAGATAGTCATGATGTGTATGCATGGGTGTGAATGGTTAGATAGTCATGATGTGTATGCATGGGTGTGAATGGTTAGATAGTCATAATGTGTATGAATGGGTGTGAATGGTTAGATAGTCATGATGTGTATGAATGGGTGTGAATGGGAGAATGTAGTGTAGTGGTCGGAAGACTAGAAAAGCTCAAGTACAAGTACATTTACCATCTTTGTTCTGTTTTCTGTAGTACCCTCTCAGATACCTACCATATTCACCCAAATGCACAAAACTGCTTTCCAACCCACATTCCTCCAAGAGTACCTACAACAACGATGTTGCTGTTGTTGCTAGGCAACTCCCGAATGAGCGCTTAAGTTTAACACAAATCATGAACTGTACTGTCACAAGTGTTTCAGAGATACAGGTGTTTGAGTTTAACCAGTAGAGATACAGGTGTTTGAGTTTAACCAGTGACCGTGTTAACTGGTGACTATCAGTTGAATGCCAAACCGTACGTACACACACATACGCACATCGTAATTGTTTAAAAACTGTCAAGGATCTATAGTTAATATTACAGTTTATATTAATGAAAACAACTTACCAGAAATCTCAAGTAGGCTACTATCCTAATTTTTTGTTGTTATGTGTTCAGTTCATGGTAATTACATTTGGTAAAGTCAAAGCTCCTCCCAATTCATCCGATTAAACAAAAAAAAGCGCAATTTTTAATTTTTTTAACTCGAGGTGTTCAGGAGGCTGAAGCAAAAAAAACAAGACGCGAAGAGCAGATAAAAACAGGAGACGCTCAGAAACGCAAAAGCAGCTAGCAGAAAAGCTTCACTCTAATTGAAAATGATCATAAAAAGCCGCCTCAGGATGTTTAAAAAGCGCTTTTTGTAATCCTAGAAACACCATTTATTTGACTTCTGGTCATATCAGGTATCTGGACTAGACTGTCAGAGTAAACCCCGCTCGATTTTCACCCCACTATTACAAAATCAACAATGGCCTAAAGCAATGGTTGTCATGGTTCTGGGATTTTTCACAGTACATTTCCTGTTATTTTGTAAGTTCATTCCCCCCATGTTTCATGTCTGGTTTTGCTTCCTGTCTTTGTTTGTTTTCCCGCATTTGTGATGGTCTTCCCCGCCCTCATGGGTTTCACCTGTCCGTCATCAGCCCTCTTGACACCTGTCCCTCGTTATCCCCCTCCTTTCCTTATGATTTCGTCTCTGTGCTCCCATTGTCTTTTGTCAGTTCGTCTTTGTTGCCTTCGTTGCTGAATAGAGTTTAGTGTCTCTGTAATCTGCCTGCTCTACCTGCCTGCCTTTGGGACCCTGTAAGACTTTTGTTCTATTAAAATATCTTTGAGTATGCCCATCTCAGGCTCTGCGTTTGGGTCCTCCATCCTTTTGCTGCTCCCTTCCGACGTAACAATGGTCTGACCTTCCCTTCTCTTTAATGGAACACATAGCAACCATGAAGATGAAGGTTCAACCTCAAATCAATTACATATTCTCAAAGATATGATAAAGCCTATAGCCAAATTACCTCAGTTATCAAAGTCATATCACGCTTCTACTGGAAAAAAAGAAATCAGTGTCTCCCCTCTTGAGAAAAATAAACTCAGGGGAGGCCTAAATGCATCCAATTTTCTCCACTACTACCTGGCATACCAGCTAACTCCTCTCATTAAATGCATTCACTCTAACCCGGCTTTTATATCTTGGATTGATTTTGAATAGGCCTCATTTCCTCAACTCTGACAGCCTGGTGGGAAACACTAAAAATGACCAAATCACAATTTACTCTGCGTGAACACACCTCGATAGAAAAACCTTGATTTTTACCTCAACAAATATCCACTTCACTTCAACACATGGGAACAAAAAGGAATCCCATATCTCCACCGTCTATTTCAAAACAACACATTCATCTTATTTAAAGACCTGATCCAAAGGTATGAGGTCAGAGGGAGGGGGGCGTTCTCCAATTCCGACAATTTAAATCATTGAGTCATTAAAATTGAAACAGATATAATAAGTAATTCACTTCAACCGCCCCATCCAGCAGATAATGGAATCCTCTATATCGACCTAAATTACTTCAAACTTGATCTCCAATATAGATAACAACATCCACTTGCCAATTGCTAAATGTGAAAGACATGTAATTCTCCAACCTCTGGACACAGGGCTACGGAGATTCAGTTGAAATGACAAAGAATACAAATCTGCAAATGATCCAGTATGACATCTTCCATAAAACACACATTATTCAAAGAGATTTTTCAATGAAGTCCGGCTGAATGGCCATTTCATCCACTTTACGACAGTTAATCATTTCGGCCACTTTACGACAGTTAATCATTTCATCCACTCTACGAAGGTTCATGCTTTATTCTTTTTATTTTTTTATTTTTTTATTTATGATTTTATTGGTTTCAGCCAGTTTCTTTCTTTTTTTTTATTATCCTCAGCTCTCAGGATAAACCATAGATCTCACTGTAAGTACCTTTCAGTGCAGAGTACTGAATGTGTTGTGTACACCTGTATCCACTGCATTAATGCTCCAGAGGAGTGACACACACACACACACGCACACACACACACACACACACACTGACATACCTCTTGACTAAGTTACTGCAACAACTTTTTTTGTAGTTTCAAAGAACTTGCTAAGCATTCATTGAGATTTCATCATTGTTGAGATACTTCATACATTGCAGTTAACATTTTACCATTTCATCACTCTTTGTTTTGGTTTTCCCACCTCTCACAAGGCAATACGGCCCGTTTGTTTTGTCAAGAAAATATGCTCCGGTTTTCATCCAAGCAATACTAGAAGATGTTTGTAACTTGGGTTATGTCTGTTTTGTGTATACGTGCATTTGTGTGTGTGTGTGTGTGTGTGTGTGCGTGTGTGTGTGTGGAGTAAATGTAGCAGCTGTAGTGTGACAAAAAGCTTATAGCCACAGTGGGAGGTGTGCTGTCCACAAATATACATGCACACACACACACACACACACAGTGATGAGAACGGCTGGCAGTGGTTAGATAATGGACCATCAGCTGAACAATAGCTGCTGTGTGTGTGTGTGTGTGTGTGTGTGTGTGTGTGTGTGTGTGTGTGTGTGTGTGTGTATGCCTTATTGTCTCGCTCTGTATGTGGGCTAATGTCTCAATCTTTGTGTGTGCTCCATTTTGCGTATGAGCATTTTGGATTTCCTGATTGTTTAGTGGAACACATCTATGTATCTGCTTTGATGCACTTAGTGTCTCTATGTGTGCGTGCGCATGTGTGTGCGTGTGTGTTTGTGTGTGTGTGTGTGTGTGTGTGTGTGTGCTAAGGCTCACTAAACCAGTGTTATCTCCTAGTATATGGCAGTAAACAACATCTGTGGACATACTGGGACTGTTCCACAGCAGATTAGACTGATATCACTGTGTGTGTGTGTGTGTGTGTGTGTGTGTGTGTCGGACATACAAAGCTGATAGAAGTCTCTGTGTGCAGGTGGTTAATCTTTTCCTCACCTTCGCTGTATGTTCATGTTCACTCGGTCAGTGCCTCTGTGCTTCTGATGCCGTCGCACCGAGGCACTCTTAACTGTCTGTATGAGACGCACCAGACTTTCAACTAACTGCGGTGTAAACCCGTTATTATACACGCTGGCAGCAACAGGGTAGTATGAAGGAGGAACTCCTCATAGGGTGGGTGGATGGTTCAAACGAACCCAGGACTTTCACCCAGGAGGCCGCTGTTTGTGCTCCGTGAGAAGCATGGAATCAAAATACACTCAATCAATTTAGAATTCAGATTTTGTTATTCTTCAAACTGTCCATCCTGAGTCTGACATTACAGTTTTGCAGTTCTGAATCATCGGAATACTATTTTAAAGATGCCTTAATTGATTGCTTTGGACGTGTTATATTTATATGGATGCTGTGTTATAGCGACCAGTTGTCGCATGAAGCATTCATTTCCAGTTTTTTGAATGAATTTAAGCCCAATAGTCTCTTTTAGCTCTGTTTTGGTCTCCACCAACTCCTGAGAGAGAGCTCTGTCTCTTTAGCTGCTAAATGCTCCACTCTGTTCCCCAGCTAGCTGTAACTGTGGCTGTCTGTTTGGTGCTGAGCGGGTAGAGTACAGTGGGCTTATCAGAACTCGATGAGAACGATGACAGTGGAACAAACCGTGAAGTTAGAACACTAAAGCATTTAGCTGAAAGGCGCTAAAACGCCCAGAGGTGAGTGTCTGGTAAAACAAATATATATACTTCCATTCCAAAAGAATGTGACTGTGCTGTAATTTATACATTTCTCCTTCATGTTTCGCCTCTTTATCTAGCAACACTGGTGAGTGAGGTGTGGGTGGAGGCCAAGAGTTCACTATCTCTCACAGCTCTGTTTGGCAGTGCCTTCCAAAATTGTAACAAATGGCTGTTTTAAAAGTGTAACTGTGTAGTGTATCTCTGTGGTCGAGCTTTGTTCAGGTTTAGGCACAACGACGTCTTGGTTACGGGAAGATCATGACTTCGTTGAGGTCAGGAGACTCGTTCCTCCATCGGGGGGGGGGGGCGCTGCACCTGGCTTCAGGTCGGCTTGAAAAGGCCCGGGGCGAAAGGTGGCTTGTGGCTCCAGCCGTGGCCTTACAGGACCCCTGGCCCAGACCTCGACCTTTCCAAGGGCCGTGAACTCAGAGCCTGCTGCTCCCTCGGTGTCCTGGTCTAGATACCACTGTTTTGAAATCTGGCTGAACTGACCCTTAAAGGGCAGGTTGAGCACACACACATAGATGCTCTTTTCCACACACACACACACACACACACACACACACACACACACACACACACACACACACACACACATAGATGCTCTTTTCCACACACACACACACACACACACACACACATAGATGCTCTTTTCCACACACACACACACACACACTCACACACACACACACACACACACACACACACACACATAGATGCTCTTTTCCACACACACACACACACACACACACACACATAGATGCTCTTTTCCACACACACACACACACACTCACACACACACACACACACACACACACACATAGATGCTCTTTTCCACACACACACACACACACACACACACACACACACACACACACACACACACATAGATGCTCTTTTCCACACACACACACACACACACACACACACACACACACACACATAGATGCTCTTTTCCACACACACACACACACACACACACACACACACCCTGTTCAGTATTCTCTCAGTCACAGATCTCAGAGCTGCTGTGCAGATCCAACATCAGCAGTAGCGGAGCAGCCCCATGACTAATCTTGCTTCACACTGCATGTGTGTGTGTGTGTGTGTGTGTGTGTGTGTGTGTGTATGTGTGTGTGTGTGTGTGTGTGTGTACACTAACACATCTCACACCTGAGTCACAACGTGACACTTGCCAAGAAGCCCCTTTATATATGAAGATACAGTAACACCCGACTTGGCAAACGAGCTGCGCACCACATAACCTGCCATGCAGCATACGTTTCTCCGTGCTGCGCCGCGTCAACAGCGCCTCCTCTCCCCGCCGGAGACGCACAAACACTGCTGCCACCACTGATAAATTAATCCGCTAACAAAGCTGCCTCCCATATTAATAAAGATATGGCTGTCATCAGGCAAGGTGAACCCGCCTGACACCTTCTCCTTGTATATTGCTGTGTGAGGAGGGTGATATGAGGGTGTGTGTGTGTGTGTGTGTGTGTGTGTGTGTGTGTGTGTGTGTGTGTGCTGTAATGTGTTTGTGTAGAAAGCAGGGGCTGACCCTGGCTTAGCTGGTGTGATTATGAGCAAGTAGTTACTATTAAAAAGCACAAAGAGACAGGGAAAAAGTGGGCACTGCAAAAAGGGTGGCGTGGACGTGTTGTTTGGCCTCCGTGTGTGTGTGTGTGTGTGTGTGTGTGTGTGCGTAGGTGTGTGTTGCAAAGGTCTGCACTCGTCACAGAGACAACAAACGCATTAAAAGGAGTCTTTGTACCGTTTCCCGTCCCTTCTCTTCCTCACTGTGTGTTTATGCCTATATTACAGATGTTTCCCGCCACTAGGTGGAGCTCTCCCTATTCCTCAGGATCCTCCTCTCGCTCTCCGCTCCCTCTCCTCCCCGTGGAGGTGGCTGCCAGCTCTCTGACTAAAGCAGCGAATGGATCAGCGGTGGATAACAAAAGGATGGATCTGATCCCTTCGATATCCCCCCTTTTCTCCAGCTCTGGCCTCCTCTCCAACTGGCAGCAGCGTGTGTCTCATATCTGGCGTGTGTCTCTGCTCCGGTTTAGCTGGATTACATTTACACCTGGTGTTAAAATGCATCTCCTGTAGGCTCACTTAAATTGGATTTCGCTTCCCGTCTCCGAAGCCTCAGCGCATTGCTGTTCACATCTGTTTTCTGCTGTTTCCTCCTTTCACACCAACAGCAAACTGTATAAATGGTGAGTTCAGCCGTGAGATTCAGTTTACACACCCGCTCTGATCCAGATCAACTTCCGTCACAGGTGGAACTGTTCTGGCAGTGTGTGTGTTAGTGTAAAGGCTGGCATAATGTTTAGCAATGCTGCGTGTATTCCAAATGAGAAAAAGACTCGTTCTCCTCATATTTAAGGCTTCTAAAGTGAAAGGAAATAATTAGTTTGGCTTGTTTTCCACCCAATAGCACACTGTCACTCAGAGTGAGGAGGCGACGCAGCCCCCAGGCAAAAATCAGCATTGGGCCCCTTTGGGCCCCTTTGGGCCCCCAGTTTCATCCACTTTACGTTGTGTATTTTGCTTGTTAATAAGTCATTTTTATTTGGTCATTTAAGTACAAATTCATTTGTGAATATGCAGCATGTATGATTAATATACTTGAACTTGGTTTCCCTCTATAAGATGATTCAAGTGTTGCTTGAAGTGGTTCAGCATTACACTTAATAATAATCAAGGTCTCTCCAGGAGGGGGGTGACACCCCGGACCGGGCCCTGGCGGCTGGGCCCACTACGATGTTACAGCACGGTGAGAAAGTCCTCTTCTAAGCAGAAGGTTGAACGAACAGGGTAGCAGTCCCTTTCTAACCAACATCTATTCAATCGGCTGACATCACTCCAAGCGGCTGAGTCAGAAGAGTTTAGAGTGTCCGTTTCTAACTAGGCAGCCCTTTAAAAGGCTTTGGTTAATAGTTAATGCATCATTTAGTCTTGCTTGTATTATTATGTATTAATGCAAATTAAGTACAACCCATTAATAAGAACAACTTGTCAGTTGTTTAAAGTTCTTGGTATTAATGGCTCATAATATATTCAGCCTTGGTAAATTATGTATTATCTATCCATGAAACCTTTAATAACAGTTCATATTACCAACTCCACGCCGTGTCTACAGTCTTCACACGGCCATGATGGGGCCTCGGGATCACTGATTAAGGAACGCTTGGGTGTTTTCTCTCCCAGATAAATCCCAGCTGTGTACAAAGTGACACAATTTGTCACCGTGGTCACTGAGTGCTGATGGACGGACCGGGCTTTGGCAGGGTTTAGCGGCGGCATGCGGAGGAAAGACGTGCCTAATCCATCGTTGATGACGACGTCTTGACAAACATACTTGTATAAGCCTTAATCACAGTTGGAGCCTCACAGGGCTTTACCCGCCTCATTACGAAGCAATGCATCAAGTGACACACACCAGTAACTTTCATTACGAGCGCGGTAAACCTCTCTGGAAAACCTCCGTTTCTGTACATATTCAGTTCATCGGAAGCTGGATTCAGGTGTGATTATTGCTGTGGTGAAAGGGTCAATGATTATTGCTTTGATGAAAGGGTCAATGACAGACACACGTCTAGGTTCTTATTTGCCTTCACAGTAGTCGGGGCGGAGATGTCAGATGACGGGTGAATGGAATTTTAGCATGTGGCGTTCGCAGCACTGAAAAATAACATTTAAAGAAATCCGGAGCGACATCTCCTCCTACAACCAGCCTTCACATTGAAGTAGTCGACAGGTTTCATTAGAACTGCTCTCCACAGTGAAGGAGAAAGAACAACACGGACCTGCCATTGTATGTTTCTACAAACCACGGACACGTGTCAAACAACGTGTATTATGAATATGTTTATTGTAAATAAGTTAAATATCAGCCTCATGTCACGATTGCAGAAGCGCACAATGTCACGTGGTTAATGTCGTGAAACGTTGAGGGCAAATAACAAAACTACTCGGCTAAGAGTTGAAAAAGGTCATGGTTTGTGTTCAAATAAGAACTGAGCTCCACCACTTGCTGCTCTGCAGTAAAAACTGTCTCTGAGGCGGCTGGTCGCAGCTCTGGCGCTCTGTAGGCGTTTTCCTGAGGGGGATGAGAGCAGACCATGGGCTGGTGGCAGGCGTCCTCCATCACATTTGGGAGGTGTAAGTGTCCTCAGTCCGTGGCAGACATGTTCCCAATGTTCCATTTTTTTACTGTCCTCCTCAGTTGTTTGTGGTCTTGCTCAGGCCGGTTGCCAAACCACCCTATGTATTTCACAATGCTGTTCTTAGGGATGGTTCCCCCTAACAATTTACAAAGTCCGATCTGATTGGTTAAGTCTTGCCTATGGGTGACTAATCCCTGAATCGTGTTTTGTCGCCCCGCCCGTTTTTCCACCACTGCGACGATTCAACTGTGAGATTGACAATCCAATCAGGCTCCTGAGCTAGAATCGTCCACTTGTCAACTATTCAGGGTCACCCCGAGCTGTTATTATGATATCTGGCAACCCAGTCATCTGTGAGCAGACTGTAGAGTCCGGGACTCTGGTGGATGAGTAGCTGGGGTCTGAGGTGAGAACTGGCTGAATGTGGCTGAAAGCTCTGGAAAAAGCTAGTAAGTGAACCCTTAGTCGAAATGATTTCATCTGACTAATTTCATTGAGTATAGCTCACCTCAAGGTCCATTTAGTAGCTGTTCTGGAGCTTTAAGTCATTTGATTAAAATCAATAAAAATCAACAGATATGCCAAGTTGTCATCAATTTCTATAATTCCTTTTTTTCTGAGCACTTTTAGTTCTCATTCATTTTCAAAGTTAATTTCTGATCTTGGAAACAGCAGTCGAGAAAGGTCGGCCTCAACTTTGAATGTTATTACACTTTTACACACAAGATAAAAAAACAACCAGATGTCAGCCATGAACAAATAAACTGATGTAACTCAAATTTCACATGTTCGATGAAACTCCAGGCCTGAAGACATCTATATGACAATGTCGAATCATAGTCATAGCGCCCCCTACTGGTAACAGGAAGTTACTGTTGCTATTCGCCATTAAATATGTAGGTGTTTTTGAGGGGCTAAAAATGCTCGAGACATAACCAACTAGGCACACGCATTTGAAGTCCAGAATGTAGTTGCCTGATATGATTTTAATGCTTGAGAGTGGCAAGTCTGCTCGATAGCCAATAGAATGATAATGATGTCTCTCTGAGCTGCATTTCTTCCTGTCTTACTCTTTGGCTTGCTCGACTCCCCACCTCCTCTCTGGCTCCTCTCATCCCCTCCTTCCTGTTGTAAACTCACTGTCTCCTCAGCCGTGTGTGATTGACTCTAGCAGAGCTGATTGGTTCTAATTACTCCAACACAGCGCTGATTAAACCTCTGACACGCATTTGAGCACATGCACAGATGCATGCGTGGATTTCTACACAATGTTTACACCTGCACACATCTGCAAACACAAAAATAGTTCTTATTTCTCTGCCAAATCCCAAACCATGACTGTCAATCTATATCCCTAAATGTAATCCCTCAAAATGTAAAGGAATAAATCAACACTTTTGGGAGATATTTGCTCTCTTTCTGAGTGAGATCAGTGAGAAGATGGACATCAACCTTATGTCTGTGTTAAGTACAGAGCTGAGGATGTGAGGTGTTAGCATCAAAGACTGTCTATAAGAAGTGGACGTAGTCACCGTGACGTCAAACATTGATTTGTGGACTGTGGTTTTGAAACCTTGAGTTCGGGATTTTGACCTTCACCATCTTAATTTATTGCAACTAGAAGTGGACCAAATGCTGAATAAGACATTTTTAGGCGACCAAAATGTTACAATAAACTTTCAGAATTGAAAACACACTGCGAAAGGGTTAAAGTTGTACGACAAAGCACGGACAACAACGCTGTGGTAGAGACCTGTCAATCACAAGGTTGCCCCGCCCTAAAGCATACCGTGCTTTATGGTCTGTTTGACTCTAAATGGACCATAATTTACTAAATGAACATCATGCTGTATTGAGAAGACTTGATCTAGAGATAGGAAATGGTAAATGGCTTGCGTACATACTATACGTATATAGAACCTTACTAGATGTGTCTGTTGTCATTCACTCATTCACATTCATACACTGATGGCAGAGGTGCTACCTGCCCATCTGTATCCAAATGAATGCTCATTCACACACACTCACACACCAATGGCACAGTCTTCGGGACTCTTCGGGGTTCACTATCTTGCCCAAGGACACTTCAACATATGGACCGGGGATCAAACCGCCGTTCGTCTCGCTTTACCTCTGAACCACAGCAGCCCGCATTTGAGACCATGAACTCATGTTCACAATTTACTGAGGTAATAAATCAAGTGAAAAGTAGAGTCATTTTCTCATAGACTTCTATGCAATCTGACATCTTTTGACACTCAGAGGAGTCGCCCCCTGCTGGCTATTAGAAATAATGCAAATCCTTCAAATTTGAAGGGAAAGTAAAAGAAAAAGAAAAAGATACAAAAAGATTAAAGGGTAAAGCCTTAACTGAAGCAAATGTATTAACTGATAGATTTTTCAACATGTTTTCCTTTGTGGAAAATTAAGTTTTTTAGATAATAACTTTCTTGCAATTGTACTGTTATGTAATAGCCATGTATGTAGCTATTATTATTCTATTGGGTTCATTTGGATAAGGACTTATTTTACGTGTGAGCCTAAATGTATAATATCACTTGGCATACCATTACACACGTATGTAGGTCTATCTTACCATTTATCGTTATAGAATGTATTTAATTATTTAGGTATATTTTCCATGAACTTTCACTGATAGTGGTTAAAAGTCAAATAATGTGGCAGCCCTCTAGTAAGTCAGAGGTTTAATCAGGTCAGTGTTACAGGAACTGTGGTTAAACAACAACTCGGACCAGGTTAGTTGCCCATCATAAGCATGAGCTTAAACAATGTTGTATGTGCTTCATGAACTGAAACAATACATTATTGAACCAGGCCTCTGAGCGAGAACAATAAAACCTGATTTGTAATTGTTTTCCTTCAGTACACAGCCAAACATACTTCCCAAAATGTTAAATCATGCCTTTAATATTAAACCCAAAGCTAAAAATGTAACAATTCCAACTCAAAATATAAAACTGGATGTCACAAGGCAAAAAAGTACAACAACAACACCCGACCACACACACATTCCACAGGATGGCAGGGATTACTCATTTGGGCTCCACCGCGCAGAGAGCCAGACGGCAAAATCAATTACGTTAAAGCATCTGCAAATATTTGATGAATGTCAGCTCTCTCATCACTCAATCTCTCTCAACACCAGCCAAAATCCTTTGTAATCACAGGAAAGTCCACTCACAGAAACAAACTCCAGAATGTGACAGTTTTTTCATGTCGAAGTCACCTCCTGATTATGAATAGACTCCTGCAGCCCCAGTGTCTTGGAAGCTTTGTAGATATGGAACAAGTAAAGTGTCACTTAGCATTTATGGTGGTGACATGCAGATAATAATTAGTTATCTGATAACATGCTGTTTAATTTGTAAATGTGTTTGAAAGCGTGTGATCTCAGCTCTCTGCCACTGATTAGTTGCCTTTATATGTGTAGATGTAAGATTGAAAATAAATAAATGTCAGCAACTAAACTGTCAGCATATCTCATAGCTCTATAGAATATATATTAATAGAAGCACTAGTTGTACAGTGTACTTTCTCATAAGCCCCCAGAGAATGGACATTTATGTGAAATTGTATGCGAGACACAACATTGTAGATGCAAGAACTTCTGACCAAGTAGGTTATGGGACACTCAAAAATAAGTTTTTAGGCATTTGAACACCAGGGCTTGATTTTTCTTCTTTTTTTTTCTATTAATTTGCACGACAATTCTTTTTTTTACTTTGGATTTTGTCAATATTACTTTACAGAGTCCACAATGTGAATGAGTACACAATGCAAATGCTACTGCGAAAAAGCAATGTGATTTATTTTTGGAATGAGGCCAATTTTTCTGATCTTCCCACACTGTGCTTAAAGGCATCAACCAATCCTGTTGTCTGGAAACACTTGAGCCTATTTTTATCAAACGAGACAGAGGCTTCGCAGTCCGAAACAAAGACGGGCAACTTTATTACTCCTTTCACTCTTGTCAAAGGCCAGACCACGTCTAAGCCTTCTGTTCTTACCTTTCACAATAAAAGCCCGACATGTACACTGCGTAACTGTTTACCAGAGGGTAGTCCTCTGCCTGCAAGAATCTATGTGAACCTTTTATATATAAAAAACATGCAACAATTGGAACCGATCCCAGCTGACATTAGGCGAAGACTCACTGGGCTGACACATAGAGACGGACAACCATTCACACTCACATTCACACCCACAGGAAATTTAGAGTTCTCAATTAACCTCGGCTCATGTCTTTGGACTGTGGGAGGAAGCTAGAGAACCGGAATGGGAGTTGGACCTCAATGTCAGAGAGGTAATGGAGTAAGCTCCTTCTAAACTTTAAAAAGATGTCCTGGGACCCTAAAACCAGGCTCCTCCAATTCAATAATCTAAACAAAATCTATTAGATCCCCATCATCTAAATAGAATCTATTGGATCCCCATCTGAGCTAAACAGAGTTAAGCTAATGCAAACCCCAGAATGCTGGATATGTCAAAAATGAAGGTCCAGTGTAAGTTCAGATAGGAAGACTATACTGCTGCATGCCTAAGCCTTTTTATTCATTTCTCATACATCTGCCATTCACTCCTCACGCATGCTCACTCATAATCTCCTTGCTGTTATGGTTCAGGGCTGTCAATCATCAGCTGGTCTCCTCTATCCAATAGCACAAAGAAACAATGACATCGTTAGCCTATCATCTTGCTGCTGTCTCTTAAATATGATTATCTCTCTACCTTCAGTACGTTCATGCTGCTGGTACTCACCCCTCCATCTCTGCCCAGCCTTCACAGATCCATCATCTTCATCAACTCATCATTCTATCAGCCTCATCAGCCACCACCACCAGGTCTGGACTCCACGAGGGGATTTATCTTGATGCTTGGGCAGACGCCCCTCCATTACAAATCTCCCTGTAGAGTCCAAGAGCCAAAGACTCTGTCATCACATATCATCTGTTAATATTAAAAGATAATCTTTCGCTGTGAAAATGCCTCAAAATACAAGAGATTCACAAAACTGTTACACAAATCATATGGTGTGACCTGCTTTTTGTTTAGAGTTTGTGTGTTTTGAGGGACCTGTCGCTCCTCGAGGACCTCCCACACCCCGATGCATAATGGATGCAAACTGCATTGATGCTGGGGGATAAGTTCATTATTAAATAATGGAGGGCCCTCTCTTTCCACCCTGTTAATCTTTGGGACAATCATTTAGCCATGCTGGAAGGCCTGTCATACAGACTCAGGAACAGAGTGGAATGTTTCCATTTGAAATGAGAGTTACCTGTCCCACAATAGGGGGCCAGACTGGGGTGTAGGACTGAGAGGGACTCGAGGAGTCATTGTCATTTTGTCAGTTTATTACACTTTCCAAGTGCAAGTAAAGACATTAATACAATCACCATATCTCTGTCACATGTATGCTTGTAAATGTTTGTTATGATGCCATAAAACTGCTAATCATGAAAAACAAGTTTCCCTACACAACCACAGTCCTCTACAGGGATAAATGGCATGAGCTGCAGTCGTCCAGCTATTATCCAGTGCCCTGTTTAAACCATGGTTGTATTATTATATTAACAGGTTAATGTGTTCCAAAATGGTGCCCCATTTATTGCAATACAACTTGCTCAGCTGGCACATACAGCTAAGACATTATTTTAGGCCTCCCCAGGCTGAAGTGGTTTGGGCCTACAGAGCATGAGTCAAGCCTGTTGCAAGCATGTATGTATGGGAGATAATTCCTGTTGGCTCCCTGCACACATACAAATGAAAAAGCTCTTCAAGACTTTACGATTTACAGATGTTCATTTTGTAATGACTGTGAAAAATGGCACTATTCTAAAATAGCTTCACTGTGCTGTGTGGACTTGGTATGAACAAGCACTAGCTGCTGTCATCTAGGATTCATCCACTGGTCTGTATCAATGAACAGGAGTAACCCATCCCCTGTACACACAAGCAGGAGCCGTTGTCATCCAGAAATGATCTACTGCCCTTGCATTTGATCTTCAATGGAACAATGTTTTATTTATTTAATTATATGATACAAACTTTATCTTCTGCATTTATTTTGCCCCCCAAAAATACCAAACTTTCACCTACAAACAGAGGTATGTACAGAACCTTGGCTATTGTGTACAATTACAACCCAAATACATGGAGAGAGAGATGCAGTCTTACTCTTCTCTGCACTTCCATTAGAGCAGTTACCCACTCAAAACCCGTTGAGACAGTATCTGCCCCACGGCCACATAACATAACTAAATCAAAAGTAAATAGAAGAGGAGTTGAACAAAGTAACCTAAAAAAAATGAACACCACAATAGTGCAACAGAATTAAATGCTGACTTAAATATCAGGTTTCTGTCATCTAAAATTGAATTAGTAAATTATTTGATATCTGATCATCACATAGATTTATTTTGTCTTACTGAAACCTGTCTGTGTCATGAAGAATATGTCAGCCTAAATGAATCAACTCCTCCAAGTCATATTAATACTCACATCCCTCGAGGCACCGGCTTGGAGTAGCAACCATCTTTGACTCAAGCTTATTAATAAACCCAAAACCTAAATGAAATTATCTAATTTGAAAGCCTTTTTCTTGATCTTTCACGCCCAACCTGGAAAACAATACAGCCAATGCTGTAGTTTTGATCAAGTTTAGTCCTTGAAACAGACAAAGTAATTGTTGTCAGCGATTTTAATATTCATGTGGATGGTAATAATGATAGCCTTAGTACTGCATTTATCTCATTATTAGATTTAATTATCTTCTCACTGTTTTAACCACATATTTGACCTTGTTCTGGCATATGGTATTGAAATTGAACATTTAATAGTCTTTCCACAAAATCCTCTTTTATCAGACCATTACCTAATAACTTTTTAATTTGTATTACCGGAGTGTACGCCATTAGGCAACAGTTTCTACACTAGATGTCGATCTGATAGTGGTGTTGCTAGGTTTAAGTGATTGCATCAACATTTAATTCAATACCATGTCTCAATACAACGGAGGACTCCTGTGCTAACTTTAGTCCGTCCCAGATTGATCATCTAGTCGATAGTGCTACAGGCTCACTGAGACTGACACTAGACTCTATAGCCCCTCTAAAAAAGAAGATAATAAAACAAAGCAGGTTCGCTCCATGGTATAACCCTCAAACCCGCAACATAAAACAAACATCGCGAAAGCTTGAAAGGATATGGCGTTCCACCAATTTGGAAGAATCTCGGTTAGTTTGGCGAGATAGTCTTAAAACATAAAAAGAGCAGCCTATTACTCACCAATAATAGAGAAAAATAAGAACAACCCCAGGTTTCTCTTCAGCACTGTAGCCAGGCTGACACAGAGTCACAGCTCTGTTGAGCCGTGTATTCCTATAGACCTCAGTAGTAATGACTTCATGAACTTCTTCAATGATAAAATTATATCTATCAGAGACAATATTAATAATCTCTTGCCCTCAACCACTGATTCATCCTACACAGTAGCCTTAGAAACAGCTGTAAGCCCTGATATATAATTAGATGGCTTTTCTCCCATCGACCTTGACCAATTGACTTCAATAAGTTCTACTTCTAAACCTTCTACCTGTCTTTTAGACCCCATCCTGACTCGGTTTGAAAAGGTTTTACTGTTAGTTAGCACCTCTCTACTAGATATTATCAATCTGTCTTTACTAACGGGCCATGTACCACAGTCCTTCAAAGTAGCTGTAATTAAACCTCTTCTCAAGAAGCCCACTCTTGATCCAGAGGTGTTGGCTAACTATAGACTGATCTCTAACCTTTCCTTCCTCTCTAAGATCCTTGAGAAAGTAGTCGCAAATCAGTTATGTGACTTTCTACAGAACAATAGTTTATTTGAGGATTTTCAGTCAGGACTTAGAAAACACCACAGCACAGAGACAGCACTGGTGAACATTACTAATGACCTTCTAATTGCATCAGATAAAGGACTTGTCTCTGTTCTGGTCTCGTCAGACCTTAGTGCTGCATTAGACACCATTGACCATCACATCCTATTACAATACAGGAATATTTATTTGGCATTAAATGACCTATTCTAAACTGGTTTAAGTCCTATTCATCAGCTCCATGCCAGTTTGTATTTGTACACAATGAATCATCCATGCACACCATGGTAAGTCCAAGACCGATTCACCTTATATATTCTTCCATTCGGCAATATTATTAGATGTTAACTTTCTTTGTTATGCAGATGATACCCAATTATATGTATCAATCAAGCCGGACAAAACCAACCAGTTAGACATAAAAACCTTGATGACCAGCAACTTCCGGATGTTAAACTCTGACTAAAGTTATTGTACTTGGCCCTGAACACTTATAATAATACAGTTACTCTAGATGGCTTTTCCCTGGCCTTCAGCACCATCGTAAAGCACCCTATTACCCCACTAGAGCACTGTGCTCCCAGAATGCAGGGTTATGTGTGGTTCCCAGAGTTTTTTTAAAAATAGAAAGGGAACCAGAGCCCTCAGCTACCAAGCTCCTCTCCTGTGGAACCAGCTTCCAGTTTCAGTCTGGGGTGTAGTCACCCTCACCACAATTAAGGGTAGGCTTAAGACTTTCCACTTTGATTACGCTTATTGTAATGGCTGGCTCAGGCTTGCCTTGGACCAGCCCCTAATCAGGCCTAGACTGCTAGGGGACTTCCTAGGATACACTTAGCTCCTCCTCTCCCTCTCCATCTGTATACACCCATGTCCCATTAATGCACTTTAATAACTTGGTTTCTTTCCCGGAGTCTTTGTGCTTTCTCACCTTGCAGGTTTCCATGGATCGTGGTTATACTGCTACTATTATTAATATTATTTAAATTTTTGTCATTCTATTATATCCACTGCTGCTTTTTATTATTAGTATAAATCATTTTTCTTTTATCATTTCTGCTGTTAATACTGCCACAACTAATATTACTACTCTCATTGTATGTATAATTTCTGTCATGTGGATTGTGTACGTATGTTGTAATTGTCTTGTAATGGTAAGACTGGTTGCTTGGGGTGCCAGTTAGGCAACAACATTTTTGTCAGGTTTGTGAGTGTAGTATATTCAACATGAGTCAATATGATTAAGTTAGTTAACCGCACACAAGACTCAAGTTTAGAGCACAATACACAAATTAACACAATACTCATATCTGTGGCTCTGCTCTTTGACAGAAATTTAGTAAAAACCTGTTGTACTACCCCGCCATGCCAAAGAATCTCTGCAGAGATTTCAAGTTGTTCGGCACCGGATACACCTTGACCGACTTGGTATTCTCTGGGTCCACCTGAACGCCAGCCGCAGACAGCATGTGCCCGAGGAATTTGACGGATTGGCGGAAGAAGTCTTGCTCATGTTCACTGTGAGCTTTTCTTGCCTGAATTTATACAAGACTGCCTGGATATCCTGAAAATGTTATTGGGGGTACCTGACATCATCCTCTCGGACAAAGGCCCACAGTTTGTTGCCAACAACTTCGAGGAAACCTGCAAAGAATTGAAGCTGAAGCACAAACTGACTAGAGACAAATCTGACAGATAAACGGGTCACAAACAGGTTATCGCAGGGCTCATATAGAGACAGACAACCATTCACACCTACGGGCAATTTTAGAGCCTCTAATTAACCTAAGCCTAAACTGCATGTCTTTGGACTGTGGGAGGTAGAATGTGCAAACTCCACACAGAAGGACCGCCCAGGATCTAACCCGGGCCCCTTTTGCTGCGAGGTGACAGTGCTAGCCACTGCAGCACCGTGCAGCGCCCTGTGGTATGTTACTACCACATACATTTCACAAACAAGTGTAAATATTTGTTTATTTTCTTCAGCTTTCAGTCGCTCCTCCATGTCCTCATGAATTACATTTGAGTGTTGCTTCAGGTACCAGTGTGATATCAAATACAATCCAGGGATACCAGTTGTAGTAACATAGTGATGAGATGTGGTTAGGGAAGAACCTGCTATTATGTAACAGTTGGACAATAATCTGTTTTACTTTTTCTTATTTTTCCATCGGATGAGTGACCAGACACAGCATTCCAGTTTGATGTGGGCGGATTTTACTCAGCCATCTGAAAAACCACCTGCCTCCCTCAGTGGTAAAGAGCTGCTCGGTGTCCTGTGATGCTGCTTCTGAGGCTTTCACGGTGCCAGGAAGATGGGTTTGGCATGAGAATTCTCCCGGCACAGTAGATCCGCTATCCACAACAACTGGCAACGTTTTCAACTGAAACCTCCAACTCAACAGCAAGCATTTTACACCAAGTAAAGGCTCATGATCAAATTCACATCCCACTCTACTCCACAGGTAAATATCAACCAAATGCACCTGGATCCTTGCAAACACTTGACAAGTGCTTTGGTTTATATCATCCAGTGACAAATCCGCATTTGAAGCATGAGCAAAGAGTTTACAACAATAAATATCCTTCAAACTATTTCAGCACAATTTCCCCCCCCATCCCCTCACACACCCGTGTGAGTCCCACTGGTGTACATGTGTTGCTCTGAGCTGGCATCTCCTCATATATTTATGATCAGTCTGTCAAAATTGTCAACATGTGAGATCTGTTATTCAACTGAAATACACGTTTATATTAATTCACTCCTTAAATATCTGATCACTAAATCCATTTACGACGTGTATAGGGGTCTTGTGTCTACTTGGTTTAAGAAATGACAAGAAGGTGCAAAAGTTCCAACGAACCAACCGAATCAGTGGGTGACAATCTATTAACTTGAAAAGAGTATGGGAAATATCTCTGTCCTCTCTTATGACCATTAAATGATTTTACATGTGCCCCGTGGAACACTTCCATCCCCAGCTTTCTCTCACACCATTTATTCTCTGTGTGATACTAACAAAGTAGGAATTTATGAAAATGCAATGTGGGATTGGCCTTCGTGGTCCAAAGTAGTAAATGCATTATTCAACACTATTGCCAGACAGAATGTGTCCACATCCCAGATTATGTACAATGATAGGATTTCTTGATTATTGATTTTGTCAATCACCTTCTAAACACCAACTCAGAAACTTTCGTCCGCCATTAAAGTTTTCAGAACAGGTTCCATTTTCTATGTTTTTTTTCGCACCTGTCAGAGTTGTTTGACCACTCGGAGTGAATGTCAATGTAAACGTCATCATCCAAAAATGACATCTGATAAGATGATTCACTTAGTTCTTTTGTTCCCGGCGCAAAGCACTTCATGACAAAAAAAGTAAAGAATACAGAGACCCAAAATTTTGAGATCAGAGATGGTCACAAAAGAAAAGCATGTACAAAAGATTAGACTCTATGCCGCTAAACAATAGCTTCTTGCTAATGTCAGTCATTCATTAGTTTGTCTCGTATTGCAAATATTCTCAACAAATAGAAAACTAAAACACATCTCACGCAGTGTGCGAGGTTTCTGTGCGTAACAATTTTTTATCAGATGATGTGAAACAGATGTATTTGTTCAACTGTGATTTGTAACGGTCTTGGAGGCACAGACAAATTTGTTAGATTTATTTGGAGAACTTGTTTAAAAAAGGAAATATAGCAGCAATGCTCAGTCAGAATCAGCTAACTCTTCACTAGTTACACTGACACAAGTCAGCAATGTTCCATCAAATCAGTGAGTGTTCCATGTGCCTGAGTCTTGTGTCTCTGTTGGTCTCTGTTCTGTCGAGCCCAGAGGGCTTTATTACACTCCCTGCTGAGACGTGCTGCTGCTTGGATTCAGTGGGGAGCCTGTTCTGCCATAATGTTAATATATAACTATCTGTGATAAATGATCATAGATCCTGCAGCATATCTCCGACAGAACACTATTTGTTCTGGTAATTCTTTCTTCTACTGTGAATGATTAGGAAATCAGACATGTTGATTTTCAATCAATGTGAGTGGATGAAAGTGTCGGGAGTATTTCCACTCAGAGGTCATTTTTCGTCTAACCTACCTCAGCAAAAAGATGGTTTGGGATAAGGTGACCCACCTTGATATAACAGGGTCACAAAAAGTGTTTTTACTGATAATTGCTATATATATTATTTTTTAACTGACCACAATCATGAACCTATATCATGTGACTTATATCACATGTTCATTAATGGTAAAATTAAATAACTGGCAACTTCACAGTGATAACTTCTTGTAAACTGCAAATGATCACTGTTACATTTATGTTTGTGTACATTTTAAAGGAACAAGATACACACCTAGAAAAATATAAAAAAGGTATTGAAACAGACTTAATATCCAAGTATTCAAAAATAAAGTGTTAAGTTATCCATTACCAACAAAACAAATAATACAGCGGTATGTATGATATCTTACAAAAAGTTACATCGCACATTCTATGAATGTCCAGCAACATGAGCGATCAGTGCCACTGCAGAGATGAACCTGCTTTGGCAACAAAGCTATTTGGTTCGGTTAAGAAAAATATGGTTGTGGTGGCAGGGGCGTGGTTGGGCTCAGCTGCAGAGGGGACAGAGTGTGGGAGTGGTTCAGGGAACGGGGCCGGAAGAGGTTTAATTAGCCTCAGCTGGTTTGGGTTGGGCTGATTGGGTTTGCTCCCCTATATAAACCCCAGTAGGGACTGAGGGAAGGGGGAGAGAGCAGGTACACAAGCTGCCAGAGCGGCAGACGGATGGAGTGCGACGTGTGAACGGGCCAGGGCTCTCAATAAAACTGGTTACCAACAAAACCAAGCCTTGAAGCGTCTTCTGTGCTGAGGTGGGGGGGAAACTCACGGGGTAACACAGACTTGTTACAACCGTGGTTTGGTTCAAAATAAGTATGTTTGTTACGGAAAATACTGGGATTTATGATGTTAGCTAAGTACGTAGGTTGTATAATAAAAGTACTGTACGATAAGACATTGAGTTTTGGTTTCACAGGAAACACGAACAGCAATGTCCTGTGTGAAAGTCCTTTGTTTGACCCATCCATCTTGTCTCTACGCAGACTTTCTTTGCTCTTTAGACTACGTTACCCGTCTTCCTTAGCAGCTGTCCTGCACGCCGTGGCTCACGATTATGTGGATGATGTGTATGAATCACAGTGCATTACTATTTTAGCTATGAGTACGAACAGTGAATGAGAACCGCCGGACCAACGAGGCAGTGCTGTGTTATCACCTGCAGCACAGACAAAACAATGACGCCCTTGACTTCACATATTTCTGGGCTTTATTTCATGTTTGGCATCAGAAAACTCTTCGATAATTATGTTTCTGAGTGGGCAATACAACAATTCCCCAAAAAGTCTGATTTATTTTTCTCCCTATATTTTCCAGAAATATTAAAACCAGTGAAAAGATGGTATACAGACTCCCTGTACTGACCTCTTTTTGTCTTCTTCTTCCTCTATAGTCCTCTATATACAACATATATTTAATGACCCTGTAAACAAGTAAAAAGAGAAGTGACGCAGTATAACCGAGGAGTAAAGAGACGAAACACTGGTTTCCGCTCCTCGATGGCACTGCAGTAGCGCTGCCGCCATTTTGGACTGAAAATGCCAATGAGTCTGTGGTCATGAATGTATACAGACACGTCTGTAAACCAGGAGAATTTATTTTGAGGTGAATCAGCTTCCCAGTACAAACACTTATTCTTTCACATCATTTAAATCATTGTGTCCAAACAGTTGTAAAGTGTGAAATGCAGAGGGATATTCTTGCATAATGAACGTGCATCAGACCTTCGGGACTGTCCTGCTGGCTTCTTGCCAGCTTTATGCGCCGGGTATAATGGATATATCTGGCTGTAATCCATCACTTAGTATTTTATAATACATCCTCGGGCTGTATTATAACTTCCTATAAAGACTAAACTTTATTTTGAAAAGACACTATGCATGTAACGAGCATATGTTGTCGTGTCCCAAACTGAGGAGGGGTACACAGAGCGCCATAGTTTCAAGCTTAGGGCCACTGACCTGGTGTCTGAGAAGAAAACAAAATGAGGTACTGCTGCAGTGCTGAGCCTCACAGCAGCGTGACTCATGCGTCTATCCAGGTGTACGAGACCTGCTTCTGACTAGCTGTGAATGAATGGCAACAATGCTTTCTCCCTGTGCTCCCATCAGCCTGACAAATGAGAGCAGAAAAGAAAAGCACTTTGTCAGTCAGATGAGCCGCAATAGCTTTTTAATATTGGCACGCTGATTGGATTTGAGTGTTTGTGTGACGCTTGTGCAAGTATTTTACTGCCGTAGGGATAAGCTCCTAAATCTTTTGACCGCTTAATTCCACATCGGGTTCCACACTCAACACGTTCACCCCCTGCGGAGTCACTATTTGCATGTGTCTGCTCGTTGCGAGAGACTCCAGGTATTCTGCTGGCTTTGACTACGGGACCACAGCCAAGTATGCAGAGAGAAGCATGAAAGTGATGAAATGTGTTGTAAGTTCATTTCCTCTAATCATTTTTCACACACAGGGACAGATTTGCACTTCCAGTCGGCTGTTGTGCTCCGTCAGGGGAGAAACACGAGGAGACTTCAGAAATCATAACGGAGCTCTGCATTTACTCCGAGCAGAAGCCAAGCAGCATCTCGGAGAAGCAGTGATAGACTTTCACCACACGTAGAGCGGGGAGCGGGGAGCCCGCCGCACAGAACTATATTTTAAGTCCCGGCAGTCAAAGAGGGAGGTCTTTTGTCTTTGTTTGAGGCAATAATGGCTGACAGAGGGGACACAAAATTATAAATCTACTCGGAGGGAAAATGCTACACATGGATTTTCATAATGATCGATTTTTTTCACGCACGCATACACACTCTGCACAAAAAAGAAATCTCCTTACTTTTACTAAAGCCCCATTTTGGAGCTGCCGCTCAGCGACTGTTAGACAAATGAAAGCACTTTTTCCTGCAGTATAATTTGGATTTGTTATCACATTCTATTACATTAATGCCTGCACGCCTGTGATGCATGCTCAGAGAGGGGAGAGAAAAAAAAGGTAGAGGAAGACAGAGTGAGAGGGGGGAAATGGGGAAGTGTACCAACTAGAATGAGCTTCATATCCTTAAGGCAAGCCTAGTTAATATTAAAGTCAATTTATAACCTTTCATAGCGAGAGTCTATGAATCTTGCATGAAGGGTGATTTCTGTGAGGAATTACAAAGCTCTGCAGATTGACCGTCGCTAATGCACAGTTCACCTCCTCTGCAATCTGGGAAAAGACTGTGGAGAGAAGCCTGTAGTGTGAAGGCCAAAGTAAGCATATCCACATTCACACTGAGCCACTGTTTCACCTCACTAAACCATCAGCTGTGGATTACAGTTCCTGACTCCCACATCATTTCCAAACAGAACTTACTGGAAATCTAGACTGAGCAGACATTTATTATTGACAAGATTCACATGCCCATTTTCCGAAAACGTCATTATTCCAGCTAAACTGTTAATATGGCTAATGGAAATTCACATTCCGCTAATCTTTCTGTTTACATGCAGCTGTGGATACTCTGATTAACACAAAACTCCCTCACGATGTACGTCCGACCGCTACGCCCTTTAAATAACTTAACTTCACCTCCTTTTCCACTTTGCTCCCGTGGTGTATCCTCGCTGTCACCATTCTGCAAGGCTTGCAAAACTTAAAAAAGGCCTTGCAAACTGTTGGCTAGATGGTTTGTGTACAACCAACGAGAATAGACGCATATTCCGAATGCGCGAGAATATTTAAACAAAATATGATGTTTACATAACCCATATCAAATTGGGAATATTGTCATATTCTGAATAAGAGTGGAATATTAAGTGTGCATGTCAACGTAGTAAATATAACATAATGTGCTGGAGTAAAGGCAGGATCTGGGCCACGCGGGCGAGAGCTTGGAGCCCCAGACCCTCCAAACCTCCAGGTTCACTGCTCGTCAGCTGGGTTTTGGTAATCTAATTAAGTGCTTATTAATTTTAGAATGTGCAATATTAAAAAGAAACAAAAAGGCATGTCCTGCAATATTTCCTTAACTTATTGCCCTAACCAGTCCAGTCTTTTTGATATAAATGTCTATGTCGGATCCACTGTAGTAACATTTCCATTCTGTTTCCAATACTCCAATACTAGTGGAGTGTGCTAAAGGTGGGTGAGCGCTCCGCTCTAAGCCTTAAAGGGAAACTTCATCAAAGTGTGTTTCCAGCTGTTGGGGACTTCTTGGTATGAAGACTTGTGTGTCTCCACAGGGAGCTGTGTGATGAATTGCCTCCACATCTCTGTTTGAGGCTAGCGGCTCCAAACCAGCTACTAGACCAACACACCTGAATCTCTGACGGAAATGTCGACGGTTGCATTGCATTGTGGGTAATGTGATGAAAATTACGTGGGCGACACCATTCTCTAGACTGATGGTACCGCGTTGGACCGGGTTGGACCGGGTTGGACCGGGTCTGTCCCAGGCTGGGTCA
The DNA here is from genome assembly GCA_016806645.1 of Ophiodon elongatus. Lineage (NCBI taxonomy): Eukaryota > Metazoa > Chordata > Actinopteri > Perciformes > Hexagrammidae > Ophiodon > Ophiodon elongatus. The sequence goes on from JACSYO010000755.1 coordinate 351,108, forward strand.
GTTGGTGTTGACAGTCGGAAGATAACGTTTAGACAGTTCGCCTCGTGGTGACAGCGGTGCATGCAGATGCGGCGGCCGGTAGATACCAGGAACTTCTTTTTATCTTTTGCATTTGACAGCGATACAGTCCTCCACATCAGAGAAGGAAGCCTGGGGATCACGACACGATCAGTGCCCTCGGCATCTTCCGACCACAGAGCCAGACCAGCTGAACTAAACCCACCAAGGAAGAGAGGGAAGACTTTGAGCTGATCCAGTTTACATTCCTGCTGATGCAAATTAAATAAATGCACTACAGGGATGCATGTCTCTGGTTCGTTTATTCATTTGTTTTCATTGTGTCGCATGAATGGGCTACAAACCAGGGTTACGCAATCAAATGCACTGCATTCTGCCCTGTGTTGTAGAATGACTTTACATGAACCTTGAATCTTGATGTGTAAAGATTCTAATCTAAAGTCTTCAGATCAAGTAGCTGCCAGTAGTTCTCTTAAAGATTTACATTTGATATTTGCGTCTGACATCGGTGACAAATGGAGTGTCGCCCAAGCGAGACATAAATAAACAAATAAACATCTCTACCTCACCAGAAGTTAGCATTGTCTAGGGCAGTGGTTCTCAACTGGTCTGGCTGTGGGACCCACCATCACCCCTTAATGACAAACCGCGACCCAAATCGAGGAACATTTTTGTACTTACGTTTCGCCATGTTTGATTAGAAAACTAATTTCGCGGGTCAGGGTGTTCTTCTATGCTGTAAAATGGCGGGGGTACGTGAAGATTTAAAAAATATATATATTTAAAATTAGCATAGATTAAAAAATCCTTTAAAAATATTTATTATATTTATTAAATAAAATATAAGTGTAAGTTCATAAGCTGAATTTTATATTCAGTAGGCTATTCAATTTCATTATCCTAAAAACCCAGAGTCTCCCCCATATCAGGATGGTTTGACCCAACCTGGCACGCGCCACCTGTCATCACCTGTCAATCACTGTCGCCTTGAAAAACTCAAACAATGAGTGTCTGAAACGTAGCAGCAATGCTGCTGAAAACATGGAGGGACAAGTGCAAAACAAGTCCAAACCAGAGCCGGCAAAAAAGTGTGAATAGATGACACTCCGCTGCATAAAAAATCCCCTTCAAAATAAAACCACAGGATAAAAAATAAATACATTTTAATCCAATTTTTTTTTTTTGCCCAGGCAAAGGCCCGTGAAAACGGGTCCGCGACCCACCAGTTGAGAATCACTGGTCTAGGGTTAGGGTTAGGTTAGTTAACCCTTCTCTCCATAGGCTAGTCCACATTGCCTTCACCTCTCCATCCAAGATCTCTCCCAAACTCTTATCGCCTACCAATGCTCGTTTTGACACTGTAGATCAGGGGTATTCAGCGAGGTCCAGTTCCAGAGAATGTCCTCATGCAAAGGTCCGGAACATCACAATAACGTCTAACTTGATTTAGTCCCATTGTATGTGTATAAATAATACATATTCTAATAATAAATAAATAATCTCTCATCTCTAGTAAAATAGGGGATTCATTTAAGATTAAATTACATAACAGAAAGCTTTTGAAAGATGTGTATCTTAAAATAAAGTACTTAATTTAAAAAGAAAATGAACTGAACTGAAGCTGCAGCTTTAAATTCAGTTCATTCAGGGGTGAAGTGATGTCACCCAAAAAAAGCACGATATTATATTCTCATCTTCTAAAAAGAGAAATTGTGGACAGGGACTTCATCTGTGGTTATTAAAAGCACTTGTTTCAGCTCTATTCTCCTCTCTGCCAACTTCATTGTTGGACAGTGACTCACTGTATTAGGATTCTGATCATATTGGGTTCTTAGGTTTATTTTTCTGTGCCTTCATTTCGGATGTGAGTGGGTACCTTTCTTCAAAAGAGTTGTGCTTTTTCTCGTAGTGGAGCTTCACATTGCTGCTGTTAATAATCCCCATGGTCTCTGAACACATGAGACACACTGGTCTGAACTGCCTTTGGTAGGACTGAACCTATAACAGTCTGTTCATTCCTGGTTAAAGGTTCTGGTCTCGATGTCCACTTTGGTCTTTTTGGAGAACGCCGTGTGAAATAACGTCTCTGACTCACATTCTCTCCCACAGTTGGTTCTCTCTCCTGTTAAAGGACAGGAGGATTCTTTCCTTCCACGGCCCCATGAGGAATCCGACTGGTAAAATAAGCCGAAAAGTGGTTAGAAGTTTACGCATGCTGAAAGACCCGGCCCAAGCTTCGACCCGCAGTCAGAGCGGGAACTCTGCGCCCAGCAGCGGCGGTTCGTCTGCAGGGCCTGGAGCGGCCCACTTCCTGGAAGCCCACTCCGAAGCCCCGCCGCTGGGGGTCCAGGCCGTGTTGCTGGGTTTGCTGGAGAGGAGGAGGGCACTGGAGGACCAGGACTACGTGGGGCAGACTGTCACACCCTGCTGCATTACAATGAGAGGTTTTCTAAGTCTGGCAGCTGCAGATCTTCACGACACAAAGCAGTGGTGCTAATGGAAACACTACCATTTCTGTCCACAGGAGGCGCCAACATCATCACAAAATGAAAGTTCTTTGTAGTAACTTTAAAGGAGCAGAGGAACATGTGATATGATGCCATTAAATGCTTACTTATGCCTCATGTAAAACACTTCAGGGATTCATCCAATCAGAACTCAGAGTGGGAGCCCGACCACACGGAGCTCAGGCTGGTTTTATATGCATTGAGATGTATTAAATGATTAAAAATCCAAAGCTTGCTTGAATTCAAACAGTATTGTTAACAATGTCTATTTATTCAAATGCTTGATGGTTAAAAGATAAATATATATATGTTAATATGATATCTGTAAATCAATAGGATACCTGAGACAACTTTGTTTGACCTCCATTCTCCATTATACCGGCACAGATGGACTCCCTCAGACTAATGGAAAGCTGACACAAATGCAACAAGGGTTAGACTGATTACTCTGTTCATATATAAAGCCAATATTGGCTTTTAATTAAAAATCCAGCTTTTGTATTATCTATAGGAAGGGTCAGTATCTTTTGTGACACGAGGTGCAGTTCTTGTTAGCCAGCGTGCTGTGTCCACATATTCAACTCAGGGAAACCAATAATGGCGCTGAATAATGAAGCTGAATTAAATTCTACATTTTATCATAACGTTCATCCATTCAGCTTTTTCTTCCCAGGCAGACGCCTTCACAAAGCAGGGTACCTGCTGCTCACCATTCAGAGTGTGTGTGAGTGCTGCCTGCTTAAATGGAGCCACTTGCCACAAAGCGTAATTCAGAATAACCAAGCATAATGAATTATTTTTTAAGCATTTGAAATGATATAATGAATGACTTTTTACTTTTTAAGCATTTTTATTTTACTGCAAGGGAAGTTTTATAGTAGGATATTAGTCCATGTTGTATTATCTTCCCAAATGGGTGCCGTTTCAGCCGTGCAATACATACTAGTTCAACACTAGCTTCCTCCTTACAATACAAATAAATGGGTATAATGGCGCGGTCACACATACACAAAAGCATGTGAGCGACCATCACCTGCCGGGGCCATATTTGTGCTGAATGTGCTGAACGGGATTCATGAATGATTGGCTGAGCTGCCAATCAAAACCTCACACAGGAGAGGCCATCTCTGTTTGCAATGGTCTGCACTTGGGCGAAAGAAATACAACTCTGCAATTATTGAAAACATCTTTAATTAAAGACCGTGACAACTGCTTTTTATTTCTAAATGTTCTATTCATTATCGTCTGCCATCCATAAGAGCGTAACCAAAAAGTTCCGTCAGGCTGAGCGCACCTGAAAAGCCCCGAACAGACATCATCCCTTTGTTTCTGTATCTGGTGCTGTAACCCTCCAGCATCTCTGCTGCGTCACAGCCCACAGCTCCTTTAAGCATTGAGCAGAATATTACAACCAAGTCACAACAATAGTTTTATTACATAGGTAGCTTAGTGCACGGCCGCTGGCATGTGTCAACATTAGCACGCATATGTACAAAATGACATTTCACCCAAATCACAAAGAACGCACGAGTTACCACGAGAAGGGTCGAGCAAGGCAGAGCATTTGACTCTGTTGAATCCTGGGTAACTGGGACACACTGGCCGAGCCCTAGTTACTGACGGCAACGCGCTCTGAAGGGGCACTGCACCTCGAGATAAAGGAAAGAACAAATCTAGAGAATCTGCACATAGAATTTAAGTTGTTTCAACCCTTCCAAGTTGGGTGAAGTAACCCGTCATATAATTCAACACAGTGAGGAGGAGAGGAGAGGGAAGTCAAAGAGAGATAAACTATGGGAGAGGAGAGCCAGAGAATCTTCCCATTGGGTCAAATCGTAAGTCTTTAGTGTCTCTTGAGTAATATTTTAAACACACGACACAGAGTAAATCAGAGATACATATTTAGAGTTGTTCTCTGGCTGGATTGCTGATGTTTTGTGCTGGCTTCATTTACAGTACGATCACAGCGTCCTGTTCTGAGGCTAACCAGAGCTTGTAAAAACAGACTCACAGGTGGCTTGTTTGTCAGGTAGATATTGTTCTGCCAGATTGCTATTTTATGGATGTATGGGCATATGAAATATAGTACAGTACAGCTTCAGTCAGTGTAACTTTATGTGTAACCTTGTCACAAGAAATAAAGCCCAATGGGCGTCGCCAAGGCCACAAGACAGACCTTTCTATGGAAGGACGTTTCAGTTTGTTAACACATTCCTATAAACTCACTGTACGTGGAGAATACTTTCAATAGTATTCGTGTTGACAGTAATGCAGATGTAGTCTCTTAATGAAGTTTTAATGGGTTAAATCTAGACTCAAGTGGACGACGTCATCCGGATTCAACTGCTACTGCAAAGTCCATTTTGTCTTGATTGATGATGACATGCCAGATATTGTGATGTACTTTGACCATAGTGTTTTTGGCAAAACATGTTCATGCCCCCAACTGTTGGAAAAGAGATGAACTTATACCTCAAATATTAAAATCTTTGTGCGGAACTCAATGGATCTTTTGTCAGACAGATAAAGGTGTTGATTTAAAAGTAATGAATAATGTTTATTCATGTCTGTTCTATAGATATATAGATTAAAACTGTAATAATGTTGCTGATATGATGTCAACATAATTGTTAAAGAGCTCCTGACCTACCTCAAATTGTTCTACTTTTCATGAAGAGGTTTCATGAAGAGGTTTCATGAAGAGGTTTCGTGTTTAAGTTTGTCCTCAATATAGTTGCAGACGATTTTGCAGAGAAATACAATTCATTATATTATTACAAAAATATCAGTATGCATCCCTTTCTCCTAAAAATACACAATTTGAAATACACATTATGTTGCCCAGCATTATGTTTGTGTCCTTTAACAAAAATTGAATTGAAAACAATGTGTACTTGACTGTTTTCTACACTTGATATGCTGCACAGTAATGTGTGTTTAGCACATGTTCTTTAGCGCCACAAAGTCATGCTTTCCACATGTTACAAGCTACTAAGATGGAGAAATTGTGACTTGGGTAGACGTTGAAGAAGACCATAGCAGTGAGGTGATTGCGACAATATTAACATTAATATGATGGTCATCATCTTAGTTTCGCATGTTAGCATGCTATGCTTTGGTAGTCGGCGCTATACACAAAGTTTAGCTGAGGCTGATGAGTTCTCCACGATTGGATTATGATTTAAAGAAGTGTTCAGTGGTTAGCAACTGTATAATTACTTTTTATGACATTATTATCGGATACTGTACTATAATATTTGAAGGATATTTGAGAAATGTTTGACATAATACAATAATATATGTTTCACGATTTTTTTGTCATTTTCATGGCTTACTATACTGTGTCCATTTTTATGGCACACTTTTTGACCTTCATGACAAACTAAATTATACATTTGTTATGACATACTATATATATTTTATGACATACTTGTCATGTATTGTCCTGTCTCTTAAATTATGTGTGTCTTATGTCATCATTTGTCAGTATTTCCTGTTTTATGTTGTGTTACATACCTCTCCTCTCGTTTCAGGTCACTTCACTTCCTGCCTTTGTGTTTTTTTTCCCGCCGCTGTGATTGTCTGTCCCGCCCCTGATTGAATCCACTTGTGTCTAATCACCTACACCTCTCAAGTGTATTTATCTACGTGTTCCCCTGTGTTTCATAACTTTTTATGGTATACTATACTATACATGTCATTTTTATGTCATACTATAAAATTATATTATACTTATAATTTATGATTGTATTATGACATACTGTGCCATGACACTTTTAGGACTGCCGTGTAATTGATGTCGAAGCTGCATACATATTTTAAATCCATATTTTAAAACGTTTTTAAAATCTTTTGTGCTCTTAGCTACTAAATAAACTCATAAAGCCATAAAGGTCGGCCTGCTGCGTTAAAAAAATCAAAAGAATTTCAGCGGAAAGCGTCCAATTTCCATGCGTTCCATGCTTGTGTTGAGGCAAAGGTGACCAGCAGCAAAAGGTCAGCGGACTCTCCCGGTGTGACCTGAGTGGAGGGAGCTCCGTGCACTGCGGCATGGAGGAAGACCAGGGGCCCTTCATCTGACTGACCAGTGCGTTCCTAGTGGGTGAGCGGGTGAGCGGGGGGCAGATCCGTCGGCTGTGGCATGGAGGGAGACCGTTCTACCCGGTGCCCAGTCTGTAGGGAAACACAGCCCGTGTGTTATCACGGTTTATGCTGCCTTGTTGAAAAAAGCTAATCTATCGATTCTGATTCATAATTTAAGATTACAGGGGTAGCATATTTTCTTTTGTGCTACTAATACAATGACATAGCCTAGTTTGTCAAAAAAAAAAAAAAAATCAGTAAATTACATTTTTTAAAAGAAATTAGACTGATTGACGAATTGCTAAAATTGTCGATAGATTGATTGATAGAAAATTTGCTGTTAGTTGCAGCCCTTGACATTTTTTTATGACATTCTACGTCTTGATTCATGACAAACTATAGGATTACTTTTTTATTGAATACTGTCCTATGATTTTTATGACATACTATAACATATTTCTTTATGTCGTTTCATGGCATGCAACACGTTGTTTTAATAACATCTGGATGAGACACTTAACTATTGGGAAATAATATAATATGTCAATAGTATCTGTAAATCATAATCCATTATAGTAACTGAATCATTTCATCGAGCAACATGTTTAACACTTTAATTTATGACCAAATACCTGCAAAACTAATGACCATCATACTCAGCTGATCTTGGTGTTGATTTGCATATGTTAACATGCTAACGTGAGATGATGGGATCAAGTTCAACATTGTACATAACATCAGCATGTTAGTATTGCCATTGTGAGCTCGTTAGCGTTCCAAATCAAGAAACAACATCGTTCCACCCCTACTAAACTGTGATGGGTATATTTACATACCTTTGCGTGGTAAAATGACTGGTACCCTTTGCTCTCTCTTTTCAATCAATGTGTCTCACTGTGTTTGTTTGAAACCTGTCTGAACATCAAACTTAATTTTTAGCGTTGTTGCCATGTTCCCATATTCCAGCAATTACCTTTGTGAGTACAGTGTTATTACTGATAGGAATAATGGCCAGAACTATACAAATGCCACGTAATTATCATTTTAGAATGAGGCAGGTTACAGCATCCCGCCCTTGTAATTTGTATCTTTACTCTGTTCACTTCTCTTTGTCCTTCCTTCCTGTTACTCTCTGTGTATGTTCGATGAGGTTGACTTGGCCTCGCTCACAGCTTCCTCTCAAACAGGTTGACTGCTGGAACATTGGTGCAGAAAGGGGAGGGGATTGTCGAGATGTTTCTCACCACTTCTTCCTGAAATCAGTCGTTTCTGTTTTGGGAAGCGTTCCTGTGCTAAAATAGATAGGAGGATAATTGGCTTGAAGATTGGATCCGATCCTTGTTTTTTGTTCCCCACAAGCCACTCAGGCAGAGGGAGTTTACATCAGCTCTAATGCTTCCATTGAGCTCAGCAAGATCTCATTTGACTGTTTGTGCTTTCATTATAATTCTAATTTTATGGCTTTAATGAAGCTTTCCTGTAGTGCTATAGGACTCCAAAGAGGTGTGACCAAAGGCAAGTCATTGCACAGCTTTATTCTACAACATTTCCATGTAACGATCTGATTGTCTCAGCTTGGCATATGATGTAAGAGGACAGCAATCTAGCGGCCACCAGCATGCGACAGCTCAAACTGATGGCCACGGGGGTTGAAAAAGCTGACGCCTCACAGCAAGAAGGTCCAGGGTTGTATCCATCAGCTGTGTGGAGTCAACATGTAGTCCTTTCCAGGATACCTTTGAAACGCCACGGCAGGGATTTGCATCTCTATTACAACAGAAAAATATTCTCAACTTAAGTCCCCTGTTATTTTACACAGCATGTCAGGTAAAATAAGTTGTTTATAATGAAGTGAACTGTTTGCAAAGGTGCCTTGAAGAATAGCTACGATCAAAGCTCCACTAATTCAGTGTTAAACACATTACATTTCCTATATTCTTCACAATAAAAGTCCCCATTACTTAGTTATTTAAAAGTTTTTATTTTGAAGCAGCAAAATCAGGAGATCACTAAATAAAACAAAGCAGCATTCTGAAAGTTCAAATGGGGACGTGGGAGAGAAACTAAACTTCAAATGTACTGAGAGCTCAACACAGATGTTTCAAAAGGTCTTTCTCTCTAGTCTCCTTCACAGAGAGGAGTTGCAGGCTTGTCTGAGGAGGAGAAGGTGGGTCAGTACCGGGTTGTTTGCGATCGGTGAGCCGTCCCCACAGCCTGCTTGGTGGCGGGCTTTGGCCTGGCTCTAGAGCAAGGCGACACTCGGCATGTTTAAACTGGCAATGGAAATGCAAATGAACTGACTTGCCATGCCAATAAAAAGATACAAAATTCTGATTCTGAAAAAAAATATCCAAAGACAGGCATGATGGCTGCATTGGAAACACCAAATGGCTGTCTGTTGTGTACCATAACTCACACCTGCTGTATGTCGGGATTTTTCTTAGTTAGCCGGTTCCAAATCCTCTGAATCACTGCCCACATATTAAGTTTGTTCAGATAGAGTTATGAAGTGGGGGTGTCCGCCGGTTCATTTCAGAATAGATTGAGACCACATAGCTGCTGAATTCATTCAAAGTTTCAGTTTTCACAACATAATAATCTTTTCAATACTGGAACACTTAACACTTTAAGACCTGTGATTGATTATTTCTTGCCAAAATGCAACTTGGGAATTGAAGTTAACACCTCCCCAGGCTTGTACCTTTGACTTGTTATGTACTGACAATTCAACCAGGACAGTTTCATGGCATTCAAGCCTTCAGGTGCTCCAACTGTCAGTCCCCTAGTAATGCTACTGCTGACTTTTTTTTTCTAGAATCACTGACCCCCCCCATCCCTAAAAAAAAGAAATTGGTCTGGTGCTCACAGCTGTTTCTGACGGTTATTGAATCAGTCAACCAATCAGGGCGCTTTAGGTGGGATTAGAATGGGGATATCACAGCTAGGTGACATGGATGAGATCGACAAAGCTCTATAGGTTGATGTTAGTCGACTTACAGAAATAACAACATATTTTGTTCTTTGTTATGGCAAGCATTGACTGGTTTTAGCAATCACGACCGACGAACAATGCAGTCAGCGAGACAGATACAGCCTCACTACTGATTGGTAAGGGCAAGAGAAAATACATTTTCATCTCACTTTACTTCAAGTGGAGTGAATTCTGAGAGTGAATAAAAACAATATTCATAAAACTAAATGTGTTTTTTCTCAGTCTCTGAAAAGTTGACCTTGTATAGCCCTAGACTTCTCACTCAACAACTGCAACACACATTTTTGGATGTCAACAGCTATTGCTCTCTTCACAAGACACCATTAATATATCAAAGCTACAAAGTTTGCTTCAACGCTTTGATTTTTTTAGCCGATGAAGAGACACTTGTACATGCACGCCTGTTTCTGCCTGGAGGGGCCTCATTAATAATTGTGATCTTGCAGAATGGAAAGCACTCCACTTCCTTGATATAACTGCCGCAGCATCGTACAACCTGCCTGACCGTAGAGAATTAAGAGGAGTAAGAGGAGCTGGTTGGGCAAAGTATTATTTCCTGTTCCAATTGTTTTGAAGTTTGACTTTGAACAACCACAATGTTGTGTAACAGAAGAGTCCTCTGACAGGGTTTGTTAGCTGTGGTTCAAACGCTTCAGACCTGACACCATGACATATTACAGTATCCATAAGGTGAAGTGGCCTTTGCTTGGGAATCATTCATGTAAATGGTCAAACACTTTATCTACATGACTGGCAGCAACACCACTGTGAGACATGTCTCTCAGGTTTGAGGGCGGAGAGTGTTCATAAAGCCCTCTTAGACAAATAGTTGAGCTTCATGAATCACCATGTGATTAGATATTTCCCTCAGGAAATCTTTTAGCCCTTGTGATGAACTTGAAACCCCAAAACTTGGCCCATCCCATCTTGTGATCTATTTTAGTCGCTAGATGAAGACCCAAAACTGGCCACGAGTCTCGTTCAATAAACATCTAGCACTTCCTGGGTATAATAGCACCTCTGCTCGTGCCCGAAAGATGAATGTTTTATTCTTTTTTATTTCCCCTAATTTTTTGAGCTCATCTTCTGGATGTTAGCACAGGTCCTCTTGTTTGGGGTGAGGTGACACGGCACGGGCAGGAACAGGGACAGACTGCCACGTTGATGATCAGGCCGAGGGGAGAATGTGGAGGAGAGTGGATGATATATATATATATATTTATATATATACTGGGGCTTAGAGGATTTTATGGCATATAGCAGTGAGGCTGCAGATTCCAACCAACCAACTGAATACCCCTCCTCTAACCCCTCCCTTTCCAAGCTTGTCAGAGTACCTTTAGTGGCCTTCAAACTGTAAACCACTGTAGGAACATATGGTGCAACATGGCGGACGCTGGAAGGAGGACCTGCTCCTCATGTAGATATGAAGGGCTCATTCTCACCTAACAAAAACAATTCTTAGGTTCATGTGATAATACACTAATGAGGGAGAAAGTGTGAGCAGGCAGCTCCCTGGACGGATTCTTTTAACAAGTTCCCTTACACAACATCAAATCACAATTAGCAGGATGCAGCTTAAAAAACACCCATGTAAAAGAACTCATGAAACAAAACCTGACACGTATAACAACAGGCAAGACTTCACATGGCAGTGACTATAAAATATACCACAACAAGCAAATATAAGTGGCACAAAAAGCATCTATGCTAGGTCTTTAGGGTGGTTCTCTGTGTACAGCTGAACTGCATTCATGTAGAGGCCTAACAAGGCTTACCTTTACCTATATCCACCTCCCCCAAGAGTCAGAAGGCCCCTGTTGCCAGTACACCCTGATGCTTTGCTGCTTTTATATCACAGTTGAGGAGAGGCACACAAATGTGGCTTTAAATTGATTTGCCAAATCCAAGACTTATACAAGCTTATTTTTAGTTTTGAGACTTTAAAACAACAGCTTGAGTTTCGCAGAGTATACAAGGTACACCTGCATGCACCATGAGCATTAAGTCCCCGTCGGCACCTACATGCTTTACCGTACAAAGCAATGGATTTCATGTGGAGTTCGCCAGATGCTTCGCTGAGCGCTGATCTTCTGCAGTCTACATCTGTAGTTTTTCTGTCTCTGAAACGTGGGACTTCAGGGAAGCCGATCCCAGCTGACACAGGTTGCCAGGCTATCGCACGGAGAGACAGTTAACCAGTCACGCTCACATTCACACCTCCGGGCAATTTAGAGTCATCAATTAACCTCAGCTGCTTGTCTTTGGACTGCGGGGGGAAGCCGGACAACTCGGAGAGAACCCACGCTGACAAGAGAACAAGCAAAATCCACACAGCATAACAACGACTAGCATAATTAATGAATAGAGCTTAACACACACATTCACACAACCTTGTACTTCTATCTATCTATCAATCTTCTGTCACTGACAACACGTCATTTTCTAGCCCCTAACCTTAACCATCACAACCACATGTCTGACCCTAACCCTAAACCTGATTCTAACCTAAACCTCTGAACCCTCAAACAAGGTCTCTCCCAAAGTGAGGACCAGCCTAAACTGTCCTCACATTCCAAAAATGTCCTCACTCTGAAGGTCTAGAACTCAAATTGGTCCTCACAGAGATAGCTGTACAAGTACACACACAGACAGAGACACGGTGCCGTCCTTGTTCTCTTACCCCATCCCAGCAGCACCAGCTCTCTCTTAAAGCAGCACACGTTCTGACACCTCATTGATCTCCACTCATCATATTGTTTAATGAAGAGCCAAGAAGTCACTGTAGTTGAACCTTCTGAATGGGAGTGCTAATCAATACCTGTCCTTTCTTGTCTCTCTCCTCCTCACCTTCAACCCTCCACCTTTCCTCCTGTGCCCGCCATCATCCCAAATCATGGACTCATCGATACGTACCTACCGGGGGCTCCAAAATGTCTGCTGACGTGGCTGCTTTGGAGGCCCCGCCTGACGGGGCGGGACCGGGATGAAATGCTCTCTTGCCAGCAGTAGACAGGTATATTTAGCATTTAGCCATTAGCAATGCTCATTGATTTGAACCTGGGAGGAGAGGGGTAAAGGTGACAATATACCTCCTTTTATTTCATCTCTGGATGTATCATCGTATTGCCTGCAGCTGCACTAAATCCTGTGGCTGACTGTAATGACTGGAAAATGAAATGGAGGTTGAGGGTTGAGGCTGATCCTGAGAACATTAAGCGGCTGATCAATACGGCACTTGGATTTGCCTGGTCACATTAAGTAGTACATCTAATACGCCCTGTGTCCGTCGATGCTCGGCCCCGCATCATTTAATTACGCTGTGATGTGTTACAAGCAACTCGCCTAATTCATTAACATTAAGGAGAGGCGGCCTTCTTTCTGTTCCCTGTCTGCTTCTCTTTCATGTTGATTACACTGATATATAGTCCCCTTGGAAACATGATGTTCAATTAAAAAAAGCTCTGCCACGCTATTGATCATCACAATTGATTAACAAGATGGAAAATACAGAAATTGAAACATGATATGCCACAGTTTGTGTAGTTTAAGAAGGCAGGATGCAATAGGTTTGTCTGACTTACTGGCATGGAAGATAATATCTTTTTCTCTTCATGTTCCTTCTTTTTTCTTTTTTTTATCTTCCACAGTGCTGTACCAGTAAATTGAGAGAAATGCATACTACTCCTTAAAGTCAGACTGATTCATGGGCCGGGTCATATTATTTGCTGATTTTAACTTATGATTGATATATCGTTATGAGCCTATTGCTCAGTCAGACTAAACGACAAAAAAGAAAATTTGTTATACCTTTCTTAAATGACCCATAGATAGATATATTTATTTTCATGTCGTGCACATAACATACCCAACCCTCATGGGTTTATAAGACACCAAAAATACAGCTGCAGTGGACACACATTTCATTAAGTTTCATTCGATAACGAAATCACAGATTACTTCACCGCTCGATCTTACACGAGATATTCGGCCTCTCCCGGGTCTGGCCAATAAAATCTGCTGCAAAAAAGATTCCTTTTCTGAAGCACAATTCAAGTTTTTCATAGTTATCCAGCAAAAAGAAATCAACATCATTCAACAATCATCAATCAACAGTCATTTTATTAAAGAGTGCATCCCTTATGTCCTCATAGATAGGACAGTAAATAAAAAAGGCCCCTCATTCTTAATTTCCCCGAGCTCACACAACAAACAGATTATGTCCTCCTCTGGAGTGGAATTAAACCCTGCAGTCTCTGGGGCTAGTGGTAATGTTCCTGAGTGTAATTGTGCACAGAACTTATACAAAAGACAAGTTATACTTCACATGTTGTTCTGCACTATAGTTAATCTTTATGAGACAATAAGTTGGTAACCTTTGTTTACACTATATATCAACAGACCGGTTTTCTCTATGAATGAGAAACAGTTTGGTCCTAATCTCCTGAATATCACAGAGTAAATTTTTCTGGAAATTTAATGACAAATGGTTCATATTGAACAGAGATTTCAAACCCTTAGCCCAAGCGATGGCCATGCAAAATGTCCCAATGAAATATATTTTTCGTTAGTCTCTGATCAGGATCTGTTCCAAAGTCAAAGCATTTGACACTTATGATGTCCCCACTAATGGCCAAAACAGACGTAGATGTGTGACGTCCCAAGAAGGATCGAATAGCTCTGTGACGCACAGTGTCACAGCTCGTGTGGTCACGGGAACCCCAAACACCAGAAACATACGAGTGATTCTGATCTGACAAAACAGCTACAGAAAAATTATTCACAGTAGTTTTCTGATCTGCGATCTCTGTGCTTAAGGTCGAGGCACACAAACTACTTGGTTCGGAGTAGGACACAATCACAGCCGAGGATTAAAAGAAATCTAACTCAACTGTTGGCAGGAGACACTGTGGTCATGCACTTTGTTGAGCCCACCATTCACCCCGAGCCCCCGGCTAATGTTACCTTCACACATCTCTCTCTGTCATGTGCATTTTATTTCTCAACTCTTCCACTGACTTATTCACATTACAGCAGAAAAACAAACGTCTCGTTTGTTTGTTGTTTTTTGCTCTTCTCCCGATTTACGCCGGCAAGAGTTTAGTTGACAGATGGTTCATCCAAGTATTTTTTTGAAAGTGCCTTCCGCCTTTTCAGCAATGCAACTCCTCAGATGGTTGTGTGGAACGCACCATCTGGGGCGTCAGGTTAGCGGTCTACTGGTTGTGCCCACAATGTTCAGCACAGCTCGGGTCAACTGAACCGAACATGAGGCCCACCCCCGCTCCTCTGAGTGCACCACAGGCATCTATGCAGAGCTGCCCCAATGCACCACCTACGCCATAAGGGAGGAGGTGTGAGCGAAGGCATTTTTATTCCTGTGAATAGGCTCGTCAGGCGACGACAGCATGTGCGCTGAGCTTCAGTTGACAATCTCTGAGTCTGCGTGTTTGAATTCTTCAGTGCTATAGCAACATAGTGAAATATGTTGTATCGTGGTAGGGAGAGAGAGAACGGCACAGGACGTTCATGTGCTTGTAGGACACAAACAAAACAGAGGGCTGTCAAAGCTGTAATGATAATAATATTGAGGTAAAAAACATTTCCTCTTGTAATAACTTGTAATATATTCATTCTATAATTCTCAACATATTTTGACTTTCTTCTCAATATCTTCGATCTTTTGGTCTATAACAGGGTTGTCAACCTTCTGATTGTGAAAAAATTCTGAGGAGCACCTTCCCAAAGAAATGAGCAAAGGAAAAAAGATTAGAATAAACTGAGGCTGAAAATACGTGTTATGCCTCTGTCTGCTGTAATGAGCAAATTCAATATTTTGCTAACGCTCACCATCACTGCGTGCCATCATGAATTCAAATTGAAATATTCAGGGTCATATTCCCTCACTAAACACTTTGAATCTTCTACTGATGTAGGTTGCCTCCCACGTCCCTTTTCCATTTAGATAAATGATCCATTTTGAGTCGTTGCATCTGAGGGAACATTAGCTAGCTAACAGTGGTAGCTCACGTTGATGCTGTGTTGTCATTGGCGTGGTGATATTCAAACGTTATTGGTCATTGAAATTACTTCAATTATTTTTATTTGACGTTTATTCATTCATTTATTTTTAAAATACATTGTATTTTAAAAATGTTCAACTGTAACATGTCTGCTCAGTTCTTAATTTATATTAATTTGAATCCTTTAACAACCAAATTTAAGAGATTCTTATCATAAACGTTATATTACGTGTTTGAAGGAGCTATATTTGTAACATTCTGAACATTAATATCTCATTAAACGCTTATCATCTATGTAAAGATCGAGTGTAGTAATGTCTACCTGGGTAGAGAATGAAGTCTCCCTCCCTCTGTGTGTGTTGTTGTCAGTGCTTCTCCTTGCTTTGTTCACATAGCCGGCAGGTTGCGTGCCCTTTAGTGCATGTTAGTGCACGTTAGTGCACGTGAGTGTGCCCCACTGGTTAGCTCACGGCCGCTCCTCTGCACTGCTCTCTCACTGCGGTTACAGCTGATAATGTGTGTAGACTGACAGGGTCATGGTGGAAGCGTAGCACCCACCCTCCAGTTCCCACTGTTAGCGCTGGTAGCGCTGTTAGCCATGAGCCGCCAGTTTACCGTAACTGTTGAGTTATTACATTTGGACATTACTGCTCCTGATTATTACCGCTCAAAATCAAATGATTAATCCTTATAATTATGAATTCAACGGCCTTAAAATAGACCAAACATATTTAGGCCCAAGCAGCCTGTATTATATCCATTAATATAGAATGTTGACTCCAGTCAGGTTCCTAAAAACCCCTGATTCCAGTGTCCTCAACTGTAGCTACGGACATGTGTACTTAATGCACAGACAGTGAGACTTGTATTAAGCTTCATATCTCACTCTCAGAAAGGAAAACAAATACTCTTTCCCAAAATGTTCTACTATTCCTTTAGTGTAAAGCACACCTCCTGAACAGCCTCAATCAGACCATGATTATGACTCCTTCCATGAGGCAGTTCACATTTTTGCTAGACAATACCTTTAATGAGACCTAATGAATGGCAGTGAGAATAAAGACAGGGCCTTTAGTTGCCTTATTGATGCCGGTGGTCTTGTAGGTACACAGACCCCAGGGATTTGGGACGGAAGGATGGTGAGAAGGACTTTATTAAACTGATGAAGGAGCTTGACAGTAAATCCAATTGAGCTCCACGGCCCAGCAAGAATTATTGGCTTTCTGCTTCCTCGCTGGCATTATCTGGGTGTGCTCAGCACCCAGGGAGCCATTTGGGTGGTTGGGAAAAATAAATCCCAGATAGTTTTAGGCATTATGGGGCAATAATGCTTAAACACGTCTTTTCCTTCATTTTCATTAATAGAATTGTGTCCCAGCTCAGTCATACGCATTGATAAGTTTTTTTTGGAACGGAGACACCCCGCCTCCCTCCCTTCCTTCTCTTCCATTGTTGCAGTAAAAGGCTTTAGCCATGATTAATGAATATATTCTGACTGGAACTCGCCTCTGGCTAACTGGAACTCTTTAGTTAAGCTCTCCCAGATAACGGCCCATCCTTTCTCTCCTAAATATGCCCGGGCAGATCCATCACCATGAGACTCTGCCGAGCCACTGCAAAGTTGCCAAGCTGTTATTGTTATGTCTTTGGAATAGCAGAAATTGGAGGGTGCAGGTGGGAGCTGGCATTTACCTCCATGTGGCTGCTCGTTTAAAACTCAATGAAAGGGGAAAAGTGCTGAGTTAAGTGTTAAGTGGAGGAGGGAACAGCTGTGAAGCAATTCTTTCTCTGTTTAGTATAGTGTGTGTGTGTATACATGTGTGCGTGTCTGTATTGTTTCTGCACTGTTCCATTGCACTGTTATATCAGTGTGATGACTTGGAAGTTGTCAGTACATAAATCATGTAGTCACCAGTTTTAATGGCACTACTGGTTTGTCCTTTCTTGTGTTTCAAACAATATAAAAACACCATTAAGAAGTGGTCAGTCCACTATGATCCATGATCAGTCCACTCCATAATTATATAGACGTATATCATGATCCTCCACTAATGCTTGCATCTGCTTGTAACTTTAGTATCCTGAACACCTTTGTCGTCTGACTTAGCTGCCGTCGGCAACGGTAGTATTGGTTTAGTGGTTAGTAACTGGGATATGCACCACGACACCCCTGACCAACGATAAACTCAACATGCCACAGTTGAACGGCATACGTTGGAGGACTTAACAAAGACCAAATGTGGCCAGAGCCGATATCAAAGACACAATAAGCAATAAGCTAGCATATTGTACATTATACACAAGAAGCCACTATCCAATTAGACATTTCTCAATTATTGTCTTAATACAGAGAAGCTTCTCTAAGAGGAAGGCCTTGCTCACACTCACAGCTGGAAGTGGTAACATTTTACAGCCTGCATGTACAGGCTGGATACAGCTGCTGAATCTTCACTGAACCCGGGTTGGTTGGGTCTGGAGACGACAAGTTTGACAGCTGAAGCAGGTTTTGATATGGACAAAGAATGCATGGAATAAATAAAATTATATTTCTGGTTCTGCTGTATTGATTTTGATCCAGTTTTTAAACTGGTCATCATGAGTCTGACGATGTTATAAGAGTGTAATGCTAAATTGGTACAAAAGTACTCTTTTATGGTGTTAAATTGGTTTTGCGAACTTGAAGACACTGCTAAGATATTCTGACAGTCCAGGTATGTAAGGGATTCCTACTTAGAATGTCCTGGTGGTCCCCACAGATTTGAGATGGTCTCAAGTTGGGCCAGAATTCTAATCATAGAATGGGAACAGGTCAAAAGTCAATGCCCTGGGGTCGTTGGACCACTGGGGAAAGATCAAGGAGGATATATATATATGTATATATATATATAATCACACCAAATACCATCCAAGACAGGAGTTACCATTGATGCTGTTACCATGTGATGAGTTCCATACTTAAATAATGTGGTAACAACTGAGCCATCGCTATGACAGGGGTTGAAATTTGCTGTACCATATAATATGCATCTGGTTAAAATTAACAGAATTAAAAAAGACAACAACATGTGTCTAACGGGAGAGCTTGCTGGGCAGGTTTGCTTTGAGTCAGGGAGGCTGTGCCGGCACTGTAACATCCATGTCTAATACTCCAAACAGCTGATCCCCTTCAGGCTACACACACAGAGCTCATCAAATTACGAAGCAATACGGTGTGAAAAACCGCCAGGGTTTGACAATGCGAAAGAAACTTTCACATTGTGTGCGTCTTTCACAAGCCGAGCCACCCAGCGTTTCTCACTGGCAGAACAAAAGCAGCCCAACACTTTTGTCTGCCTCAGTCTGTTGGAGATGCTGGGTGAAAGACTGACAGACAGTCGGCAGTGCTTCTCTTCAAGTGGAGAGGAAGTTCATTGCAACTCTTACACAGCCGTCCATCAGACGAGGGGAGGACTCAGGAATTAGCTACTTTGCTGAGGTGCCAGCTCCTCCAGAGGGGTTTCTAGAGAGTCATTTCTATATCTGGAGCTCAGCTGTCAATCAGTCAATACACAGAGCACCTTTTGTTATCGTACTCATCAGCACTGGGAGCAAGAGATGAGCCTTATCTGACAAACAGGAGTGAGACAAACTATCAGCTTGCCCTGTTTCAGCCTTTTATTGCAGGAATCAAACAGTGTGCCATCAATAAAGGTGAAGGCAAAGACAAGCAGGGAGTAGTGCCTTTCTTTAACTCTTTAAGTATGTTTCTGTCCGTACATGGGTATACATTCCAGAAATTGTGGAACAAAAGGGGACACATTGCAAACGTTTAATATTTTGGCTATGTCAACGTACTTTCATCCAATTTTTCTATGGCCCGTCCTGTTGTCATTCAGTGTTTCAGGCTGAACTGAAATCCCAACACACAGACATAATGTCCTTATCCCCGATGTCCATCGCAAATAAACATTTGCTTCTTATACCTCCAGAACTTGAAAATCATCATGTTTTCTTCAGTATCTTGACATTTGTCTCTGCTTCTGTCCCTCCTCTCCAGCCACAGTCCATATTTCCCAAACTATTGCCATTCTTTCTCCATCCACCAGATGCAAGAATGGCAATAGTTTGGGAAATAAAGTCCAAGAGATTTCTTTCATTTCCACATCACCTGATTGTCCCACCCATCTACTCACCTGTCCCCTCGCTCCTCATCAGTACTCTAGGTATTTCTCCAGCCCATGTACGTCTACGTTACTTCGTTGGTCTCTAGCTTTGTGCCTTTGAGTTAGAGCTTCTGGTTTCTGTATGTTTACCTGGACTTGTGCCTGACTACCTTCCTGTCTGCCTACCGGACTGCCTGTAAGCTATTTCACCAAATACCTCTATGAAGTCATCTTGCTGCCTCCTCAGTCTACATTTAGGTCCTTTCCCCATTGCCTTGCATAACCAGCAGTGACAGTATCAACGTAAGCCAATGACAGTCGTCTGCACATCCATGGGTTCATAAACTACTAATGGCTAATTTAGCAATGGTGCAAATTTAACGATATATAAAGAGAAATAGGCTTTTAAAAACAGGCTCATGTTGGAGCCCACAACATGTCTTACTGAATCCATACACATGTTGTGATTTTGTCTGAGGGAGGCAACACCGTCAGCCTATGAAAACCCCTGCTATACTCTAACCAGCTAGTGGAACCCAACCAAAACTGGACTTTGAAGCTGATATTTAAGTGACATTTAAATTCTACTATTATTTTTTCCCTTTTCACTCAGTAGAACCATCAACGAAGATAACTACCAAATATTCATTTCTTTTTTGGAATTTTAACCCTTTAAATGGAAGTTTGCTTATATAATGGCACTTTATTGAAAAAAGACAACACTGAATTTTTTAGGGATTTTTCTTTCAGTCTGGGATTTGTCAATGATTAAAGATAATAACAACATTTATTTAAATGCATTGCATCAAACACTGCAGCGCCTCATAATACAGAAGCACTGTAGGGCATAGGACAAACATGAGGCAATGGCTAAATCTGCTGTGAAATTGTTAAAACAACTATTTTAAAAACAGGGTTCTAAATTGAAATCCTGATATAATAGAATGCATGGCTTTATGCTGTAATGACCGTGGGTTAGTTTGTTTCAATGGGTAAGTTTTTGCTACACAGTTTATTAAAGACTTATTATAGGAGCTGAGGTTGAACTCCCCCCCCCAAAAAAAACCTTGCCAAAAGTTATTCCATATGCATTGAACAAAGACAAAATTATAAAACAATTATTGAACAAAGACAAAAATGTCCCTTGTGATGCATAACGGTTGACAAACTAACCTAAGCTAACTTTTCTTCAGGCTGTAGTAGCTTGTTTGGGTAATGGTTACCAGTTAATGGCATGGCCGTAATTATACCGGCGAGGTCATCGAGGTCGGCGGACCGAGGTTTGGATTTATTTGGTTCATGCTGATCTAAATCTGGTCCACATGATGCAGGATTACATTGCACCCCAGTGCCCCGACTTAGTGTGGGCTTGATCTGGTGGATATTGGCTGAGATTGTTTTGTCAAAATAACTGCAGTAGAATTGCAGCATATTGTCTCCGGCAGCTGTGACAGAGCCAGAATGTTGCACAGTGATACAGTGGACATTAAAAGGGACACATTGTGCTCATTTTCAGGTTCATACTTGTATTTTGGCTTTTTATTGGAAGATGTATACATGCTTTAGCTTTCAGAAAACACTTTTATCTAAATATACATCTGTCTGAAATGCTTAATTTTAGTGCTTGTCTCTTTTAAGCTATCCTGGTCTGCTCTGATTGGCTTAAGAGAAAAATATGGGGCACCTTTGCAAAGGTAGTTCTCTAGCTGTGGGTAGAGATACTCAGATATATAATCTAATGAGCCGGCATGTGAAATAGGAAGGGGAGCCAAATCTGAACGTCTTGTAGATTCACATGTTTTCTGATATAGTCAGCCCACAAAACACCAACTGTGTTGTCTTATTTCACAGTGTGTGGATTGGTAGGCACCTCAGTTCTCCTACTATATGTGCACAAGCACTATAGAAGTGCGTTTTTTTTCACACTATGTCCCCTTTAAAGGCAATAGGCAGCAGCAGTTGTATATGGGTTTTAACAAATTATGTCAATTATGAGAGAATTCATATTGGGGTTTCCGGATCACACTCCCACACTTCACTCACAGTGAGAGAACAACATCCACCTGAAACAGTTACATTACAGATTAGCTTAAAGATGCCTAAGCTGCTAAACAGCGTACGGACAAAGTGCTGTTTGTCCTCAGCCGGACAAACAGCTTGACGAATGTACCTCATCTGTGTCGGTGTCATTGGCAGTGCAGGAACACGCTTTTCTCTCTGCAAATCAAGCAGAAACACAAGCTTTCCATCATTGTTATTCCAGTCAAAGCGGCTGACAAACAACCATCTCCAGAAAAGCCCCCGCCACATAATGAGATTTGAAATATAATAAGCAGAGTTGGCACGAGGCAATTTCAAAATCCACTGTCTGTTATTTTTTTCTCGTTTTTTCATCGTGTTTTTGTTTTATCCATTGTCCCCCTCCACCTCCCTGTCTGTCCCTCTATGTGTGCCATACACTGTTTCCATGACATGGGCATCCCTCAGATCTTCAGGGATCGAGGGATCTCCTCACCAGCAGGACATCACAATGCAGTGAGGGCAATTTTTTTTGTATGTCTTCTTCTACTTAAACATGATGTTGCTGTTATGCACTGCCAAGATTAGGGTGAGCAGATCGGATTTTGACTAACAGGCAGCGATCTCTGAGAGACGAGGGTTCTTTACTTGTTGAAGAGTTTTTTAAAAAGGCAGCAAAACAAAAGCTATTCACACATATGCACAGACACACTGTGTTTAAAGAGCAAGCGGAAAGAGGGAAATAAAGTTTACTTCCAAAATCGCTCCCACTCTTGCTGCAGGGTTTACGGTCTGTGTACTTGGCTTCTAGAAAGGAGTGAAAACTGGGAACTTATGTCTACTTTGATGCAAAACTACTTTCAGTACTATCCGAGACCCATACGTTCCATATTTCCTCTGCAGTATGTCAATTATTAGTAAATGGTTTATAACATGCTATACGACACTGTAATATGGACAGCAAATATTAACTCATATCAAGTTTATATTAAGCTTTGCTAAGCTGCTGCTACTCCGTCAATCAATCAGAGCTACGTTATCATGGAGCCCACACTGTCACTAACTACACTCCCTGAATGATATAATCTTTTTTTTTTAACAAAAAAGCAATTCCAAAAAGAAGCAGACAGAAGGGTCAACAATATGTGTTTGAAGGATAAATGCAGTAAAAACAGCTTGAAGAGATAAAGATGGAAGCTAAAGCTACAGATCACAGTGTGAAAGTGAACCAGCACATCAGCTGCTGATCCAGACGGAAGACAATGAAATGAAGGAACAACCCTGTTCCTGTAAAGCTGCGTAGGTCTTTATTCACTGTTGCAATCATTAAAAAGCAAAACAGCATGTGTAGACATCCAGTATACCTTCAGTAGCTAGCGTAGCATAGACGTGCTGATGCTGGTTAATGATGTGATCAGAAGGAAGCAGACTGGAATACAGGGAGGTCATCAAGGTCTTTGTTGACTGTGAGACAGGAGGTGGTGCCAGACAGGGAGAGGGACAGAAACAGACTCAAACTGGTTCAGAGAGTTGGCTCTGTCTTGGGCTGCCCTCTTGATTCCATAGAGGGAGTGGGTGAGAGGAGGATGTTAGACAAGCTGACGTTAATCATGGACAACAGCTCTCCCCCCTTGCATGGGACTGTAGGGGCCTTCGGCAGCGCCTTCAGCAAAAGGCCACGACAACCACAGCACAGACGGAGCGCTACCACAGGTTCTTCATTCCAACGGCAGACTTTTGATCACAACATAATTACTACTGTTGTCCGCCTCCAACACCAGCCAGACAGCCTATGCAATTTATGTATCCGGTTTAATGATATTTATTCATTTGTATAGATATTTAGATATATATTTTTTGCGAGTACAATGCCACACACCATATACACAACTAACCTGTGCAATTATTCAGTAGAAGTGAATAAGTGAAAGGTGTATAATATATAATGTATATATGTACATTGCTGTTATTTTATTTTTTTATGTCGTTTTTTTAAAATCTTACCTCTTTTTCATGTTTCTTCCTTGCTACTTTGATTATTGAGCTGCTGTACAATTTAAATTCCCCGGTGTAGGATCAAGAAAGTTCTTATCGTATCTTATAATAAATGAACAGGTGGTACTTCACTATTAACTCCCTGGTGGCCTCAATTAATGGGGATAACCTGTGCACACCAACTGTTAACTACATTTAATTTTGACAAGGTCTAAGTGTGCTTGGAAATGAATGCACGTGATCATAATCCAATGAAAACATTGAGGGTGGTTTTGCTTCTTTAATCACTGCGTTGTTTAATTTTTATTAGCATTTCTTTATCTTCCCCCAGCGTCCGAAACATCATGGGTCTTTCATCCAGGAGGCATTCATGACAGATTGAAATCACAATGTTCAAACCACCTCTGGAGGAGGTTTGAGATAATTAAAAGGTGTGCCTCCTGTTTTCCCCAGTGTTTCCCTCTACCCCCGTGTCGACTGTGGATCAGTCGTAGAGCAGGGTCGTCCTTCAATCAGAGGATCGGCGGTTCGACCCCCGACTTCGCTAGTCCATGTGTCCTTAGGCAAGGCACTTAACCCCAAGTTTCTCCCCTAGCTCTGCCTACAGTGTGTGAATATGAATGTTAGTTAGTCCTGATGTGCAGGTGGCACTTTGCATGGTAGCTCCTCCCATCAGTGTATGAATGGGTGTGAATGGGTGAATGATGACAAGTAGTGTTAAAGAGCTTTGAGTGGTTGGAAGACTAGAAAAGAGATATACAAGTACAGTACCATTTTCCCTTATCTATCTGTCTGTGTGTGTGGTGTGGACATGGCTCTTACCTGGTCTCCTCTCCTCCCTCCTGATTACGACTCATTCACCTCCCCTGCCCAGCTGCCTTCCATCTACTCATCTACTCAACAGTATATCTACCCCGGCTCATCTGCAGATCGTTGTTGCGACTACAGTGGTAGTTAGCAGTTCTTGGCCGCTCAGCAGTTGTGTATTCTGAGTGTATCCCTCTCGTTAACGCTTGCCTGTACTAACCCCATCTCTCTATGCCTCCAGGATTACCCTCTCCGGTTCCCCAGCCTGCCTGCCTCGTCTGCTCACTCCCCAACCTGCCACGCGCATACTCCGCCCTGCCTTGCTCTGCCCAGTCACCCACCCTCGCCCTCTTACCCTCTCCGCTGCTCCATATCCCCTCTTGCCAGTGTCACCAACCATTATCCCCGTGAAAATAAAACATTTCACTTCAATTTACTTCCCTACTCTGTATCTGTGTTTGGGTCCAAATCCCCAGTCCTGTGACACCCGTCTCACCAAGACGTCATCTTTACTCCTGCCACAGTGTTACGATGGAAGTTGGAAACAGTCACACTACAATTAGCCATTTCAACACATATATGTTCTTATAGAAGGCACACGGAGCAGATACGACACACTTGAAATGACAAGTGTAAATGTCCAGAAATGGACCGCTTCTGGTACTGAGCTTACTGGATACAATATACATGTCAGAGCTTGAAAGCAGGGCGTAAGAAAGTGGACATAAGCTACATAGCTAGCTTACTTAGCTACACCCATAGAACAATTTAAATAAATAAAAAAATGAATGTTGGCATTGAAGAGCAGTTGTACAGGCTGTAAGAAAAGGGGTTTCCAGGACTCTGATTGCAGGCCCCTAAACTATATCGGGTCTTCCGAAGTCATTTTCAATCATATTTTTTTTTTTTTGCTCTATCATAATGAATAAAAAAGAAGATGGAGATTGTCTGTAATGGATTTCAATCCTGTGACCTTCCAAGCGCAGGATGACTCCTCCAGCCGATATCTCACCCCCAACCTCTAATGATTGCAGGGCTCATCATGACTGTTGGCTCCCAGCTGCAAGGCTATTATCTTTCATAGAAACTGATGTCCCTTCAAATAACATCTAGCAGCACACACACATGCGTGTGTGTGTGTGAGTATGTGTGTGTGTGTGTGTGTGTGTGTGCGTGTGAGTTGGGGGAAAATGAGAGTATGTGTAAGGGAGTTTGCGGGGATGACAGAATCACGTTACCACCCAGCTATCGACCGCCACAGGGCTTGTCTTTCTGCAGTAGACGCAACATTAATAAAGCTTTCGCATCTTCTCTGAGATTGGGATCTAGAAGAAACAGCGAAAGAGGGAAACGGAGAGAGGCAAAGAGGAAGAAAGCTTTCCTGGCTTGTCGCATGGAGGTAGCCGGTATCTGTGCATCATCGCCTCCCCCCCTAATAAAAAGCCATTTTTCATAAACAGACGCTTTCCAGAAGCATCCACCTTCTCTTCTTTGACCGGATACAACTGCTCTATCTTTGGTGCTTCTGATATAATGAATGTCATAGAGCTTGTTTGATGACATATTTATTGAAGAATTGATCAGCACTGGAGTAATTGTGTATTGAAGACCAGAGTTGAAATTCTGATGAACAATTAAACTCCACTGAATATTGTACCTATTAATTAGTTTGATTATTTACTCACTCATTTTTTAATTAGATTTCATAACACTATTGTATGTTGATGAGAAAATAATTGATAAGAAAGTGTAAAATTGAGACTATGGAATAAAGCTTAAAGATATGAAATGAACCTCAGAGATTATGAAAACATGTAGTATAAAATAAAAGTCTAAGGATGTGGAATGAGGCCCCTATCATTGATATGTGATGTGTATTCAAATATATTATATTGATAGTGACATCTGATCAGCTGGCCTTCACATTTACACCTGGCCACTTCAAGGAGGCAATTCTCAAACCAATGGGTGACGTCACCATGACTACGTCCACTTCTTAAAAACACAAACCACCTCCAAACATGGTCTGGCCAAACCAATCATTTTTCAATCCCAATGTGTTCTGCATGCATTTCCACCTCCACTGAGTCTGAAAGTCTGACAATGTGTATGGGAAATATGAGAACACGATATGGAAGACAGAGGCTGTGTCAGAAACCACTCTTTAGTATATAATGCACCACCTTTACTGCCCACCGTTGTATTTAAGTGGCCATGATCTGGCTGCTTGCTCCAAATAGCCTCAACCCTCTTAGGAGGTAGAGTCTCACACCTCAGGCACGAGGACACCTCAATGACTGTGTGGTTCTTGATGACCATTGGCTCATGGTTCGTCCCTTGCCCCGGGTCAAGGACCGCCTCCTGTGTTTTGGTGGTGTTTTAAAATGAGATGGTTCGTGTCACACCACTTGATAAAGGTGTCTATATCATCATGGTATCCCAAAGGCTTCCTAGTACACTCGACCTCTCTGTGTTTTAACATGCGTGCATTAGCCTACTCTACCAAGGATAGATCTATCAAGGCTCATCTCTGGTTTACTGTCAGGATTTGTGATTTTTGTTTCTTTGGTAACTCTGGTAATTTCTTTGGTAATTCTCGCAATATTCCATCACTCATTGTTCATAATAGTTAGGATATGAAAATGCACCAGTTCTTGCCTGATTATTGTATAACAATATATCATATTGTTTTGTGAACTTCCGACTTTAAAGGTAAACGATCAGAGATTGGGAGGATTTCAAGCATTTTCTCAACATGTAGACGGCGAGCCGGCAGCTCATAACTAATAGTGCTAACAGTGCTAACGGTACAAACTACATCAAAAGTGCTGACAAAGCTAAGAGTGTTTACCTGAGGGGGAACCAGCGCTGCTTGAGATGACCTCAGTATGGCATTCTCTGCTCAGGTAGACATTACAACACTACAGCTTTACAAAGATAACAGTACATAACCAGTACTTCTTATGCATTTATTGCATTTGAATGATGACAGCACTGTGAGTAAAAGTTTCCTTTACTGCTTTAGTGTAAGTCATCAAAGGATGTAGGAATGTAGAATAATATATAATTCAAGCTGTATTAGCAGGAATCTAAGAAATACCAGTATCTGCATTCCACAACCCGCATCAGTCCAAGCCTGTGCTTCGCTCCAGTTACCCAGAGTAAACAGAAGCCTTGTTCCCACCCTAAACATTTGTTACACGCCGTCTGCTCATGACAAACCTTAACATGCAAGGCTGCAGAGGCTAATGGGATTGCACCATATGGGCCTCCATATTGCACGCATTCATCTTGCTTGGAGGTGTAGTTCATTGTTGTTCAGTTTTTGATGAAATGCATTGACGTTTCCACAGGGCACACATCTCCCCTAAGATCCCTAACCCTTCCTATCCACCAAACAAACAGGGAAAGAGAAGAGAAGAGGAATGAAATAGATTTCTTTTTGTTTGTTGTTGTTTTTTCCAACCCCAGAGGCCGGCCTGGTTTTGAAGGGAGGCCGTCTCAGACCTTTCCGGAGAAAAGCTAATGTCGAAGATAGTGTTATCGGCCCCTGAGGGCTACAGACAGACAGCTGACAACTGAATCCAAGGCTTAAGTAAAACACTGAGGTCTAATAGTAGCTGTTTTACTGGCTGTAAACATCGATCATCCCACTTGTCCGACACTTTCAGAGCTGGAAGACCACCAGGCTACAGGCTATGGTGGTTTGATGTGAGAAAAATAGCAGTTCATAGGTAAGAAGATTGCATTGATTCCCCGCGGGGCCAGAGGGAGGGAGAGATATAGATAGAGACAGACAGAGAGAGAAAGATAGGCAACCCCGTTCTTTGTATATCGTTTTTCACCTCTCAACATGAAGTGGGAGTTTGGGTGGAAATGGTGAAAAGGGCAGTGAAGATCCTCCTGATTTCTTCCATGCTTCCTCGATCCTTTTAGACCAGCACATGATGTCGTCTTTATGAGTCCGAAAATCTAAGCGTGCTCTTATTATGGGTAGATAAAAAGCGTACCCAAAATAAACAAGTACAAATACTTTTTCTGAAAAAAAAAAAAAGGTACCCGATCTGAAAAGGACCCGAAGACAAACACATCTGGTCCAAAAAACAACCCAGGATAATTACACCTGTTTCGAAATCCATTTGGACACCACCAGGAAAAAAGTGCCAATGAAGACCTATCCAACCCCACTCAGAAATTATAGCTGCAGGCAGAAAGAGCTTCTTAAAGTAAAGTTGCCTTAGAAACAGACTATTTTTTCTTTTCTGTGACACCCAGACCCTCGAACACTACCTGAGATGCAGACCTACTTGTGCCAGGAGCAGACTATAAACCATGTATGTCTTTTGAGATGGACGGGATATTGGATGAAGTGATCACAGTGGTTTGAATTACTGCGAGTGACATGGATGAGAGACACGTCAGACTCCCATGTTGTACCAATATTAGCTTGTGGACGTTTAGAGCCTGAAAGATGTGCACGAGACGGGGCAGGAGGGGCCAGTGACAGACTGCTGGATTCAGGAATGTGTTGCCAGATATGCTATAATTGTATGGTAATTTAGCTCTTTGGAAATGTGCTCTCTTTATGTGTTTGGTTTTGGTTTTGAGGACCTCGCAACGCTTTCAGGAAAGGAATCCCAATTAGCCCTGGAGCACGGGTAGAGAAAACCAGTCCCCTCTCTGGTCCTTTGTCCGGGCTTTGGGAGTGGTCCCGCCCAACACTTTTTGTGCCGATGTCAGTTCGCTCCCTTCATGTCTGACCTTCAGGTGCCGTTTCACAAGGTTTTCAGTTTCAGATCAGTTTAAATGCAACATACTTTTTACTTTGACTTAAATCGATTTTTTGAGAAAAATAAATACTTTTACTGCATTACATTTATGGCTATGAGACTAGCTGGACCCAGGTCTGTTGGTTTAATAACACATACACATAGTATACGATGCTTTACATCTACTACGACTCCTGCTGTCGGTCCTCATGTAGATATTCCAAACGGTGAGGATTAAACTAGTCAGGTTTTGTGGAGCCTGATGAAGAGAGACAGAACAGTAGAGACCAAGCTGATTATATTTCACGTGGATAATTAATTAATTAATGATGAAACATTATCTCCTAATTATTCCAAATGAGTGATCCAATAAGAGACATTTTCAGAAAGACAAGAGACTGATTTGTCCTCTTCTCTAATCCTGTTGTCTTCATGTGATTGGACCAGGATGTGATCTGTACCGGTCTGGGATGGGAACTGGGTCTCAGGACATCGATACTGGAATGATCAACGTTTAGGGGACTCTGTCACATTTTATTTCCCAAATAATAATATAATATAAGAAAGAACAACCAAAGAATATAATTTAAGACAATACTTTACTTATGGGTGTACTTAATGGAGTATAACTTTAATAAAATGTATCACACTTGAGAGATGAATATTGTTTGATGTTTAAGTGGCAGGTTATCTAATCAGGAGATGATGTCATTTCATCACAAATAAATACAGGTTTGTTCACTTCTTTAACTTGACCTGAGGATGATCGTCTGTGGTTGAAATAATTCCAGTCACGTCCACATCAAATAAAATACTTGGAATGACGGCAGTGTGTCCGTATTGTTCTCTAAGTATTTTATTTCGGTTATCCCTGCACAATTAATTTTTGTCATCAAATACTTTTATAGTCTTACTCAAATAGTTAGATTGATGACTACTTGTACTTCTACTTGAGTACTTGTTGTTGCAAAGTAACAGTATTTCCCCTGGAGTACTGTTTTGGCTACTCTATCAACCTCTGCTTGGCATCCCTGAGGATCCACTGCAACACAGTGCAAAGTGGGTCAGTGTCTTAATGTGCCGTGTTGCTGATGGGAGCACCAGGCTTGGCGTGCCTCCCTCTGCCCGTGTGCTGTGGCAGGCTGGTAATGATTGTAATAGAGGTGCTGGTAATGAATGGGAGCCTTCTCCATCTGCAGCACCTGCCTCCCTCCTCACAGAGATAATTCAGAGCAGGGAGGCTCCCATTGTTCACAGGCGACGATTGATGAGAGAGTCAGCCTGCCTGTCGAGACAATGGGCGGTAAATAAACATCCACACCTTTATCAAAGTGCACACACGCACAAACACACACAGTCACAAAAATGTAATCCATATACCAATTTGTAAATCACACGCGCACACACTCCAATACACAACATATTTTTGACTAAGGATGTATTTATTGTCCATTGCAGGGCAGTACAATTGAATAAATGAATTGCCATTACTGGATGTCACCAATATAAGTAGCCAGATACTTGCATAATCACTATGAAAGGCAATATCTTCTGAACTAGTTCCCAGTAGGCAGTACATGTGCATTTACACTTTTGTCCCAAGCAATGTGTACAAATGAGGGACAATCCAAGCACCAGGAGATCAAGCCTCAGTAGGGAAGTCTCTGAGAATATTAAATATTCTCAAATAAGTGCATGACAAATCCCTTTTTTGAGAGAGAGAATATAGACAAGGATGGACAGAGAGGGCAAAGAGGGGAGAGACATAAAGAGCATACAAGGTGAGGAAGTACTGTCAGAAGAGGGAGATCTTATGAAGACAGGGATTGTGCTGACCCAATCAAGCTCGGTAACTCGTTCAAACCCCCGAGGGAACACGTAGTAAAAGAGTTTGGATTGAGATTTTCTGCCTCGCAGATCGAGTGTGAGTGACAGACGCAACATGCTCAGTGAGTGTTTTGGTCATCAATCAGGTTGCCAAGTTTTCTCGCAGACTTTGTTGCGGTGAGCGAGGCGGAACTGAGCGGGGTACTAATGTTCTGCTGAACAGAAGGACCGGCTGGGATAACCAGGACTTCACAGAGAGACTGAGTTGAAGGTGGCATTGAGGGAGGCTGAGATCCGTGCTGAAGGACGGATGATGGGAAGCACAGATAGAGCGGGTAATTGGACCAAAGGAGGAAGTGTATATTAAGAGAAGGGGACCAAACGCGGAAGGGACACTCATTGTCCCTTTGAAAGATCGCCCTCTCAGCAAGGGCTCAACCAGAGCAGCGCTCTACCAGAGATGCCTAGTTCAGATAGGTTCACTATGTCAAAGGCTGGAGACGGGTCCAAATACCCTGACCTCGGGGTTTCTATCACCGAGCAGTGCTGTGTCAGTGGAATGGCTGCTCTAGAAACCAATTTGAATAAAGTAGATAGTTTGAGCTGGGATTTCAACAAACTGATTGGCGTGCGAGTCGAGAACACAAATATTTAACGGTGGAGCTTGAAGAGCCTCTGCGGGTTCCCGGTCAGCTACAAGAGCAACGGAGAGAGACTTGATGGAAGGTGTGTCTGCGCTGCTCCACCATTGTGGGATAAGAGAATGGGAACATTTAATAGTCATGAAACAGAGAGTAATATCAATAAAAGAAAAGCAACAGAAGAGAAAATATAACATGAAATGAATGTAAACCATAGTTGCTCAATCATAGGCACACGACAACATTGCTACATTTGATTCACATCTCAGATCTTCAGGCCGTTTGTTCCAGTTGCATGCAGCATTACAGCTACATTGGCATATAGTTAAAGTGGAATTAAATGAAACACTCCTAATGCACACATTTTATTTCTAATCTATTTATGTAATATTTTCAATTTCATAGCTGAAGCATAAGCGATGCTTTTCAGTGTTATCCTCTGTTGTGACCTGTTTGTTCGGCGTTCGTTTGGAGATTCCGCTGAAGTTGTCTAAGAGAGAATTATATGTAGCCAATCCCCAAAAAAATATAGTATTGAAATCATAGTTATTAAAAAAATTATAGTTGAAATTCTTATTAAAATCCTTCAACAGCGACACCTGCAGGACGGGAAAGAAAGTGGTGGTGGGGGTCAGAGGGGGCCAGACTCTTGCTGTCCTCCCTCAGGACGGGACCCGAGATAATTTTATGTATTTCATTTTTTCATGCTAATCTTTGATTGGCCAAAACACTTAAAATGATAATCCAAGAGAGGAATTCTTCCCTTTTTTAAATTATTTATACATTTTCACATCATCATCAATCACAGAATCGTAAAATCATAAAAGGTAAGGACGTTTCCTTCAAAATGATTCATGAATATAACCCTGCCAATCATTACATGCAGAATAAAATAAAAATAAAAAACATCAATACAAACTGCTCTTTCTGTGATGAATATTAAAAAACAGTTTTGTTCTCACACCAAGAAATTCTGGCAAGGCCTTTGGAGCCTTTCATGTTCATTGATCATATCTTTTAAGACTACATCATTATTGGTGTTTGTTTTCCTCAACCTAAGAAAGACAGACAAATATTTTTCTTTTTTGATAATTATGTTGGTAAAAACTGTTCATGAATCTAAATCTAAGAATTAAAAAACTTATTTTGTTATTTCTCCAGAAGGATGTCGAGCAATATGTGAAACTACTTTCTAATTCGACTAACAGAAAGGCTATCAAGACAATTATTATCTTATGTTTTATAATATATTTGTCTAGTGTGATATACCCCTGGTTCTTTTGTTCCATAAATTAGAATGTAGATTTAGATAGCCAACGAGTGTAAGACAACATGAGGCCGCCACTCTTGTGGATATGAATGTGAAAGTGAATTTGTTCATATTTTTTATTAAAAAGCCACCTGTCCAATGTCCAAGATAAGAGGTTTGGACCATGGATAGATGGGTGAAAGTTGTCGGGTCACATTATTAGTTTGACCTTTGCACTGCCTGCTCAGGACTGGCTGGATGTTTCGCCTGTGGTGTGGCTGCTTGCAGCTTTCTGGAGAACCGCTCACACAAACGGCTTCCCACTCAACGCCTCATTGGGTCCTCAGCAACACACCTGGCATGACATAGCTGCGTCCCCTAGCAACAGGGTTGGTAGGGTCTTTTTAAAAATATAATCCGATACAATTACTAATTGCCTGTTGAAAAATGTATCAATAATCTAATCTAATCCAATTATTACAATATTTAAGTAACGTAATTTGGGTTTCCATTACTTTTGGATTACCCCAATACCAGATATGCAATTAAAATACAATAGAAAATAAATACCATTTAGTATGTAAAGCAGAGAAGGAGGACAATAGTTGTAAAAATGCTGCCATCATCTGAGGACTCCAATAAATTAGTTTTACCAGATTTGACCCTGAAGAAACAGCAGTACCCATATCAATGAAATGATCCTACATGATATTTTCTAGGGCAGGATGTCTTTTTTGCATCTTCTCAGGAGGTTTTTGAATGAAGCTTCCAATGTATAGTATCATATATACGGTACTGTCATCACCCTAAAAAATATGATTTTGTGTTATAGTGGTTATGAAAATGTAATTCATGGTGCTATTAGATTGCTGCGAGAGCGCCCCGTTAATGCAGGCGCGTGCCTTTTGACTGCAGTGAAAAGTTTGGAATGAAGCAGAATATTTCGTTCCATAAAAACATGATGTGTGTGTACTGTATCGCTCTTTATTTTAAATGTATTCTAAAATTGTAAATCATTGTTATTGTGTTTCTTTTTTTATACTACCACAGAATATAGTTCACTTTTTTGGGTACTGTAATTACATAACACTGTTCCATGTATCCGTTACTCCCCAAGCCGGCCAAGCAAAGCATCATTACTCATGCGTCATTCGGCTCAAAAGCTCACACAAACATCGACGGAGTGAAAGTTGTACCCAGCATGCTTTAAGGCGGTGAGTTAATGTGGGTTCCCTCTCAATACACTACAGAGTGTGTATGTAACACACTGCACTTCCTTCGCTGCTCAGTAATACGCCCGCCAACTGGGAAGTCGATCGGCCGAACGGTTGTCGAGTAAAATGAAGATCGGACGGACGGAGACACGTTCCACGTCCGTTAGACTCAGATATATACGGCCAGACGCTGGCTTTTCACTGTCGAACACATTGCTGTGTTATTTCTGATCTCAAACAGGATAACAGATTGGTCCTGTTCTGTTCATTTTCACTTCATAATTTATACAAATTCTGAGAAACAAATGAAGCAATTTAAAAGTACACAATATAATCCTGATGTATGGATTGTTCATTTGTTCTTAAAATAATAAAATCCTCCCCCCCATGATACCTGTCACTCTCCGTAGGAAAGCTGTTGCCCATTTTAGTTCCCTATTGTATGATTCTTTTGATCTGGATTTATGCTTTGCTTTATTTGGTATTTCACTAGTGTAGTGATATGATTCATGGATGGAGGTAGTAAGGAACGGACGGATGAAGGAACAGGTGGATACGTGAGCGGAGGGATTACTTTGTCAGTCTCGGTCACTCTAACCGGAGCAGACAGACACAAACAACATTTCGGTGGCTGTTTTTATCCGTGCTGGTGAACGTCAGTGACTGAGAGTTCCAGATTGGGTTGAGCTGCCCACACGGCTCATTCTGTAATTAGAGAGGAAGAACGGGACGAGTGTGTGGAGGAGAGGAGAGGGAAGAAACACATCAGCGCTGCGTTTAACAGCTGTGCTGTGTTTCTGTGATGAAAGTGTATACAAACCTGTGTATGGACATTTGCATCTGTATGTGTGTTGCACCAATTAAAATGAGCCAGCTCAACACCTCTCCTTTAAACCTCTCTCTCTCTCTCTCTCTCTCTCTCTCTCACTCTCTCTCTCTCTCTCATTACCTGTATCTGAGGCTTTTTACAGGCAGGTTTTTTGGGGACAGTGCACAATTGAGTATGAACACAAACAAGCACACACCATGTACCTCTTCAGAAGGTTGTCACCCTCCCACACTACCCTGCAGCTAAATCCATGCAAACACCTGGAAATATAAAGACGCAGAAACACACCATTGTCTTTGTTTTTTATTGGCTTTGCTCTCTTTTGGAAGCTGTATTGTCCACGGGTCAGTGATTTAGCACAGTGTCATGCTAATTAGACCATAGAAAAGTACAGGGGTAAAGAGTAACTTGTTTAACCACGACTACCTCCATAAACCAGCCTGAAAAGGAAGAAATATTGAAACAAATACATGAGAGTTTATGGAGCAGAGCGAGAGAGAGAGAGAGAGAGAGAGAGAGAGAGAGATAGAGAGAGAGAGAGAGAGAGAGAGAGAGACAGAGAGTATTTTGTATTTTGTGTACAAGTTTTTGTTTTTTGTGTATATAGTTTCATCATAGATTGCCCTTGTTTAAGGAATTGGGTTTTAGCAATTGCATGAAACTGTATTACTCTAGTCAACCTGCTGGTGGCGCTTTCAGGAATCGTCAGGGGACAACCAGAGACAGAATGATTTATCTAAGGGCACCGTACATGTCTGTACCATATGTCATGGCAGTCCATACAACTGGTGAGATATCCGGTGCTAGCGTTGCTAAACAAAGTAATATGCTCAGTATAAAAGCAGATTGATGAAGGCTTTACGAGATAATGACCCATTCTCGCTTAGTAATTTTACATGGTGGTGATGATGATGATGACAATCTGTTGGCCAAACCCTGCTGTTTTGGGATGTGGTTTCATCAGTTCCCAGTATTTCAACTTTGAGCGGCTTGTGTTCAACGGCTCTGCACCCTGGTTGAGAGACCACTGGTTTTAAGCTCTTCAGCTCTTAGCTTGGCTTGTAGCTGATAACATAGCAAGCCTTGGCGGACAGAAGCCGTTTTGCAACAGATTTGCTTCTCTTCTGTGGCAGTAAACCCCACACAGGGCCCACGGATCACTGTGCTGTGTTCTTTTCTTGCTCCCCAAATGTCAGTATCAGCCTACAAAACAAAGGCAAACGGTACAAGTATGATCCAAAACGGTCTCTTTTAAACATCAATCGCAGCTTACAGAGTTCAAGGTTCATTTATTGACGTTCTACAATACAGGGTTGCACTACAACTTGAAAGAAGTAGTTCGGTTAGGTTACAAACGCTTTTCTTGTTTTATGGTGGAGTACGGATAATGAGTTGAAGAGTTTCAGAGCCTCGTGAGAGAAGCTGCTCCGAAGTCTGGTGGTACGGCGGCTTCAGAGTCTCTTACCAGACGGCAGCAGGGTGAACAGGGTGAACAGGGTGAACAGGGTGTGGGTGGGTGGGTTTTGTCTTTTAACATCTGTTGGGCTCTTCGCAGGCACCTCTTCTCACCAATAGCCTTGATGCTCAGTAGATGGTACCAATTATGTTCTGGGCGGTTTTAATCTCGCACCGTAGAGGATTCTTGTGTGCATCCCATGCCAGTTTGTAATGTTTCCAGTCAGGATGATTTCTATTGTTCCTCTGTAAAATTAAACAAATACTTGACACAGGACTTTTGCCTTCAGAAGTTTACTTAAGAAGCTTCAGTGTTCAACACTAGAGTGGAGGAGGTGTGGCTGCTAATCCAAACTGCCTGGGGTCTGTTTGTGAGGAAGTCTAATAACCGAGTGCAGAGTGAGGTACTCAAGCTCAGAGTGCAAAGTTTTGTTTTGTTTTTTTACTTTATTTGTTTCATGAGACAGATGTGTTGAAGTCTGAGCTGAAATCAACAGCCAACATTCTGATGTATTTGTTATCTTCCAGATGAGTGAGGGCTGAGTGGAGAGCAGTGGAGACGGCCTCCTCTGTGGATCTGTTGGCTCGCTATGTAAACTGGTGAGGGTCCAGGCTGGCTGGGAGGTGGTTTTTGATGTGCTGGAGAACCAGTTTCTCAAAGCCCCTGTGAGTGCCACAGGGCAGTAGTCCTTTAGACTGGACACTGCAGACTGTTTAGGTACAGGAACAATGGTGGCTGTCTTGAAGCAGGTGGGAACACGACGCACTGGGAATGAGAACGGACTGTTACATCATACAAAACTCAGAAGAATGTATACTTTTCATACTTTTAGTACATTTTGCTGATAATGCTTCCATACATTTACTTTAATAAGCTTTTAAATGCAGTTCAGTGGAGTATTTTCACGGTGTGATATTAATACTTTTACTTAAGGGTCTAAATACTTCTTCCACCACTGGTTATGACCGAGTGAATCATTTTTTTTCCTTTACTTTCTTGTAATGCAATGATCTTTGTAACAAACAGTGCTGGAAAAAATGTGTGATTGAGATAACAATCTGTAGCTCATGGGGAAAACTGATGTCCTTGTGTGGGTGGTGTAGAATCACCAGCAGCAAATCGCCAGCACCGTAAATTAAATTAGCTTGAAGGAGAAAACACATTTGCTAACTGTGTTGCTCTTTGGAGATTATTTGCCAAAAAACAGTTTATAAACTGAAAGAAACATTTCACTGGTATGAGGTAGAAAACAGAAGCAGTTATGGATTGCAGCAACAGTTTGGCTGGGAGAAATGAGACTCACCAGTCAGTCCCTGATCTCCAGACACTCACTCAATCCAAAGGAAAATGTGAAGCTTTTTTTTTTCTCCTGCTTGAAAGATTTATATTTCATGCAATCATCAACAGAAAGGCACTGCACTGTTAGGAGAGGGTGTTCTCATTATGTTGGAAAGACATGAATGTACATGAGTGCTCTAAAACCACGCATCATTGACCTGGCCTGAGCAGGCGAGCAAATCCAAGAGGTCCTTGACTGTCAAATAACTCAAATAGCACTGAGCCCCATGATGATTGGTTCACCTCTGCTCTCAGTTCAGCCCAGTCAACATCGTACAAGTACCAAAGACAAAAAAAAAAATCTCTGGATAATGAAAATGTTGCTTATCAAAAACAATGTATCAGTTTGAGAAAGATGGTGACACCACTGAGAGATCTTATTCAATCACTTAGAAATCCCACAACGTTGATAATTACTGTAGCACCTTGTAATCTATGTATTAGCTGCTTAACAGATACCATGAGCCTCACAAGGAGGTGCATTGCTCTTTACCTTCACCCACCTGGTAAGGGTTTATTCCTGGGCTCCTGTTCATTGGGCAGCTGTGACTCAGGATCTAGATAGAGCGGGTTGTACTTTAACCACAAGCTTAGCTGTTTGATCCCGACTCCTCCAGCGTCTCACTCAAGGTCATATGACAGAACTCCCAGTCGCTCCCTGGGCGCTTTACAGCAGCCCACTAATGCCTAGGGTGTTTTAAACATAGACGTCAAATTTAATGTATGTAATGTGACATATATATATATATATATATTTTTATTCATAGTATCTCATACATCCAGCTGTTGTCTTAGCGTTTAGGAATTGTCTGAAACGGTAAGAGAGAACAGTAACATATAATCTTTTACTTGCATATATTCCCCAAGGAACCTTCTGGAATCCCTTTTGGTGCCAAAGTCCTATACAGCACAAGCAGGAAGCGATGTTTAAAAAATGTGACACGACAAGAAGGCTTCCCAAGTCTACTGAAATCATTCATTTCTGTCACGTCAAAGTTGTCCTGGACCAAACCTGACAAAATAACGTTCCCATAGAGCTAAACTGCATTCTTAATTAAATTTCAAGGGAAACATCTTTTCTACGTGATTACGGTCACAGTTCGTTAGGTTTAGTAAAACAACATTGATTGGCTTAAAATAAGTGTGTCATGTTATAGTGTGTATATGGGCCAGTCTCAGAGCCCTTTTGTGAACCCCGGACATGTTGAGTACCCCAAAGTTATATGTTAGAAATGTACAGTACTGGTCCCCAGGATTAAGAAACTGCCAGATGCTAACGTGCATAATAATGTTGGGCCATTTGTGTATTTAACATTATTAGCATAATCACATACAGGGACAGCATTTTAGCAACTGCTTGAACAATTTGGACAATATTTGAGTGTTTTTGGGGGGTTATTGAAGAAGTCTCTTAAAGTCTCAGTCAATTTAGAAGTTTTAGTGGATGCTAAATCCATTGGATTGGAGAGATAACTTATGTATCTGAAATAATTGAATAACTTCAACTCGGTTATAAATTGTAGGATATTTATGAACACAATTATCATATAACAATGCAGAGCACATATAATTTAATTCCGCCTATTAGTCCACACACTGGTGATTCACAATCAAATCGACAGTAGAGAAACACCTCCTTTCCAGCTGTTGTCACCGTCTGCTCCACTGCTTACCGGCTGCCTCCCAGTAGTTTTCCACTCAGCCTCTGCTCCTCTCTGCCTGCCGGCCACTCCCACCTCATTAGCTCACCACTTACCTGTGCTCCCAGCTGCAGCCCAATCAAGCCGGTCCTTGAGCCTCTCCCGGTCACTCACTCGTTGCCAGATTGTTTGTCGCCATCTCTATGCAAGACTCTCCAGAACTCGCCCTTGGACTGGTTCCCTGTCACCGGCCCTGCCTGCCTCCAACTTTCCTGCTTAGTAGTGATCCCTGAAATCGCCCCGGCCGCCTGGCCCCGACCTCGACGTCCACCTGCGCTCTACTGAGTGCTTACTTGGTTCCGCACCCGCTGCTTCGTCGACCATGTCTCCTGCCTTCGCCATGTTATTGTCCTTGTACGAAATGTTCTGCGTGTGCTATCACCTTACTGCACTAACCTGTCTACCAGTTTGGCTCACCCTGCCTGAGCCCCCGGTCCAGTTCAAGGATTCTTATAACTCCAAGTGTGAATATTGAACTGAACTTTGTTTCTACTTACCTGTTTTCTCTGGTACCTGCTGAAGGTGGAAATATAGGTCCCTGCTTTCAGTGTACTTCTGCTCAAGGCCATCAGAGTATCACCTGCTGACCTACTTCACTTAATCGGAGATGAGGGAGATGAATGAGCGTTTTCCAGATGTAACACAATGTCAACTAGTTTCACTCCCTCCTCCTGTTTTGCGGATATTATTTAGTCATAATTCTAATTTGGTATTGCATTTGCTACCTCTAATACCTAGTCTCCTCAGTGTGGGACTGTGAAGGAAAATGTGCATGCTATATTCATGTTCTGCAACATATCTAACAGAGTTGAAGTTATTTCAAGTAGAAATATAAGTTCTGTCCAATACAATTAATTGAGTTTAATGATGGGAATTACCGCTCTTTGAAGAGAGACACATCTTATAGCTCTGTTCTTTTCCAAGAGCCGTTCAAAAGAACAGCTCATCATTCGTTTCCATTTTTTTTTGTTATAGGAGGTGGAAGTGCTGCAAAGCGCTGCAATATGTATATTTTTAGCTTCTCAGCATACTCCGTAAGCTCCAAAAATATTGTAAGAATAATTATGCATGTTGACCATATTTGGTCAATTTGCATAATTGACCAAATTATGGTCAATTATGCCATTGACCATAATTTCATATGGTCAATTTAGCAAGTTTCTAAATGCAGCTAAAGACTCTATTTCCGGGTTCACAGTGCTGGAGAATAGATTATGTCATGGATGTGAATTAAAATGTTGACCTTTCACATGGTAGATGAACAATGTTCTCTTGGGTGTTTATGAAACCCATCCATTCACATCAACCCTCCTCCCTGTACAGCCTTTGATTACACATGTTTTTGTGTCCCGAGCAGAGGAGAAAATGGAAAGACAAAGTGGAAGGAGAAATATTCTTCAAATGCTAAATGACAATAATAAAATTGTAACTATTAGACACAAAGTTTCTACTTTCTACTGCCCTCAATCTGTACTGATTCGTCCACAAATACTGGAACCTTAGAAACAAATGTAAAATATTTCATATATTAAAACTGATCCTCTCCCATCAACTTTCACCAACTGACTTTTCAATTTCTACATCTAAGCCCTCTACTTTTGTCTTCGACTCTATACTGACTGGGCTGCTTATTGAAGTTTGACCTTTAGTTAGCACCTCTCTACTAGATATTATCAATCTGTCTTTACTAACGGGTCATGTACCACACTCCTTCAAAGTAGCTGTAATTAAGCCTCTTCTCAAGAAGCCCACTCTTGATCCAGAGGTGTTGGCTGACTATAGACCGATCTCTAACCGTCCCCTCCTCTCTAACATCCTTGAGAAAGCAGTCGCAAATCAGTTGTGTGACTTTTAAAAAAATAGTTTGAGTATTTTCTGTCAGGATTTAGAGTGCGTCACGGCACAGAGATAGCACTGGTGAAAATTACGAATGACCTAATTCCGTTGGGCAAAGGACTTGTCTCTGTACTTGCCTTATTATATCTTCCTAAGACGAAAATTTAATTGGCATTAAAGGAACTGCACTAAGCTGGTTTGAGTCCTATTTATCAGATCCATCCCAGTTTGTATATGTAAACAATGAATCCTCCAAGCGCACCATAATTAGTCCAGGAATATTCTATTCACTATTCAATATTATCAGAAAACACTCCACAACCTGGATGACCTGCAGCCTCCTGATGTAAAACATGGACAAAACTAAAGTGATTGTGCTTGGCCCTGAACACCTCCAAAATAATTGATTGAATTGAACTATGTTTTAATTGTATTGCTTATTCTCTACACATGCCTTCTATTGCACGTATGGCCATCCTGGGAGAGGGATCCCTCCTCTGTGGCTCTCCTGGATCTTTCTTATTTAGTGAAAGAGTTTTTCTTTTTCCGATGTGAGGGTCCAAGAACAGAAGATGTCGTATGCTGTCTAAGGCTAATTTGTGATCTGGGATTTTGAGCTATACAAATTAATTGAATTGAATTGAAATTACATTAGATCGTGCAGGGATGATGATTATAGTCAACTAGGAGAGAACGCTCACATCTCCCACCCAAGGCAATATTGATATATTAAAGGAAATAACATTTAGAATTACACCTGAATGTCTAAATAGAGTAAATTGTTATTAAGCCCATCTTTTTCACTGACCATTCTATGGTCATTATCTCTAAGAGGGCATTTTGCTTCACATTTCCTTCCATCGGGGTCAACCACACCTCACTAAGGTGAACGTTCCCGTTCCTTTCCTCGCTCTGAGAAGTTCCGTAAAGAATAAGATAGGACTCCTTCTTCGAAATTTAACAATAACTGGATATTAGTATCTATCCAAACTTTAAAATGTAAATTTTTCCAACAATATTCAACTATACTGTGAGGAATTGTGACAGTTTATTGAGGCACACTGAGACATTTGATGAAAACCAAGAATAATCCCAAAGATTCTGCTCAAAACTCCAGTGTCTCCCATCTCTCAGTCTTTCTAATGGTTCCATTAATATCACTGTAAATTTAGTCTTTTTAAATCCTAAAACTGCAGTCAGCAGTATGCCATATCACTGCCCAGATCAAGTGCAGCCCTCATTGCAAATAACTTGTATTTCCTTCTTATCACATCCTTCTCTGTGGGATTAATGTACTCCATAATTTCTTCAACCTCAATTTTGATCGCTTGCCAAAAAACCTTTTGATCTTCTATATGTAGTAGCATATATAAGTAAGAAGAGCCTAACTGATGCTCCCAAAGAGCCAGGGAAGCTACTAGCTTATGTACTTGTAGATAGATGAGGGAGCAAAGGTTGGATTTTAGTATTTCAATCAAAGACTTAACATCTTTGAAGTGATATGCTAAATTTTTCACAGATAATATATTTGTATTCATCAACTGACGAGATCCCAAACTAAGGTGTGTCAAAGATGCAGTTCAAAGAAAGATGTTACACTGATGTTTCATGATGCTAATCCTACCATAGCACTGTGCATTCATTCTTTGAAACATCTGTTTTTTATATACATTTTAAGTTGTCTTTTATTGCAACACTGTGAAAGACCTTTAAAGCTGCTTTCCCACAGTTAGTGATGTTGACTTGGTCTGGACCACGAAACTAAATTATACATTTTATGTACAAATAACAATTTAGTTAGTAAAGCTAAAAGTTGGCAATTAGACTGTGGTGCACAAACCCTAATCAGATCTTAATTATATAAGACCTTAAATAAAATGTATCACAATTTAGACCATTACACACCACGGGGATTTTTTTTTCTACAAATAATGTGCACATCAATATATATTTTCAAAGTTTTTGTCATGAATGCGTTCACACAACCAAAATATTATGAAATTGTGAAAAAGCATCGGAACAACATCATCAATCATCTTGCATAATTGCAAAATTCCTTTTGGAGTACTTCCTTGACATTTATATGAGTTAGTTTTTGAATTCACACTCAAATCATAGCTATGGAGTTGGTCCGTTGGTCTGGTTTGTGTATGAGCTACAATCAAA
This sequence comes from Ophiodon elongatus, assembly GCA_016806645.1. Classification (NCBI taxonomy): domain Eukaryota; kingdom Metazoa; phylum Chordata; class Actinopteri; order Perciformes; family Hexagrammidae; genus Ophiodon; species Ophiodon elongatus. The sequence goes on from JACSYO010000755.1 coordinate 394,719, forward strand.
TCACTCCTGAGTTTACCTGGAAGCATGTCAAAACTCACATGGTGCATATGTTTGAATAATGGCCTTCACAGCAGCCGAAACAGACCAAACCAAGTGGGTTCATTTGTGCCGCACCATACAGGTGTTGAAAGCACTCCCTTCAGTTATCAACAGTCATTTTAATACCATAACGTCTTACTCCATCTGCTATAATTAACTTGTAATTGTCTTTATTGGGAGCTGTCAGTAGATGTCTTGCATATCTGCCAGTCAGACAACAGGGAAGGGTTAACTGCTGCTTTATTCCACGGCAGTCCTGCTCTCTGGCCTCGCTGTCTCTCTTAATGAAGCCACAGGCAACAAGCACTAAACACACTGTCAATGAGAATACCCATCCAGCCATCAGTCAGCCCCCCCACTCCCGCCCTCTGTCCTGCTCTCTACGTTATTCATATGGCTCTCGCTCTCTACTCCTCTACTTTGTTTCCCTCTAGTCATGTCTGTATGATTGAAGCAGCAGCATTTGTATCTTCATTATGCGGCATCCTGACAGAAGCCTCGGACTCACTACTTCACACGTACACACTCTCACACACACACACACACACACACACACACACACACTTGTAAACATGTCTTCTTTAAGGCCACTTTTAAAAAAGAACAATCTAGACAGGTCACTAATGAACAATTATAGACTCATATCAAACCTCTCTTTTTTAAATAAAATCATTGAAAAGGCTGTTTTTCAAAAGCTGAATGACGTTTTGGCTCTGAACAACTGATTTGATGTCTTCCAATCAGAGTTTTCACCCCATCACAGCTCTGAGATTGCTTTCTTCAATGTCAACCACTTAAACACAGACGGTGGCAGAATTTCAGTCTCAGTATCACTAGTCCAACGTGGGACTTTCTGGCACAATACAAAACTGGTTTTGACTCCTTTTTAAAGGACAGAGACTGCTTTGTGTCTCTAGGTAATACAGGTAACACATCTGGGCGGACACATTATGACATGCGGTGTTCCCCAGGGCTCCATTCTGGGGCCTCTTCTATTTAACATCTACATGCTTCCACTGGCTCAGATTAAGGAAAACAACAAAACAAGCTGCCATAATTATGCGGATGAAACCCAAATTAACTTAATCATATCACCAGGGGGCTATGGTCCAATAGAATCCCTGAGTAAATGCATTGAACTAAACGATATGATATGCCAGAATGAAACAAAGATAAAACTGAGGTAGTTGTTGTTTGTAGACAAGTAGAAACGTTAGAAACGGAGCACTAAGCTTCAATCAGCAACGTTAAAAACCACAAACCAAGCTAGAGGTCTGGTGTAGTCCTGAACTCAGACCTGAATATCAATAACTACATTAAGACAAGTACAAAGTCAGCCTTCTATCAACTTCAGAATATATCAAGGATTACAGGACGTAGGTCTCAGCAGATAAGGAAACACTTGTCCATGCATTCATCTTCAGTCGACTTGACTCCTGCACCAGGTCTTCACAGGTCTCCTCCCTAAAAGAGCAATCAGACAGCTGCAGAGGATTCACAAATCTGCTGCTGGAGTCCTCACTGAGATCAAGTGGATCACTTCACTGCAGGTCTGAGGTCATTACACCAGCTTCCTTTGCTGTCAAATAATGGATTTCAAAATACTACTGTTGGTTTATAAAGCACTGAATGGTTTATGGCCAAAGTACATTTTTGATCTGTTGCTGCACTATGAACTACCGGAGCTCTCAGGTTGTCTGGTTCTCGTCTGCTTTCTGTCTCCAGAGTCAAAACTAAACACAGAGCAGTGTTCACTTTTTATGCTCCATATATCTGGAACCAACTGCCAGTAAACTGCAGGTCATCTGCAACCATCACTTTATTTTAATCCAAGCTGAAGACTTTTCTCTCTGCTGCTGCCTTCAAATAAATAATTTCTTACACTGCACTGTAACTGTCATATTCTATTTTAGCATTTTTTTTCCTTTGTTTTTTTCTACTGGCTACCGAGCTTGGATTGGTCACTAGGCAGTGTTTTTATACGAGGTTTTTGAACTTAATGTGCTACAAAGCAGGTTAGGTGTTCAGCATCAGTTACCATGCCGATGTACTCCGGCAAGAAGTGAACCTTCGTTGTAAGACTCAAAACTCAGAGTTAACCCTGAAGTTACCTCGCTAACCCCAAATCCTGGTTCCTAGTACAGGTCTAGGTTGTGATACTTTGTGTGACTCTAACGCTACCACCTGAGTCCTAAGGCCTAGTTAGTCCAGTGTGTTGAAACGTGGCGGTTTGCCAAGCAAGTTTGTAACAATGCCCATAGACTTACAAAATGGAGGTGTTTTTTTTAACATAATCAGATGTAAACGAAAAATTATAAACTGTAGCCATGGTTGGTTGATTTTCAGATTCTGGGTGAACATTGCATGGATTTGGCAACTATGGCAATGCTTTTTTTCTACAGTGGCTGAGGCTCATGGGTATTGTACTATGTCAATAATTAATTAACACCTCCTGATAATCTTCTTCTTTTTTTTTTTTTACAAAAATAACAACAACAACAACAATGTATTGCATTCTTACACTATCTGGAATACTGTTTCTCTGTTGATAATCATCGAGAGTAATATTTAAAAAAAATCATCTAAAGGGGAAAACAAATTTGGGAAAGTACTTCCACAGCCAGTGGCATTCTTCCATGGTTGATAAGCTCTTACAAAATGTCTGGCAACAGTCAGAATCAGCTTCCACCATGCTTCTCGAAGCATGGTGGAAGCTGATTCTGACTGCACAAAACCCTTCAGAACCCACGAGACCATCCTGTAGTTGCCATGCATGGATGCTGTAGGTCAAACCCGACACCCTTTAGCATTATTGACAAACATCCTTCTGTTCGACCCTGTTCGACCCTGCTCACCACTGAGCCACAGTCGCCCCACAAATACCCATGCAAATTACATCTATAACATGCACTTGTCTTTAATGGAGGTACGCATCATACACACATGAAGTGTAATGCTGTAGGACTGGATGAATAAATAAAAATAATCAAATGTAAAATAACTTAAGCTAGGTGTGGGAAGTAACTAGTTCCTTGGTTTTGGAGATGGAGTTTGACCCAGAGCCAGTAAGTGCACAGCTAAATCCTCATGTTCCATTCCATGCTGTGTTCTTTGATGGTCAGAAAGATCTCATGGCGGACTACAGGCTGGGGCGCCAGTCCACGGAGGCCCTTTGGAGGATTCTGCCCTCAAAGAACACACAGGGCTGGTAACATGAGGTGCATTTACTGGTTGGCACGCGGCTCATCATACAGTGTTGTGTACCCCGGGTGCCCAGACTGGTGCACACTGTAGTGGAGAAAATTGCAGCCCACCGCTGGAGCACTGGATGAGGTTGGCCACACATTTGCCCAGTTGGCCAACAGCCCAGTGTTCTCCAGGTGTGTGGGAGTCATTGATGGCTGCCATGTCCGCATAAAGACCCCCCCCAGGACCGGATGGCCAGGATTAACAGAAAGCTCTTCCCATCCATACAATTGCAGGCAGTATGTAAAGGGTGGGGCTCTTCAATAACACCTTTGTGGGGTATCCTGACTCTGTCCATGACACCAGGGTCCTGAAGAACAAAAGGATCTACAAAAAGGCTCTGTGTCCTCCCTCAGGTGAGTCTAAATGAAGTTGTCAATACATCAATAACCATCAATTACGCAAAGAAATAGTAATTCCTTTTACAATCTCTACAGGATACGTTGTTTTGGGTGATGGTGGCTGTACCCCTGCATGACAAGACCTGCGGCCATCATCACACCATATAGAGAACCACTGCTAGGGAGGGTGCAGGGCCGCTTCAACCAGCATCATGCAAAGGCCCGTTCCATCCAGCTTATAATAAGCAGCTATGATAATGCTAATATGCGAATATGTTCCTTTGAAGCTCCTTTTTTAATTTTTAGTAATGTATATTTCTAAGTTGCCTTTGAGTTTGTGTTGTGCAATACTCTTCTAAATGATATTAATTCAGGTCATTTGACAGCTGTTTACAATTTGTCGTTAATCCAGTTTGTTCCCAACATCTCCTTACCTGTTTTACTTAGCTCAGCACATCTTTTAGAGTTTGTGCTCAGAAATATACTTTTTATACGATAAAACTAGGACAAACTGTTATGCCACACTTCTGTCTTTGGAACAGAACTCTGGAAGAGGACTGTTCGAAGTGACCTTTGATTTATGTAACTACCATCATAGACCCAGGACTTGACACTGAAGCAAGATGTTTTTTCCATAACTCAACATTTATTTTCAACATAGTCTGACTAAAATTTGTATCCTGAGCAAAAAACTGTCCAACAAATGACCTAATGAATAATACTCCTTAACACAACGTATTTGGAAAATAAATGAATACAAATTATTGTTTTTTGACCAACGCCTCAAACAATTAAAAAACTCTACTGGCGTTAGCCTGTGCAGCCTGGAAGCGTTCTTCCTCCTTCTTCGCCTCCTGTTTTAGAGGTCCAGCAGGGCCTCCCTAGTGGCACCTCGTTTTTTGGGCGGGGAACAGGCAGAGGTGGCTGTCTCATCGTCCTGCTATGTGGAGGTGCACCTACCTGTTCCAGGCGGTGTAGAATCCTCTTCCTCACATGTAGCTGCCCCAGCTTCAGAGGATGATGAGCCACGGCCACTGGGGGCCACGTCAGCCACAGGCTCATGGTTTTCCATAATTCCTTCTGGACCGAGGGCTCAATAGAGGGCCGCCTCCCGATGGCCTCATGCATCAGGGAAAACCATGGCCTCCCCTCCAACTATCCCTGTCCCTGTTGGTGGATTTTTAACTCCTGTAAAATATCAAAGGGGATTTAGCAGTGTGATTGATGATCATCTTTATGATCTCCCTGTAGACGTATGGTATTCCTAGTATGATTCAAAATGATAATAATGTTTCATTAATGTGGCCGACAGATACGCGATCCTATTCACCTGTGGAACTGTTGTTCAAAGTCTGTATATTATGAGCAATGTTTATTGTCACATACACCATTTGATTCATGCCAGTCTCACATGTAAAGTGAGTGGAAGAGCCTAATTGTGGTGACTAACAATAAGCTCCATACATAATAATTACAGTGCACACTTAGTAGGTATGTGGACAGAGGTGAAAGCGTGACATTGCATTGTTTATCATACAATGCACAGATAGCATTGTAAAACTAATGTCAAATTATTAACTCACCCCCCAGGCCTTCTCGGCTGTCAGCCTCTCTCCAGTGAAGAGGTGGTCATTATGTGCAATGCTGTTCAACACACTCGTAAAGAAGGTGCTGTTCTGACACCATTCAACGGGTTGTGGATGGAATAAGCGTAAGCACGTTTCAAATCACAACATTACATCAAATAACGGGCACACTTGTGTTGTTTCTCGGGCGATTTCATTCAAATGTCCCAGATGTCGATTGGAGGCGAAGGCGGCGGTCCACATCTGCTTCTTATGCTGCACACTTTCCGTCCTCGCTCATGGCTCCTCAGAGAGCCCTCCTCGCTCCTCTCTCCTCAGAGCACAGAAACAAGAGCGTTGGGACGGCCGTTAACATGGCAGCGCAGAACAACTTCCGGTTCAAGCGAGGAGCGAGGAGCGAGGATCGAGGAGTGAGGAGCGAGGAGTGAGGAAATGACAAATAAGAGACTTGGGATGTACCAAGCATTACTGCCTTAAACCCTGGACAGACTTGTATTGTGTTTGTTGCTGTGTTCTTGTTTGTGTATATCCTGTTTCTGGGTGCTACTTGATTGTGTACCGATTGTGGAACTTTAAAGAGAACATTAAAGAATGAATCTGAATCTTGATCTGATTTCCAATCCCTTCAGTATTCCAATGTTAGTTGTTTTAAGGCTTCGTTAGCCATTCACAGTGTCTTTACTAGCAAAATACTGTGACAATCATTCTCTAAAGACTCATCAAGCCCCCCCAACAGGAAGAGGTGAGTGGGCCAGAGTGGGCAGGACTCCTGTGACAAGCTGCTGTAAATGGAGACTGACAAACAGAACACATCGTCCTGGCTGAGGAGCAGCTGGAGCTGAGAATACAGCTGCTGGAGGAGAGGATGCTTCATGTCCTACCCATGATGTACGGGCTGATTTCTGTTGAACTCGTCAAAATAGTTTAGTCAGAGGCCACATTGTGAAATGTTGCTGTTAGTGGCCAACTATGTACGTCTTTGTTGATGAAAAGCACAATTAAAACTCATTTGGAACCCTTATTTTTGTTTTTCTCTGCTGGCCTGCTGTGTGGCCACAAACAAAAACACATGTTGAATGTTTTGATCTTAAACTTTGGAAACAGGTTCCCTTAATCCAATCAAGTGAGATCCATTCGAAATACCGGCCCCTGATGATGGAACTTTGAGAAGGCGTCTTAAAAACTCTGAGTCACTTGGCAATCTGGATGATTTAACTTGAGTTAAATGAATTACTTTTTGCGTGTGAGCTATCTTTTTTGCAAGCCTTGAGCCACCAGGCGGAACAGTACACTGAAACTGATCTTGAATTCTTTAGTTGTCCTAAATACATCCACAACAGTACTCCTGCTGCTCTTCGAACTCTATCTGACTATGGAGAAGTACCTCATAACATCCCTCTAATGCATCGCTGTACTTAATGACATGACGAGTTAATTTGTTATATGAATATGGACAGTAGACTTCAGTTTAGCGAGAAAATTACATTTGGAAATCTTACCTATGGATCTTAATGCAACAAGGGCTGGATCCCCTCACAACAATGTAAGTCATTAAAGTGCAAATGTCTATTGAACTCTGTAAGCCTCAAACAGAAGGACCCCTGCACTATGCATGGCCTCACAATGCATTGTTACATTGTCATGTGTCTGTCACTTCTTCTGCAAATCTCTCCAAGTTATTATTAATAGCTATTAATAGCATTGAGGTAGTTGTTTTGGAGTTGTATGCATGATACATTATTTGTTACATGTTGGTAAAAAAAGGTTACCCATAACATACCACCTTTCTTTGCATTAATTCACAGAGGTCTTTGTAGAAGTGTACTTCCTGCATTACACCTTGCTGAAGAGAGCCGCAGTGGAATGGGCATATTTTTCTCATCTTCTCTTTCTGTGGATATGTGATTTACACACATACACGTGCACTTCAAGATTGATCTCTCCTTTCCCTATATAAAGACAGATGATATCAACACAAATATGAATATAATCAAAAAATAATATGCCGTCTCAGGGTTAGAAATCCAATTTCCTGAGCGGCACAGAGGGGTTCATTTCACCCGTACTGCCACTTCACTGTGGTCCAGCCAGTCCAGCTGAAAGGCTGGAAGACATAACAGCAAGAGCAACTTTATTAAGGCCAACTTCACACAACCCCATTAGAGGACCTACATAATGGCCTTATTGCACCACTGGTTATTGGTGGGAACCAATGGAAACTACTTACTAATTTCCTTTCCTTTATTTAATCGACTCTCTGTGTAACCTCTCCCCTCGCTATTAAACCACCTGCCACAGCAGTGATCTCATCATCATACTCTAATAGTGTAATCTTCGAAGCAGGGTCTAATATCTGTGAGAGCACAGATATGCATATGAAATCCATTACTGGTTGCCTCATTCTTCACTGACCAACAACATCGAACAAATCGGTATAGTGGTGCAAATTGTATCAAATCACCATGGGTTAACGAATTATGGGCTGAATACAGTTGGAGGCATCCCATTATGGACTAGACATTAGTGGAGGCAGTGCAGCGTATGCAGCTGTTTTCCATCACTAAAGCAGCCTGCCTGTAGAGACTATAAGTCATGCAGAGGAAAGACAACAACCAGAAACTAGAGGATGACTTAATAAAGGGTTACTTGCTCAGTGAGTTGTGTATCTTGTTTAAAGGACGCCAGAAATATTACTAAGTACGATTGCTGTGTCTCTTATGTCAGATATGGATTGTGGAATCATTCGTGGTCAGATTGGGGTTAGAGATATATTGTAACTATTTCTTGATATCGTTCTTGCCAGTCCGGCAGGTGGTGTGAATTAAGTTGAGGCTCCATCGCCAACCCATGGTCTGACGAAGTTTACTAACTACCTCAGTCTGGTCACGCCCAGTCACCCCCCTTCAAGGAGCAGATGAGATCCAGCGACAGAGTACCTGGCATTGGGCTACATCTCACTATACCAGTCCTGTGGAGCCTGTGTGAGTTCTCCAGCCTCCATCAGTCAGCCCCGACTCCTCCACGTTTATAGTCTCACCAACGTTTTTCTGTCAGCCTTAGTGACTCTGTATCCTCCTCAGCACCTCTCCCTTGTGGAGCTCCCCAGGGTTCTATTCTCGGGCCAATCCTTTTTTTTTTTTTTTATATATATGTTCCCATTGGGTTCCAAAATTTCAAAGTGTGGCATTTCATACCACTGTTACACAGACGACACATAAATGTACCTGCAATGGAATGACACAAACTCTGTAAATACCGTGTTGGATTTTCTCAAGGACTTCAAAGTGTGGATGGCATTCATTCCTCATCATTTATTTGAACTTTAAAACTGTCTAAGGGTCTCATTTATTACCATTGCGTATGCACAAAACCAGGCCTGAAAGAGGTGTATGCCACTTACCACGGAAAAGTTGTGACAGGAGAATGTGTGCACCTGTACGGAAACTCTGACCCGTGCAACCGAACCTCTTGGAGACAAGGGAAACCTGCAATACAAATGTGAGAGGTATAAGGACGCCTCTCACATTTAATTTAATCTCATATCACATGTTATTTAAAGATTTACTTCATCATAAACATTCAAACCAGTGTGGCGTGGCCTTTGGGGGAAAATGAGAGGGAACCAACAACGCCACCTGGGGAATTACACCACAGGAAATATAAGCTTAACAACCTTAAGATATGTTTTTTACAATTGTTAAGGTACACAGCTTTGTTAGTGATATGAGACAGAGACGTGTTTTGTAACAATGAAGAAAACGTTTTATTGAAAGGAATCAAAGAAAATAATCAAGACAAATAAACAGCCAAAACATGCAAAACAGAGGCAACACAGCAGACAAAACACAAAACCACTACGAGCCACCACAGGGCCAGGACAGGGGCCAAAAAGAAGGAATATGACCATGCCAACAGGTGCCTTTTATAAATTGGGACTGAGGGAATTGATTGGGGGAGGAGCCAGCCTGAGGGCTGCGTTCACAACCCAGCACCCTATACTTCACTCTCTGGGTAGCATTCCCCACCACACCAGCAACATTGCTGGTTTGTGCTTGTGTTAATGAACCATAACTATTCCATGAGCATCTTTCAGTTGTGAAATATATAAGACAGTGCGAATCATTAATCAAATTCTGCTCAGTATTCATCAGTGGTGCTCACCATCACCATCCCCAATGCAGAGGATCGGCTGCTGGCACCTTGCCTACACATAGTGCAAAGCACTTTCAGTGGTGGGAAGACTAGAAAGCCACTATACAAATACAACTCCATTTACCACTCCCAAAGCCATAAACAAAACAAAAAAATGATCTTACATCCGTCCCATGTTAATAATGGCCTGAAGAGGACCGCGTAGGGCAAACTCTCACAAAAAGGTGTACTGGAGAGAAATATAAGCAGGGTTCAGCCAATGGTTGGTTACTGTTTTTTTTTTCTATCAATGCTGAAATTATTCTTCAAGAAAATTAATAAAACACACTTTGTATTTTTTTGCTCACTTGCCATTCTTCGTTTTTAAGGCTCCATCATCCAAAAAGTACATGACCTCCTGGTATTTCCAACTAAAGAACCTCTCTCTTACATCGATAGGAATACGTAATGCACTGGTCTGAGCTGCTATCGGACGGCCTGAAGGATCAGATATAGATTATCATTGATTTAGCTCATTTTGAAATGGTATGTATACAGTATGTCAATGATGTTTTTCTCTATATCAAAGTGAAGCTGAGGAATTGCATGAGTTTCTCATCCTATTCAACAGCAATCTGCAATATATTATGGATTAAAGTGAGGAAAAGATGTACTTTGTTGACATGAGGGTTATAAAGAATAACTGCACCCTATCAACCACTCACTGCCGTAAAGACAGACGATAAAAACACTATTCTATTGATGAGCAGTTTTCATCCCACCCCACTCAAAAGAGGCCTCCCAAAAGGCCTTTTTTTATTTTTACTAAGAAAAGTATGCAATACCATTGAAGATTTTATGGATACAGCTTAAATTCATGAAAGCCAGGTTCTTCCGGCAAGGGTACCTTATTGAATGGATTCATAAGGCTTATGAGACTGCACTAAGAAAACCCCGCTTGGAACTGTTGACGTTTTTTTGTGACTTTTTGTGATTTGGATTACTTCTTATACTCCTCACTCACATGTCATACAATCATTTCTCAGAAATCCAATTAAAATACCCATAAAAAACGGAGGAAACTCCCATAAAAGTTTATGTTTGCTGAAAAACACATTTAATTATTATTCATTTATTATGCATCTGTTTGTTTTTTCAAAACTAATTGTGGATAGGGTTGTAGCTGAAATTGGAAAAATGTGTGTGAGTAAAAGCAAACAAAATGTGATATTATGAATCAATTATCAAATTTTGCAGTAGCACGAACATTAATATGTATGATATCAAACACAAGTTTATTGTAATTTGTTTTGTTCATTCAGGAAGATATAGGATCAGGGGAGGAGAGCAGTGTTACCCAGTGAAGAGGCTAGTAAAAGCAAAAGGCTGAAGGTTTGCTTGGTCCTTTGGGTTTTCCAGTGGGACGGCTCCCAGTATGGAAAGGTAAGAGTACAGGCACTTGTTTTTGTAATGTAATGTTAACTATAATCATATTTGTTATGCTGTTACCTCAAGTAGCTAACAACAAACTGTAACTTTAAATACCTGATAACTTAGTATTTTCTGAATGCTGTCACATGTGTTTTACATATTGCACATGAAAAAAAACGGCAACCCCTTAAAGACTCTCGATACATTTAAATTGTAAATTGTGAGTAATCGAAAGTATCTCAAGCTTGTTTGTCATTAAGTATTTATTACATAAGATATGTAAAAATTATAAAGAGTACAAGTCATCAAACATGAACCATCGAGCACAGACAGAAGTCATAGCATTTCATTCAGCTGAATAGACAGAGTGTTCTTCCTCCCGGGGGAGCAAGAAGATCTGCTGCTATTCTCTGGGCTGAGTTGAGCTTTAAACAGAAAAGGGGAATGCGCTTGTCCAGCAACAAATAGGTAATGTGTCCAAAATACGAGATAAATGCACCCCGTCCCTAAATAGGAGAAGCAACGCAGGGCAAAGTTCAACAGATGAGCTAGGGACATGTGCTCCGGAAATATAATCTCCAAAATAGGTTCAGCTATAGAGAAGTTACACAGAGTCCACAAGATCAATTTTCCCCCGACAAACTGTATCGACGAAGACTTAAACTAGGCGCCACCGCAGACCCCCTGCAGAGAGACGCCCACATACCGAGGCTGATTCCAAACCCATGGCCCTTTGTTGCATGTCATCCCCTCTCTCTCCCTTTCCTGTCGATCACTCTGTCCTCTACATTAGAGGCAAAAAGCCTCCAAAATCATAACAGAACAAACAGAAGAGGGAGACTTGAAACTAGCTATTGAGACCATAAACTCATGTTTACAATGTTTACTGAGGTAATAAATCAAGTGAGAAGTAGAGTCATTTTTGCATAGATTTCCATACAATTGATTTTTTTGTAAACAACAGAGTTGCCAATTGCTGGCCGTTAGAAAGAATGCATGTTAATCTATATACTTTAATATTTATTAATTGCATTCACGCTTCAAAAAACCTTAAGAATGATATTAATTTGTAACGATTATCTTGTTAAACGGATTGTGAATAAACCCACTGGACTTTTTGGCGACGCAATGGCAAACAACTTCCAGGTTAGCCCACAAAAACACATCGGTTTACCTCGGGCTGGAGGCAGCTGTGTGCTTAATCTGTCACAAAGCCAAAGTAGAAGAAGAACGCCATCCCTCTGGATTTCTAAAATCTTGCTTTTTTGATGTAAGAACGTCAGTAATGTACTTAACTTATATTCTGTAACAAACATAGGGCTACTTAATTAAACCCAACCCCAGAGAGCTTTTCAATCTGTACCTTATACAACATCCTCTGTTCTTGGATCCTCGCATCGGAAAAGGAAAAACTCCCCCAAAAAGACTTTAACAGGGGAAAAAGAAAAAGAAAAAACATCAGGGAGAGCAACACATGCAACAGATGTCATGTGTACAGAATAAACAACATAATACAATTACACATAATCAATCCTAATTATATCAATGATACATATCATGAGAGTAATACCAGAATAGCATTAATTATAACAGAATTAAGTTTATTTAGTTACCTGGCTTATGTTGCTCCTTCACGTTATGTATGTGCTCAGTGCTGCTTGATATACTATATGTGCTCTCATGCTCCTAATTTTATTCTATCATGTATATGGAGGGGGGTGGGGGGGCTTACCTGAGTTAGATTTTTGACATTTTTATTCTGTACATCTTTAATCAAGAAAGCCCTTCAAGCTTGATAAGGGCTTTATAATAAAATGAGTATAATAAGATAAGTTGATTACTTAGCTCTAATTTCCTTTTAAGCAGTAAAACAATGGCTCAAAATATTTCTTAAAAACAATCACTGCAGGCACTGGATGGGAATCAAGCTTGTGTGCGACGTGTCAGTAAAGTGCTCCCCATGCAGCGGTCCGGCGCCCATAACGGGATCAGTCCCGGTCAGCTGAGGCACCGAGGCGTTGGAGGAGGGCTGGACCCACGGCCAGACTACGGCGGGATGCTGCTCCATGAGCAAGCAAACGTATATCTGAAAAAAAAAGGATAAATGGACGCTGTTGTATGGACCTGAATAAAATGGATTTCTTTGTTGACAATTTGCACATTGTAATTTATTTTCTAATCTGCTACGATTGCTTTACTGCCAGCTTGTCACATAAAGACAGTGTTGGAGGATTGAAGATGGCATTTTGAAATGAGGACGACCAAGGGGAGGACGTCCTCACTTGGAGCAGCATTTTATGTGTTTTGACTAATCACAGATTAGCATGAAAACAATGGATTATATTCAATTGAAAGAGCAGGTTCTGCCCTGAGGGAGGACAGCAGGAGTCTGTCCTCCTCTGCCCTCCCCCACCACTTTCATGCTCGTCCTGCAGGTGTCGCTCTAGAAGCTTGTCAAACAAAATAGTAAAACTGCATCCCCTCGCAACATATTGTTTTATTCACATGAAAATCACATGAACACGGGCAGTGCTTTTTTTTTTTTTTTCTGTTCATGGACGATTAAATCTAGACTTTATTGTTTTACCTCTTTGACCAGTCGATTGGTTGAAGTGCAGGTACGTGTCAGGTCAGTTTTCAGCTCATTGCATGCATGTTGTCTTGGCGTTAACAGCGGCCTCCTGGGTGAAAGTCCTGTGTTTGTGTGACCCGTCCATCCTCCCCTCACTGCAGGTAAGTCATAAAAGTAGCACGAGTTATTTTGCTGTATTGAACCCTTGTTTTTCTCTCTGTATGTTCAGTCTAGTTTTAGTTGTATACCCCCTCTCTGCCCCATAATGGTTTTTCCTCCCTTTGTCGTCTTCCTTACCCCCCCCCCCCCATCCCTCCTCCCCCCTCCCCCTCCCGTACCACTCTCACTCAGTCTCAGACGTTCACTCTCCTTCTACCCTCTCACTCTCTCCCACTCTTTCTCTCTGCATTTCATGCTTTCACTACTTTAGTCAGCTCAACTTCTCCAACTCACCTCATCCTTCTCAGTCCCTCTCATCCCTTCGTCCTCCCCCATGCTGGGATGCGGTTGCCATGGCAACACAGGTACTCTGCGGGAGTGGTAGGTACTCAGGCTAAATGGCTGGAATTGGAAGTAAAATGCGTATGTGAGCCTTTGTGTGTGTGTGTGTGTGTGCGTGTGTGTGTGTACGTGTGTGTGAGTGTGTGTGTACGTGTGTGTGTGAGTGTGCGAGTAACTGAGAATGTTCAAAAGCACATGCATGCCAGTGTTTCTGCAGGGGATCTGGTGCTGTATGAAAGAGTTTGCATTACGCTGTGGAGAACAAAGGAAGCGGACGCATGACTTCTGCCCTGTTTATGCAGTGGGATGACCTGGCAGGCCGCTTGTTCCTTTGACATCCACGTATAAAAACCCTTCTCACTTCCTTTTCTTTTCCCCCTCTTTACCTTTTGACCCTCCCCCCACCCCTCCCTTCAGCGCTCCTTTCATTTGTTGGTCCATGTGGTATGCTAACATTAGCAGCAGTCCTGCAACGTGCTGATGTGTCCCGACTCCATGCTGGGAGGTCACTGGTGATGCGGGCTGTTCTCCTGAAGATGCATGATGATGATGATGATGATGATGATGATGATGATGATGATGATGATGATGATGATGTATTCTGGTATGTATATACATTTATATGCTACTTTCACAGTCAGTTTAACTTCCTGACACAACTAAAGGCACATCTTGCCTCCCTTCTTCTAAACTACGGCACACGTATATACCAATATGATGACTGAGGAGGGTTTTATGGCACATGATAGCAATATTTTTGATTGATGTATTGATAATGTATGTGTTCAATCCCTTAGTGTCACGTCTCTCCTGCTCTTCCCCTGTTCGACTTGAACAACAATGAAAGTATTTCAGTAAGTATTGTGAATTAAACTCTGATATATCTTCTTCCTCTGTGCCTCTGAGCTCCATTGTTGTCATGAATCTATTTAAAACACACCAATGAACCAGACGTTTGCACCGGGTGACATGTTGCTTCATTACCATGAACACAATGCCATCGTCCTGCTGCCCCAAATACTCACGAGAACACCAAATGTGGATTTATCCGCTGTTGATAATAGTCCCCTACAAATGCAATTTGTTTGGTAGAGACTGCAGGGACCAGCTGTTTAAGGAAATTACCAAGTCTCTCTTTAAATGAAACAAAATATTTGTGAGCTGCTTTAAAATAGTTAAGTTTTCAGTAGGAGCCAATATGTTTTGAGCAGAGAGGGCAGAGAGAGCGCTAAGTGGGCGATTTTAATATGAAGTGGTAATCACTGGACGTGAATGCCTTTGGGGGCATCACACAGGCAGTAATATTAAAAAGTAACGTATCAAAGAAACATTGAAAGTAATTGTTGAGTCTATAACACGTCTGGAGATAGTGAGAACACGCACATCACACCTACTTGACGTCTTTTATTAAGGGGCTTATTTCCAAATTCCGAGTATGTCTATGATAAGCTCTCAACATGACGATGGCTTTGTTACATATTGTAACACCAGGTTCTGTGAGTGTAGGCGGAGCCTTCTAAGAGCTGTCGCTATGGGGCTGATCCCCGCCCACGGGCTCCTGCTGCTGCACGTCTCTGCTTAAGAAGCCGCGATCCCTCTCAGAACCGCCGCCTCTTTATGATGTCCGTCAGCTCCCGGAGAAGGGCCTCGGCAGCAGACACAGGGGCCTCGGCAGCAGGTCCAGGGGCCTCGGCAGCAGACACAGGGGCCTCGGCAGCAGGTCCAGGGGCCTCGGCAGCAGACACAGGGGCCTCGGCAGCAGGTCCAGGGGCCTCGGCAGCAGGCCCAGGTGCCTCGGTAGCAGGCCCAGGGGCCTCGGCAGCAGGCACAGGGGCCTCGGCAGCAGGCACAGGGGCCTCGGCAGCAGACACAGGGGCCTCGGCAGCAGGCACAGGGGCCTCGGCAGCAGACACAGGGGCCTCGGCAGCAGACACAGGGGCCTCGGCAGCAGGCCCAGGGGCCTCGGCAGCAGACACAGGGGCCTCGGCAGCAGGCACAGGGGCCTCGGCAGCAGACACAGGGGCCTCGGCAGTCGGCACAGGGGCCTCGGCAGCAGGCACAGGGGCCGACCACAGTCTTCACTGTGCCTGTGAGGGAGAGGCAAAGGGAAGCCTGGATGATACAAACCACTGTGTTAGTCTGACAGAGGTAACAACGTTAACCTGAGGGGGGACGCTGTTATCAGCTGTAACCACTGTATGACCATCGAACAATTATTTTCATACAGTCATGATGATAAATATCAGTGGACATTCATAATCATTTTATTTATCTTTTTTTCTTATTTTGAACATATTACAACAAATATACAATATATAAATATGTTATAAACATTTAAGAAATATGTAAAAAAAAAAAAAACAAGAATAAAAAAATTAACAGTAAATATAGAAAACTGTCAAACACGTTCTCATAAACAACGTAAATAATCAACACAAACAAATATTGAATACCAAAAGGAGTAGGAAGAAATATGCACTTACATGGCCTTACCTGTTCTCCATAACTCAAACAATGAACTCAATATTTGTCGTATGTGTGTGACTGGTAGCCTATATTTCTTTTTTTATTCAGTTCAGCCTCGGTAATGAAGTCATACTTGTGTATGATGAGATAATCCTTCATAAGGAAAGGACCCTCATGCATGTGCGGAGAGGCAGATTGGTGCAGTTCAAAGATTTATTACAAGAAAGGCATTTAGACAGTGAGTCCAAAAGCAGGCAGGACGATGGCAGGAAGCAGGTAGCAAAACTCCAAAAAGCAGCAATGATGATGAACCGACAAAGAACAAAGGAAACAAATATACATTGTTTCTCTTTCTTATGTCTAGATGTTGTGCCTCCTTGATTCCTCGCTCCTCAATCCTCCGGCTCGTGACCTGGAAACGGATCTCAGCTCTCCTTCTTGACGGATGTGCCGATTCCTAAAAGGCATCTCGAGGAGCGAGGACGAAGGATTAAGGAGGCTTGATGTAGGAGCTATGAGCGAACGGCAGTCGCGCCGTATAAAAGACACGTGACACAGCTGGAGTGATCTCAACCCGTGGCGGGACTCTACAAATGTTACGCTCTAATGTTATTTTTATTCAAAACGATGAGAACGGTCAGATGGCGATGTTCTAACCGCATTCCATTACGACGGTCACCTTGACATTAACGTTTCTTCTGTTTTTATCCTGAACGTAGGCTACATTCATTCAGCTGCTATAATCCTGACATGATGTTTACAAGTGCAAACAGCTGCTGTCATCAATTTATTATATCAATAACATTCAGCACTAATTTGCTGTATTTGGTGTTGACATACAGAAAGACAGGACTGTGTATAAGTGTGCATCATAAATACCATTCAATGTGTGTCACTCTTTATTTGTATAGTACCGTTTATACAAACATGTGTAGTGCTTGACACAATAAAATATGAAAGCCTAATGTATATATATATATATATATATATATATATATATAAATATATATTTAAACAAATATTTATATATGTTTAATAAAAAATGCGTGACATCTGATGGTTCTTGTCCCATAATGCCACATTGTGAATTGAATGAAGAGTAAATATATATGTTGTCTTAAACACGTTATGCTCATCTGAGAGATCATAAAACACAGCGGTACAACGAAACAATGAACAGCTGATCAGCTGTTATTATTATTATTATAATAAGGCCACACCTCAAATTTATTTGAAGTAGTTTTAAATTGACGTACCGAATCAACAATGTCTCAGACGTCTGTTGCTCCGACTTCTCTCTCCTCGAGGAGGCGAGGAGGCGAGGAGGCGAGGAAAGGAATCGAAAACGCCCAAAATGGGTAGATAAGAAAGACCCAGATGTAAAAACCCAACACCATGAACAGAACTTCTATCTATACTCAGGATCATATTACTCCACTGTATCTTTAAATTAAAACGTTGTCTGCTGCTCATCATTTCACATTTAGCACTTTTAAATAATTTGATTCGTCAAACCAAACAAAAATGAAATACATTTAGTGTAGAATAATGATAGAACAAAGAAAAGCTGTAAAATCCTCCATTTGGAGAAACTTGACACGTATAATGTTTATTATTTTAATTTTTAAAACGACCTCAAAATCAAATTCATGATCAATATTTACTTATTTTTTCATAGTTTGAATATTCAATGAATCAATTAGTTACGTTAAAACCATAAACCTGATAAATATTTGTAATCCCTAACAACGTTATGTCAGAATGTTTTAATTGGACAATTAAGGTCTATTATTAATTAATGTATTACATCCCCCACAGTAGGAACTCCTCTTCATATAAAGCAACGCTAATTAGACTTTTCCGGGCCAACAGCTAATAATCTGTGACTTTCTTTTTTTCTCTCCATCTTTGTTGCTGAGCAGTGTCTTTGTGCTCTGCACTTCACCTGTCAATCAAACGCCATCAGCACCATGTGATGAGTCCTTTTGATGAACTTGAGTGAGGGGAGGGGGGGGGGGGGTACCTGCTCTTTTTAACTCTTTTCTCCTCTTATATCGCCTCACGCTGTTTACGGAAGAAACACGTTTAGTGCATGATGTGAAATCACAAAATATGCATATTCGCACGCAGTAAATCCAGAGAACCTGAGGATTAAAATGATTCCCACACAAAGTCCATTTCGTCAGATATATTAATAGTTTCAAAACACCGACCGCTCTCAGCGTCACAGGATCTTCATCAGGCCGAGGTAATAACGAGTGATATAGAAGATGAAACATACCCATGACTCAATCACACGAGGACTGACGAATCCTACTATCACAAGCAGCAGCTCTCCGGTGGCTCAATCTTTAGGCCAAACATTATTAACAGCCACAGAAATGTATTTCTCGGGGCTTTGAGTGACACGTGGTTCCATCGCTTTTCTTTGTGACTCTACGAACTGTGTGGATTTGATGTCAGATACATCAGTGATGAATGATTGGTACCGGTCCATGCTGCGCTGACATCCTCCTCCTCCTCCTCCTCCTCCTCCTCCTGCCAATGTCAGCCATAAGGGGACTCCTGACTGCATTCAGTCATATGGTTTTGAAAACAGAATGCATGATGCTCGGTAGTTGTTGATAAGATAGAAAAGTAAATGTAACCCGGCACACGCTGCCTCACACAGAGAGCGCAAACACTGTGTGGGTGTCAGTGTTCCGCATGCGTCCAGTAGGTGGCAGTAGCACTCTGTGTGTGTGAGCCTGGCTGCATGCGCCTCTCATGCGAGCAGGCCGGTCTGGTCTGCAGGCTGAGTGACCCTCCAACGGTCCAGTGGCTGAGAGGAGCACAGACACTGACTCTCACCGTATCAGTAGCATCCCTCTCATCCAACCGGCCTCGCCGCACACACATCTTACATTTTCTAGGGGGATGATTCCACCCGTGACTCTTGTTTTGCATCATTTTCAGGAGCAATTTCCACCGTGTGCCGACGTGCCAGTCGGCCCATAGCGTGGGTCTCCATGGTAATAATCACAGTGTGTGTGCTTGTTGCCGTGCTGACGGTAAACAGAACTCTCCGCGGGAGGCTGACTGTTTCGGCCTAATGAACAGGACGTAGCGGCTGTCGGGCTCGATCCGGTCCTCATCCTGTAGCGGTAACATTTAAAGGGAAGTGGAGCCGTCCGCTGGGAGGCTAAAAATAATGAACATTATACGTATAATATACACACATCTCCCAACGGGGGCTGCTGAATGTGAGAGAGAACAGCTTTGCTTCGTTCGAAAAACACTGTAATCTAGTGAATCTACCGGCTGCAGAGCTCCCGTGTGTGTGTGTGTGTGTGTGTGTGTGTGTGTGTGTGTGTGTGTGTGTGTGTGTGTGTGTGTGTGTGTGTGTGTGTGTGTGTGTGTGTGTGATGTGTGTGAATGGCTGCCTCCTGGAGTCAAGCCTGCATGGCTATTGAATGCAAAAAAAAACCCCAGTTCATTTCTTTGTTTGAACAAAACCCGGATTTTTCCTTCTCCTCTCCTCTGCTTCTCAATATTACTCCTCTCCCCGTTGTTTCTTTTTCTTTTCCCCCCCCCCCCCTTCCTCCCCCCTGCCAAATAATCCCAGATGCTTTGAGTGACAGTCGCAATTTCCTATTAAATCTCTGAAATCCTCTCAGCTGTCATTAAAATGCTCCCCATCCTTTGGAGAGACAGAGGGGAGGGAGGGGAGAAGAAGGGAGAAGTGGGACTAAAGGGACAAACATGAAAGAGGAGCAGTGGTACAGATTTGGCTTTGATTCTCACCAATAAGCAGCTGATGTAATACGATATAAAACCGTGCTCCTAATGAGGCTGGGAGACAAAGGCTCACAGATAGACGCCGATGTGGAAAATGAGCGCTACGTCTTGGGCTTCCTGCGTGACTAATATCATTTCTAATTCCTAATCTCGTCTGGAAAATTATCAGTCTGTACCTGTGTTCCAAACTGATTCTTATCTCCCCTTCAGCGCTCTCAACTCAACATGTTTTATACTTTTTCCCCCCCCCCATATTTCCATTCCTGGTTCCGTCTCTGCTCTCAAGCAGTCTGACTTCAGACGTGTTATTAGAGGATGAGGCTGCCGAGATATTCATCCGGTGTGGAAGCGTTTGCCGTGCCGAAGCCTGAAGCCAACCGGCCTGCTTATGTTCTGCTGCACGCAGGAAATGATAATAAAATATTCATTTTTATAGCGCTCACCAAAACCAGCACCATTACAAAAAGTCAAACATAAAAAACAATGAAACATTAAGACAAACTATGTGAACATAACATTTTTGATCAGGTGGCGATAAAACAAATGAGGAAAACCAAGAATAATATGATAATAAACAGCGACAATAGTAACAATTTAAAATAAAGAATACAGATACAAATGCAATTCTATTCATCAGTCACAAAGTGCTTCATAGAGCAGATACAAATATGAATATGGTATTTCACAAGATAAAATAGACTCAAAGTAAAATACAATAGAAGGCATTCTCATGCAGGAGAGCCTTAACAACGAGGCTCCGTCATTCGGCTCGGTCTATACTCTGGGGTTATGATGCATTATGTTTATCATGAGCACTCTCACAGATCGTCAATATTACACTGCAAAAAGTGATTCTTTTTTTTTACGAAGGCAGTTAAAAAAAAAAAAAAAAAAAGTCATCAAGGGGAACAAGTTGAGTGTCTCCTATTTGTGAGAAACTGAAGCACAGTAGTCCCAACCACTACGTTCTAACCCTCCACAATAAAAGCTCCAGATAAATAAAACGCGTCCAAGTAATTTGTGTGTAAAGACCTTCCGTCTGCCTTGTTAATATATCAGACTGTGTGCAGCATGAAAAGGGAGGAGCGACTCAGATATATAATCTAGGAGCGAGCTATGAACATTAAAAAGGGAGTCATATAACCAGGAGTCTGGCTGCCCTATTCTGTACAGTTTGAAGTTAATAGTATAAACTGGAGGAAAGGAAAGCATGGACTTTGACTTCAGTGTCTGTAAAAGTCCAAATGGAGAGGTTGAGGCCATATTGAGGAGCTGGTCTCGCTGTAAGGAGCTTCACACTAAGACCAGATCAAACCTCTCCCCTGGGTGTTCGACAGAATGCTCACAGAGGACCAAGTGACGAGTGGACTTGTGCACGTAGATGGTCTCGGCCTATGAAATGTTAAAGAAAATGTGAAGATGCCCAGCTAAACACCCGACTACAGATTAGACGGAGATGCGAGACTCATAACTCAATTAACAAGCGAGCAGACACACCCCAACAAAGCAGCTATTCCTCTTTACGGACTATTTGCAATCAGCGTGAACTGCATTCAATTAGCGTCTCGCCAAGCCTCCCTCCTCTTGTGAAATAAATGACACAAATCCATATTCAATGCTTTGTAATGATTTAATGATGAGGGCTTTTGCGTGCCGCATGCCATCTCGCGTTGCAATTGACCCACTCAATTAGTCCCACATCCGCACTCCCCCGCCCCCCCCCAAAAATCTCCACATCGCCAGATGAAAGGGGTGTTGGCAGGAAAAAAATAACACAAAACACAAAACACACACACACACGAGCGGGCATGCCATCCCATTCTGATGAGTCTCTCTCATCTTAACTGCGTCTAAATGAAACATTCACTCGAGTGATTTGCAAGTGATTTTTGCAGCGAGCTCGGCTGTTGGGATAGGCGGTGCAGACCCAACAGCTGAGTGATTAAATAGAGCCGGGGCGGCGTTGGCAGCTTGCCTCCCCTTCCTGCACGCCGCTCCTCTTCAGAACCTCTTTCCTGTTACCCTTGCTTCTCCATACGTCCCCTTCCCCCGAGGTGTCCTCTCTGTCCACATCCGGCCCCCTCCGTCAGCTCGTTACCTCGTCCCTTCCCCTCTCCCTCACCTGCTCCTGACCATTTTGCCGCCGTCACAAGGCGGCGCCTCGGCTGCTCTGGTGTCGTGGAGGGGAGCTAATAATCCATAATTTACAATAACACTCATTAATAATTAAGGGTATTGGCGCGTTCGGAGAACTCCAGCGCAATTACCCCCGAAGCCGGCGCTGCGGCTGCGAGGGCTCACACTGCGGTCGGGCAGCTTTATTACAAAGCAGCTGCAGCATCGAGCGGCGGAGCAGAGCGAGCGCCAGGCCGGCGGGAAGCGGCCCGAGATTGACCTGCACACGGAACGCCGGGGCCAGATGAGCAGCGGGATTAGTGACCGCCAGAGCGCTGTGACTGTTTATACGAGCACGAGCCCCGCTGTCTGCTTCCAGACGGAGGGGGAACGTGGAGGGGGGACGTGGAGGGGAACGTCGCGCCGGTTGGGGCTTCATGTGACAAGCAGATTGTTAGGATCTTGGATACGTTGAAGCGTTTAACCCGGGGCGCCGGAGTGACATTCAAAAATCACATTTGACAGGCGCAGTCGAAGGGGGGTCCTCGAGCGAAATTTGATCGGCAGAGGAGGGAGGTCCTTTAGCATGAGCTTGACAGGCAAACAGAGAGGGCACCTGAAGGGGGGAAAGCGTACCTGTCAGGGGCCTTGTGCCGGCTTTGATAAGCACAGTGGAACTGCAACTCTACCCTGTGAGGAGCAATCAGTGCAGCCATATTGGACTAATTAGGTCTCTTAATGAGCTCTGCGAGGATCCAGTGACAGAGCTTTGTACCACACACGCTTCCTCTGCGCGACGTCACCTCCACTTTCCTCCGTTTGTGAGAGTGAACCTTGGGAGGCAACTCAGGGCTGTTAAATAGCCCCACTTAGTCTGACTCACCAGGGTCAGGGGTCAAGCATGCTTACCATAGTCCGACTTCTTATCCCCCAGCCGGAGCCCCCTGCGACCTCCTGAGCCTGCCTGCTCGATTGACTGGCGAGTGAATGGAGGGCGGTTTGGCAGCTCTCCAGGTCAAAAGGTTCGACTTGAATTTCTAGCCAAAATCGCTACACTTAATTACCTATTTTTTTCCCTGTAATCACATTTGACACACAGCTCCCTCCTCTTCTACCCCCCGGGCCCCCCCCCCCCTGTCCCTGGCTCTGCTGCGTGCCGCATATCCTCAGCTTTTCTCTCACCCGGAGGCTTCTGAGAATACAACTCAGGAGAGACCATAACTTAGAGAAGGTTATTACCGTCCGCATAATTAGGACAGGATGCAGCATTTATAGGTGGCCAATGACATTTAATACGTATATAAATTAGGAGGCCCGGGTTTCAAAAGACTTGTAATTTTTGTGCACGAGCTGCATCCCATCACTCAGCTGTATCAGCACTGCAGAATAAATTGCTTGCATAAGGCCGAAGCGCCTCGCTCATAAAGGAAAGGTACAAAATGAACATTGTTTCCGTGCCTCGGTCCCATCCGGATGGCTCAGGATGCAGCATCATTTGAATGCAAACCCTGGAGACGGGAAGAGGGGCGTCGGGGGGGGTTGAGGTGGAGAGTGTGTGTGTGTGTGTGTGTGTGTGTGTGACAATATGAGATCTGTCGTGCATGAAATTAAAAAATACCTCCAAAATAGTCCTGGCTGCGCTGCTTTTTGGCGAGCCCTCCTGGAAGTCTCTCTCTGCCTCTCTCTCTGTTTGTCTGCAGGGAAGGCAGACGTGAGATGGTGTAACCTTTAAGGAACGTCCAAATCGATAAAGCTCTCCACTTCCCCAGATCTGAGCGCTGCTGTAGCCTCCAGCTACAGGCTCGGGCCGGGATATGGGATATTTGCTCTGCCACTCGTTTTGCTTTGAGCTGCCTGGTATCGTTGGGGGAAACCTTTGCAGGGACTTCTCTCCAACAATCCCTGCGTCCTTGTTTTTGGTTTGTATTCCCAGGGCAGACTGCCTGTAGCCAGAGTAGATGTAAGATCCAGCCCCATGACTTAACCACTGGGCCACATAAAAACAGACCTGAGGAGCTGGCTTTGCTTCCTCGTGTGACTGTTGAAGGAGGTAGGATCTAGACACGACTCTAGAACAAGGTCTCATTTCTTCCTGGAAAGCTCTGGGAGAAGACCAAGTCGATTTTTATAAACAAGTATCTGATGGTTTAATGGAGTCCATCTTCACTGTTTTAATGACTGATATACGACACTGTGATATTGTGACAGCTGGACCAATAACTTCATTCTCTGATGAAGACCATTATACATAAGTGGATGAAAGCTCTAGAACAAAAGCTGGTAAATTGTCCTTGATTGAAGATTATAATTTTTTTTATTATTGTTGCCAAGATCAAGAATCGATTTCCACGCTCACAGACGTATAATGTTGCCATGGAGACCACCCTTTTTTTTCTTTATTTGTTAATTGTTGGGCAAACTTTGTGAAAAGTCCCGATGCATTATCTCCGAGCAGTTCCTGATTACATTGTCGATGAATTCTGACCATGAACTCTGACAATGAACTGTGGATAAATAAACTGTTTGAACGTGGTGACTATGACAAAAGTTTGATAGGAATCAAAGGAATGTGACCAACACATGTTCTGAGCAGAACATAAAGCAGTAATCAAACTGGTCAGTGCTCTCTGATGGATGAACTATGATGAAGACGACGCTGTTTATGAACCTACAATACAGTTAATCTTGGGCATTCCTGTACTGCAAGGCCTTTCCTATCTAAAGCTTATTTCATATCTTACCAATGTGTATTGTGATAATTGAAAATGAGCCAACGAAACTGGAAATGTTGATTCATCAGTGTGGCTCTGCTGGCTACTTGGCAACACAACTGCTCTCCATCCCAGTGTTCACTAGGTGGCTGAACGCAGTCGGACTTTGAGCGTTTGAGCTTTCCTTCCCCTCTCAGAGGATTGGAACACACATAAAGCATGCGTGTTGTCTCAGGATCTCTGAGGAGGGAATTTGTATTCAAGGCCACAGACGTTTGATGACTGTCAAGGGACGAAGCTATAGCGAGGCCGGGGTGGATGGGAGGCACAGATGCCCTAAAGGACACAGGGAGGGCTCAGGGTCCATGAAAACAGCAATCGCCTTTCCAAAGCCGCCCGTAGCTCCATGACACCAACTCATTCAAGCTAAAACCCAAATATCCCCTGTCGATGAGCAAAGAGACGCGAGAAAATCAATGTTTCATGAGTAATTCACGTCTGACTGACTTGACGGGTTTGCCACATCACAGTGCTCAGGGCTTAACCAGTGCAAACAGCTTATACTGGGCCCCTCCATCTGGAAAAGGCCCATTCGTGTTTAGCTTGTCAGCTCTGAAATCATGTAGCCTTCAGGTGAAATCCTTTCTGGAACTAAATAAATAAATGATCTGTCAAAGTCGGCACCTCTTTGTGTCAGTAAGGCCCAAGCCTCAGTGACATAACAAATATTACATTTGTCTTGCACTATCTTTTTAGGGACTGGATCAGATTGCATGAAGTTACAAGAGTCTTACATGCGATGACATCTGCATGTTTATTATTCAGGTCTGTTCAGTGTGTATAACAATATTTGTTGGGTTCCATTCAACATGTCAGTTTTGCGGGTATTTGGTCATAAACTAAAGTATTGAATATTTAATAATTTTTCTGGTCATGTAAATGAGGTATTTGACTCTCTTTTACACTCATAATTCTGATAGTCATAATGATATATTTGGGATCATTCGGAGCCCTTTGACAAATTGGATGTGTCAAATGAAGATGACTTGAAATCTTTCCTACATAATGGTCGTGGTTACACTGTCTTTTCTAATATTTCAATGCAACTCTTTGCATCTGATCGTGCCACGACACGCTAACTGTAAACCCAACACATTCATGTATACAAATACAATAGCCTTTTTTTCACTGCAGCACTGAACAGCGTGCCATCTCTAACACTCGAGATGCCATACATGCCAGCAATTTGTCCAAATTAAATTATAGTGCCCATATGGTCACTTGTGGAACCCTTCTCTGCAAAAGAAGAGACTGATTAAAACTTAAGAGATGAATCCAAAAGAGTGTGGTCTCCAACAGCAGAGAGCGAGCTCCACGCACACACACACACACACACACACATCACACACTAACAACAAGGACGAAGCTGGTGGATGTTGCCACAGGATCTTCATACAAAAAGATGATCAACTTGTCGTTCACAATGACTGCAAAAGGTTTCTGATGGGCTGCTGGTGAGCACCATGATCATGTCTTTGCACCAGTTAAGATACTGGTTTGGTATCTGATTTAAATACGTGGAATGATTAAAATCAAATGTCAAAAGAGTTTTTACACATACGTCCTTACTATCTGCTCACAGTGGACTGGGCCAGCAGTCTTAACATCACATCAAGTCAAGGCCCTGGTTAGCGATAACTGTAATGCAACGCACTTTGACTTGACGTGTTGTTAATCTAATTTGTGCATTCATACATTTTTTGTGGAAGTCAGTAAGATGCTGATGTTTAGCAGGTACATTGTTTACCATGTCCGCTATCTTAGTTAAGCATGCTGACATTTGCTAATTGGCACACAACTAAAAGTACAGCCGAGGCTGATGGGAATGCCATAAATCTGGCCATGAATAACCATTGTTAGTTTGGCCTGATGATGAAGCTAGATGACATGTCAGAAGGTCACCGAAAGGTTTAACAATTCCTCCTGAAGAATGTCAGTGAATGACAATGTGAAAACAAGTCGTCCCTCATCGTGATAAATAAAACAAAGGGCATTATGTATCTTTTTAAAGATTGTGACTATTAGCTATCCAGCTAGCTAGCCAGCATAACTCACCACAGGGAAGCAGCCGAGCCCCTTAGATAAGTGAACTCTGGTCAACTTGCCAGCCACAAGTTGGTTTAAAGGATCGCTGTAAGCACACGGTGTCCATCTCACTGGATAGGTAGTAAATTAGTAGACTAGAAACGATACTAGCCCTACAAGTAGAAAGCAGTTCATAAGGTCGTCACTGAGAGTGATTCATCTACCCTTCCTTCTGTCGGACCGGTCTGGTTGTTCACTAAGTCGGTGTGTTTGAGGAAGGCTCACACACCTCTCCCATACTTCAGGAATTGTTAAACCTTTCAGCGACCTTCTGACATGTCATCTAGCTTCATTATCAGGTCAAACTTACAATGGGTCTTCATGACCAGATTTATGGGAAACTAATGGCATTCCCATCAGCCTCAGCTGTACTTTTAGCTTTGTGCCAATTAGCAAATGTTAGCATGCTTACATGCTTAACGAAGATAGCGGACATGGTGAACAATATACCTGCTAAACATCAGCTGTTTTATCTTCACGTTTTAATATTGTGATAAAACATTGAAATGTGTAGCATAGTAGCACAAGTAGATCCAACATTTTTTGAATATTAGCCACCATCAGCTGATAGTCATACCAGACCAGGGAAGACTGTAGCATATAAAACCCATCAGAACACTGAATTGAATAATGGTATTTTATTGAGAGGAATTAAGAGTGCAACTTCTGAAAGAAGAGATAACGCTTCCTTTTGCTTAAACGATAAGGCATCTTTTAGACACAAATAATTCAAATTCTACAGCAGAACAAGAAAACAAAAACAAATAGAAAGCAGACGCCCGAAGGAGCCGCATGTCTCGGTCTGAGAAACAATCAAATCCAGGTAATACGTCACAGCAGCAAGTGAGCGCAGGAAGTTTGAGAGCGCCCGTAGAAAATGCCTCCTGATCTCTCCGAGCGTCAGGGTGACAAGCTCCTGACTTCCATCTCCAGATGGAGTGGCTCCACGTGGAAGTGCGGGGCAGCGGGCGTCTGGCCGATCGATGGCTGGAGAGGAATATGAAGCATGGCCTCACCTCCGATGATAAATCTATCTCGGTGGGCAATATGAAGTATGCACACGCCACACCTGATGTATATGAGTGTGCAGGCTTGAGGCCCAGGCAAGGAGATTGATTAAATGGCTCTCTTGCCTGCTTGTGTGTGTGTGTGTGTGTGTGTGTGTGTGTGTGTGCGTGTGTGTGTGTGTGTGTGTGATGCGCTCTGATACGCGCACACAAACACAGCCTTGTCATTTTGACTGAAAGCTTCGGGCTGTTGGCTGAAATCACGTCTCTCTAAAATTGAAAACATCCTTAACTCAGGGGACCTCTCTTCCCTCCTCCCCCTCTGTCTTTGTTGTAGCAGAGCAGCAGTATCTCCAGACGCCATGACGCCCACTGGGAGCTGTAGTCTGGACAGGGATTTCATTTTCTTTGCTGGACATACTATAAGCCTCCCGTTGACTCCGTCCACAGGGAAATGCCCACGTATAAAGGCTTCATTTATAAATCCTCCTCACACTGCAGGGCCTCCATTGTGTGGTGGGCATTATCTAATAGGCAAAAGGTCCAGACCTCATTTGAGCATCATCATCATGTTGTTACCTATGGAAAGCTGCTGTTAGGCCCAGATCAGTAGTAGAATCACGTTGTGGCGGCATTAGCCGTTGGGCCCCATTAACGAATGTTTTTCCCTTAAATTTCTACAACTGGAAAGTGGGGGGCTGGGGCAAATCGGGCGTGTATTGGCCAGTGCTGCTGCGCGAGCAGTGTTTCCCACACATAGGCTTTATTTAGGTGGGACCACCCAGGTATAATAACGGCTGCCTCTAGTTTTTAGCGACCTATTTTAAAAAATGTTTACATCTATTTGTCTATCCATCTGATAGAACACTGCCATTCACGATCGGTTAACTCCAAGGATGCCACTGCAGACTCGGGCCTTGCTGCCTCAGCGGTCTGGGCTGGACCCACCCAGGGTCTACGCTGGTGTATCGCGCCCTGACATGCTGCTGCACCCGGGACTGGATTGAACGTCTACGGGCGACGGACTGAGTCGCTCCCTTCGCGCCTCGTTTGACTGACAGGCTTCCCAAATAGCACCCGATGTCTGTGTACTTCCCCGCTACCTGGGGTGTGATGGTGGTGGGAAACAAAGCTACAAGCTAACATGGAGGTGGAGCGAGCCAGCCTTATCTCCAGACAAGAATGTCAAAACCCAGATTAAATTTTTCTTATTTTTAAACATCCAGCATTTTAACGCACACTATAATTACATATGATTTGGGAAATGTCATAGTTACAA
This sequence comes from Ophiodon elongatus, assembly GCA_016806645.1. Classification (NCBI taxonomy): domain Eukaryota; kingdom Metazoa; phylum Chordata; class Actinopteri; order Perciformes; family Hexagrammidae; genus Ophiodon; species Ophiodon elongatus. The sequence continues at coordinate 424,066 of JACSYO010000755.1, forward strand.
TTAATAGGTTAACAGAGCTCTGGTCTCGTGTATTAAGTGGATGGAAGACATGCATTTCACACCTGTCCACCAGCCGGACCTCCACATGCTTCCTCTCTGCCTCACCACACACTACTTCCTGTATGGCGGTGAATGCTGGCAGAGGACATAAATCATTTGGTTCACAAATGTCCAATATTCCTAAAGATGCTGGGCTAAACAGGCACAGCTCATACAACATATAGTATATTGTTTTCCGGTTGAAAATCTTCCGCTCATAGAGAAACACACTCCTGTTCCAACTCTCTCACCGGAAAACTGTCAAACGACTCTAATTACGTTGTCAGCGCTGTCAGCTGAGTATTGGGGAGTTAAATATTAGAAGCTTCTACAGCTCAATTACACTAGCTCCCTGTCAATGAGGAATGACAGTGCATTTGTTTTAATTACTCACAAAAACTGTTTTCAAGAGTAAAAATAGGAGGGCATCATTAAAAGTCCTGCTTCAATCAAAACATTCGCCTCTCAAAAACCGAACATCCAAGGTTTCACATCCCCTGTGATCTGGCATATGCAAGTTCATTACCAACGTCTATTGATCAGCTCTCAGAATGTCTATGATCGTTAATAAGGATAATACATAGCTGTTTACAATATTTGATTATTATCCTTCCACTTCCATACATGTGCATATGTATGACAAATGAGATCCTAATATTCTTGTGGGAAGCTAATCGCCTTGCGTTACTCGCACAAGTTCGCACAATAATTCTTGTGGCTGGGTTCATAACATCATCGAGAGGCGTTCCCCCGAGCTGTGTTCAGTGTGTCCACCACTTCACACGACGGCTGAGTTCATCTGCTTCATTAAGGCGGAATCAACCCAAACTAAACGGATTTTGCTGTGATTTAATTGCAGTAAATGAGTGAAACAGGATGCCAAAGTACCAACATAATGATGCCGATTTGTAGAAAGTCTGAAATCTTGCTTTGTCATGTCTGTCTGCCAGAAGGCAAGCAAACAACTTTTGAAATGCTTGTTTTCTGAATGGAGTTCGGATCGGTCAGGCCTATGCTATGCTAACATTGTAGCTGCTCCAATCGACACTGAAAATAAAGTTTTCTAAATCATGCATGAATACAGCCGTGACATTATTGTTTGTACAAATAGTTTGGTTTGGTCTCTGTGGAAATATGAGGCGCTATCTCAGAGCTGTGGCTGACCACAGACGGCTAGGGTCAGTTTTTTCCTCCATTTGTGATCCAACAACTCTCCACACTGAAAGGCTTTTGGAACACAGCATTGTGTTGTAGAGTCAGAGCGCATTTAAATCCCGCCCACACCAGAGGAGGAAAAAAAAAAATCATGGCTCTCCATGGATTTGTATTGTGTGAAGCTGCCTTCTTGTCGCTTTCGTCTGCTAGAAATGCGAAAAATGCCTAAAAGCTGCTGTATTGTGGGGATGCACAGCCAACAGGGTAAAGTACAAAATTACGTTTTTGTCAGCTGTCGAACCGAAAAACTGAACCTTTAAGAAGACAAAAGGGAGGCATCAGCAGGAAGAATGGGGAAGCTGTGGGATCCTAACTCCAGTTCTGTGGGTTAAACTAAAGCTCTTTGTCGGCGTGCCACGTGTGCTGTTGTGGAATACGGCGACCTCAGAAAGCTATGGAGTATAATGTTTGCAAGTAGCTTGCTAACACATAGCAATGCTAACTTGTCCCATCATCATTGTAGTTATCACCTGCACTCCAGGTGCACATGTGGTGATAGAATCATTTTTGGTTGCATATTGTGGGCGTGGTTTTCACAGTATGATTGTCTCCATTCCCATCGCCAGACGCAAACCCATATCTATTTGTGTCTTTGCATTGACTTGGTATTGCTGTGCAAAAAGTTTGCTTTGAGTTTGGTGTAAACCCGCCATCACACTGATGAAGGCCTCCCATAGCAGCCATCAAAGTTTAGGAAAGTTAAAAAGCTTTTAGTTTTTTTTTTATTCATTTAATAATGCAAGTAATATTACATGAAGAGTAAACTCAATATACTTTACATTAAGGCCCTAGAAACACATTGTCTCAGTCTGCTTCTTACTATGAATAATGTGGTCCTACATAAACATAAAATGGCATCCATCCATCCATCCATCCATCCATCCATCCATCCATCCATCCATCCATCCATCCATCCATCCATCCATCCATCCATCCATCCATCCATCCATCCATTTTCCTCCGCTTATCCGGGGTCGGGTCGCGGTGGCAGCAGGCCCAGCAGGCCGACCCAGGCTTCCCTCTCACCTGCAACACGCTCCAGCTCGTTCTGGGTGATCCCGAGGCGTTCCCAGGCCAGCTGGGAGATATAATCCCTCCAGCGTGTCCTGGGTCTTCCCCGGGGCCTCCTACCAGTTGGGCGTGCCTGGAAAACCTCTAACGGGAAGCGTCCAGGAGGCATCCTGATCAGATGCCCGAACCACCTCAGCTGACTCCTTTCGATACGAAGGAGTAGCGCCTCAACTCCAAGTTCCCTCCTGATGTCCTCCTTACCCTATCTCTAAGGCTGAGCCCAGCCACCCTACGGAGAAAACTCATTTCGGCCGCTCGTATCCGAGACCTCGTTCTTTTGGTCACGACCCAGAGTTCGTGACCATAGGTGAGGGTCGGAACGTAGACCGCCCGGTAAATTGAGAGCTTTGCCTTCCGGCTCAGCTCCCTCTTCACCAAGACGGTCCGGTGCAGCGCCTCTTTTACTGCTGCAGCCGCACCGATCCGCCGGTCGATCTCCCGCTCCATCTTACCCTCACTCGTGAACAAGACCCCGAGTTACTTGAACTCCTTAACTTGCGGTAGGCACTGCGTCCCCACCCGGAGGGAGCAATCCACTGGTTTCCGGCAGAGCACCATGGCCTCGGATTTGGAGGTGCTTACCCTCATCCCTGCCGCGTCACACTCGGCTGCAAATAAAATGGCATGCTGGTGTTAAAACAGTGTTCTGTGTTTTGTCTGTGACTGTTTGAAAATTCCAGTGCATCAAAGAGAATTCAGCAAAACACAAACTTTAATCAAAACCTCATGAAAGCTTATGCTATTATTATTATTATTATTAGTAGTAGTAGTAGTAGTAGTATTGCCACTATTGTTATTATTATAATGTATTATTATTAGTATTATTATCATCATGTATTCTTATTAGTATTATTATTAGAGTATTGTATATTGTATTATTTATTATAAGCCCACTAGTGCCTCACTCGTTTGGAACGCGTGTTCTTTCGGAGCGGGCTGATTGCTTGGCCCCCCAAAAATGTGTATAAAGGCCTCAAGGCAAATTTAAAAAAAGATAGTTTATGATAAAAAACCAATGATTTTGATAATGTGGATCACCTCATATTGTCGTATAGTTCTAAAAGAGAGAGACATAAATGCTTCATGACTTACCCTCCAGATGTAAGACAAGGAGGGATCATTAATACAGGAAACAGGATTCACACCCAGTGTGTGTTCATCGCCCATTCACAGCACATGTTACACCAAAGTGGTGACTGACTGACTGACTGACTGACTGACTGACTGACTGATGGAGTCATCCATGTAGCATGCTGAAAATAACAACAACAGGGATAATTGCATGAAGAAAGGGACAAACTGGGGCGAGGACCCTCTTGATCTCTGCTGTGGACGACAACCAGGTGGATGCTTTTCAACTTTATCGGCTTTGGTGGCGAGTTGTGTAACCCCCCCCACGCCCCCGCCCCCGCCCACCCCCCACGCCCCCGCCCACCCCCACGTCCCCACCCCTCTTCCTCGCAGTAATTAGGCTGCGTAATGTCAGTCTGCTGGAGGAGCCATTAGTGCGTAGCGGGGACTGATGGTGCTCTTACCCAGCCCAACTCTTACCTTGTCCAATCAGCCTGTGTGTGTGTGTGTGTGTGTGTGTGTGTGCGTGTGTGTGTGCGTGGGCGTACGTGTGTGTGTGCGCGCGCCTGCTTGTGAGTGTCTCTGAGCAGTTCATGTGTCTGAGTTAAGCTCTCCCCAGCAAAGCCTGCACTAAATGAACTGCACGCGCTGATCTGAAAGAAAGCCTTTAACATCCTAATCATCCTTCAACTTCTCCACAAACTCGATGATTACGCTCAGCTCCCCTGCTCTGCATGAGACACAGGATATTGGAAAAAGCTCCGCCATGATTTACAGTCTTTTCAAAAGCCCGCCGCATCTCTGTGATGAATCCGCTGAGGGTATGAGTGAGAGGGTGCTGTGCTTTTACTCCAGGCTACAATGAAAACAGACCTCACGATACATCAATAACTGCACTGAGGGAGCTGAATATTTCAGGGAAATTACTGAGATGTCTTAATATTCCAGGGAAAATGTCACAATGAGAGGCAGAGTTTTTTTCCTCTCTCTGTAGCTCCTTCCTTTCATTCTATTTCCACTTTTCCGCTCTTTTTTTTTCCCCTCCTTCAGTCGTGATGCTCATCTCACGGGTCAAACTGTTTGTTTTCACCTGTCCGATAACGCTGAATAAAGACGGATCTGGAATCAAGATTACCCGCTTTAAAGGTTTGGAAACAGGGGAAGCGAGGAGCTGACGGTGTCGGAATAAAAGCATATTTATCTTCAAAGCGACACAGGTGCTGGAGTTGTTTCCCTGCGTCAGGTATCGGCGTATCAAGAGGCCTCGTGTGTGTAGCAGTTACGGCTTTGAAGTTGTGAAGAAGAAGCCCTTGTTCCTCTGAGGGGCGTTACGCCGCGCCGGGAGACAAGCAGAAGGTCACTCTTCTCTGTCTGACATTCCTCTAACATAGAAAGCCCTGTGAGGTGGTCAGGCCAAGGCCCCCGAGGATTGTGGGAAAGAGGAGGATAATAATGGGGGAGGGCAGATAACGTACCCTGTTGGGAAAAATCTGGCTGACATTTGGAGATGGTCTCTGTTGCCTCTATTGAGAGTAAAAGTGTGTTAATACCAGTCTGACATGGATCCCCAGCTTCTTCTGGCTCTGCTTTCTGGAATGTGTGCAAGTACATATTTGTACATGCTTTCATTAAGGCAGATGCCAATATCGATGATTCATATTTCATGATGTTGAAATGGGATATTACGTTCCTGGTATAGAACAACAATTACAATCTACAATCAAATCTGGAATAGTAGTATTATTATGTTTGTGTGTTTTTTTAAATCATCATAATGAAAATAAGAATTCACAGATAGAGAATCTTCATCAAAAAAACAATGTTACTTTGGAATCACTTTGAGTTCGGGGCTTTGAAGAGGACCCTGACATCGTTGCATGCTTCCCCTGGTGTAATAGCAGCCATGTTGCCATGGCGGTGCAGGGTAAACACAGGTGTGATCAATACATTAATTATGGTGTTGTGCACTCTGGCTCACTGGTGTGACTGAGACACACCACATAGAACGGGACCGGGATCCGTTTGATCCATTACACCTGTGTTTAGCCTGCTGTGACACCTCCAAAGGACTGCTGAGAGAAGGGGTCTAAGACCATGAGGACTGAAGTGAAGGCCAGGGCCCGGTTCTACAAAGCAGGATCTGCTGTTAGCTAGGTAAGCCAGGTTCAGGATTAACTCTGGGTTATGAGTCATACGACTGAGGTTCACTTCTTACCGGGGTAGATCGCCACGGTAACTTATGTTGAACATATACCCTGCACTGGAGAAGGTGATGTTTAAGATAAGAGATCAGCTCATGTGAAAGCTCCGCCTATTGACGGACCGAAGCTCGGTACGTGGCTCTTTAGATAATATTACAAATATACGAAGAAGTTCTAGTCATAATCAGACTGAAAGCTACACAGTTTAAACTGACACATGCGGAAAGGACTGTGTGAATGAATATATTTATAATATCACTGCTTCATCCAGAACATGACAGGTCTGACTATTAGTACGCGTGTATTCCGTTAAGTTAATGGGTTGCAGGTGTGTTATTATGGGGTGTATGACAGTATCATTCTTTCAGTGAGAAAGAAAACGCACAACAAACGGCAGCACATGGATAATTATTATGCTGAATTACGTCACCTTTGATGTCTCCACCTGCCCGGTCTCTAGATGAAATATAACACTGTTCTCTCGAGGTATCTGAACATATACATTTCAGACATGGTAGCTTCAATGCTGCGTTGCTCTAACAATTCAAATCACCCACCTTTCTTCTGGGTTTTTTTGGCACTAAAATCTGAGTTGAGAAGAGTTTTGGGTGATTTGAACTCTAACCAACCCAACCGACGAAGGCATCGAGTAGGCTACTGCCTGGACTGCCTGTCTGTTATTGGTTATTGCTAGCCCGATATCTCATAAAGTTATAGATCGATAACATGACCAAGGATGAGGCTGAGGGAACACAGGCCTGACCCCGGCATCAGATCCCCGTGGACGGTCCTCTGGCCCCCCTTACCACTGGTCAGACAAAACCAAGCAAGACCCCTGCAGCAAAGCCACGTTCATGTTGATACATTCAACTTTTCATTTGAATAAGACCAAATATGTTTCATTTACAAAATTATACATGCACTCTGTTTGAAATAATGTCTCAACATTAAAATATCTGAAGACCTGGGGGTCTCCACGGTGAATAACGTGATACCTCGCTCTGTGTAGTGTGGACACGTGAGCCAAAGCAGAGTGCACATGTTTGTCTTTCTACGAGTGAGTGTGAGAAGGAACAAAGTCAATGTAAATAGGCGCGATGGCAATGATAAATTCTTGTCATAATCTGAGCTTACCTCGGGGTCGTCTTTCTTCTTCCTCCAGATAGAGAAACTCTGTGGAGTTCCTTATCACACAGCCAGAGATAACAGGGCTCCGGTACAAAGCAATGATCCCGTCTGTTTGCTGACAAGTGAGGCAGCTTCAATCCTGGCGGAGGAATCCCACCTTGTTCTGGGACAGAGCGCCGACGGTGGAGACAATATAGAGAGTATAGAGAGAGAGAGCTCATTTACATGAAGAGTTTGACAGATAGAGACACCGAGGAGAGAACGGCGAATACATCCAAGTTTGAGTCAAAGCAGCGAGCAGGGATTCACTCGTCTACTGTACCTGCACATCCCTCTCATCCTCCGACTCGCTCTCACTCTCCCATCGGTTCACGCACAATAACGTCGTCAAATAATGAAGTCGTTTGCAAGCGAGCAGAGCAGCTGCCTTTTCCGCTGCAATCCGTGTTTGCTTTGTTTCGCCTGGCTTTGATTTTTCTCATAACTTATTTCCCACCAGCTTCACACTGGCACTAGAAGGACTTTGAACTGCATCGTCACACAGTGAGAGGATTAACACTCGCACAAATACATTCAACAAAAAGATAGATTTAGGCCAGAGTCTTGTGTTTAGGTCCAAAATAAAACATAACCTCATTGACTGAATCTGGTTGAACAAAACGATTGTTTTTCATGAAAAATTAAGTTAATACATTTTATTTTATTTTATTGTTATTAACAGTGACCTTCAGGTTAAGATATGAAAGGCTCTCTCTCGAGCCAGAAGACCTGCTCCCTATGTAGATATGAAGGACTGAGCTACCCAAAACACAAGTCATGTGATTATACGCTAGAGTTAAACATACACATACATGTACATGGGAAACATTTCTTTTTTTTTGCAATTACTTTTTTTTGTATCTTTTAACCAACTAAATTCTGTCATTAACACTTTAAATTGTAATACATTCATTTGACTGAGGACACCGATTGCCTCAACATTTTGAAGTGAAGTTACTCATTCATTTTAATGAAAATAACATTATTTAGGCAACTCATGTCAGTGCAGTAAACTTGAGCTTAGATCTTTAAGTTGTCTGAACTGACATGTTTTAGTCTACCTGATTCATGTCTGTGAGTTAACTGAGTTCAGTAAGCAGGAAGCGAAACATCTTTCAAGTAGGCTGAACTACAAAGTGTCAGCTGGTGAAACAAAGAGAGAGAACAGTTATTAGGAAAAACTGAAAGAGTTTATTTGTTCTGCACGACATGAAGAAACACATTTATTTTTGAGTTTTGGTTCTCTTTTCAGACACGTTGTCAAACTTAAATACTCAAAATGCTCCACGTGCTTTTTTTAAAAAAAAATTTTATTCAATAATGCTGCCAGATTATTATGTAAACCATTGAAATTAAAATGCATTTAGTGCAGATTATTGTTCCCCATGATGAACGTATACTATTATTAGTCTCTTTTTTTTTTTTTTACAATATCAGTTATATAACATTAAATATAGCTTTTAGAAAAAATACATTTCTTTTATCATATTTGCTCAAACTGTCACTGAAATCATTCGAGGCGAGAAACAGGCAACGCAGGAGCACAGCCTTGCGTTCTGACCTCGGCTCTGATTAGTGGTTTTCAGAGGGGGGTGTGGGGGAGGGGGGAGGGGTGGGCAGAGGACATCACAGAATATCTGCCCTACCATGTACAAGTACTACGGTGTATAGTGACAGTCTGAGCTGCACATGAGACCGTTGAGTTGCTCTGGGTTTTGCGGATGGTTCCTTCTCCCTCACATTTTTAATTAAAGGTTACTGAAGCTCATTAGTTTAGTCGCTTTCCTCACTGGAAAGTTCTCTTCACCGAGTTAGTTTCAGTAATAAGTTAAGGCCTCTATTCTTAATAAAAGTAAAGCATTTTCAATAAATGCTAATTCCCAGTGTGGGAAAACCACGTATTGATCCAGCAAAATGAACAAGAAGAGAAGTAGGACTCCTGTCTGAAAGCCTCACTATTATGGCAAGCTACTCAGCAAATAATTCATGAGAATTGTTTTGTGCAAAACTGAGAATATTTGAATAGTTCAGGTGTTTAGAAGTGTTGTTGCATGAGGTTCTTCTCCATCATCTGTGTTTTACTACAGTAGATGGAGTTTGAAGAAACAGGAGCACCAGTACGGGAGCAAATTAATATACTGCTGTTGGACGTATTTTAGACAGCTACATATATAGATATCAGTTGAAGTGTGCGCTATATTTAGAATATTTTACGACATGGAACTGAACTGAAAGTGAAAGTTATCTATACTGGTTTGGTCATTGGAGTCTGTTGACTTTGAAGAGAGCACAGATACGTTTCACTTACTGTTCAGTCTCCAGTCGGAAAGTGTTGTCTGAAGGCAAGATAAAGTAATGAAAATATTCTAAATGTAATGTACACTGAAACTGGGGAAGATATAAAAACAATATATTTAATTATTTTACTGATGATGACGTAATGGCACCATTCACTGATGAACTTCAAAACCACATTACATTTCACTGGATTCGAACACGTTATTGTTACAAGTTATTTTTTGCCCATGCTAAATTGCTAAAAAGGATTCAAAATTAAACAATATAAAAAAACTATTAATGACAGGAAAAACATTTGTTCTAACACTAAAGCTAAAGTTGGTAACTTTAATACAAAATATATTCCTGTTTTATCTGCTGAAACTGTCACTATATCCTGACATGAGACAGATAATCACGTTCCTCTGCCTCCTGAACCACGCCCAAAGGAAAACAGCCAATCAGAGCTGAGGAGTCTCTAAAGAATTTATCAATCATTAAGCTCATGATCAATGATAAAACTGTGAAACTACTCACCTATCTACATACTTACTTACCTACTTACCTATCTATATACTTACCTATCTACATACTTACTTACCTACTTACCTATCTACATACTTACTTACCTACTTACCTATCTACATACTTACTTACCTACTTACCTATCTATATACTTACCTATCTACATACTTACTTACCTACTTACCTATCTACATACTTACCTACTTACATACCTACTTACCTACCTATATACCTACTTACCTATCTATATACTTACTTACCTACTTACCTATCTATATACTTACTTACCTACTTACCTATCTATATACTTACCTATCTATATACCGACATACCTATATACATACTTACTTACCTACCTAGCTACATACTTACCTACCTACATACCTACTTACCTATCTCTATACTTACCTATATACATACCTACTTACCTATGTACATACTTACCTATCCACATACCTATTTACCTATCTACATACTTACTTACCTACTTACCTACTTACATACCTACTTACCTATCTACATACTTACTTACCTACCTATCTACATACTTACCTACCTGCATATCTACATACTTACTTACCTACTTATCTCTCTATATACTTACCTACCTATATACCTACATACCTATATACATACTTACATACTTACTTACCTACCTATCTACATACTTACCTACCTACCTATCTACATACTTACCTACCTACCTATCTACATACTTACCTACCTACATACCTACTTACCTATCTCTATACTTACCTATCTACATACCTACTTACCTATCTACATACTTACCTATCTACATACATTCCTACCTACATACCTACGTATCTATCTCTATACTTATCTATCTACATACTTACCTATATATACCTACATACCTGCATACCTATCTACATACATTCCTACCTACATACCTACTTATTTATCTCTATACTTACCTATCTACATACTTACCTGCCTACATACCTATTTACCTAACTACTTAATCTACCTTCCTAATTACCTACCTACTTAACCTACTTACCTGCCTCCCTACATTCCTACTTCCTGAGTGTAATATCTATCAATCAATCAATAAATACCGCTCGATATACTTTCAACCCTCAGTAGCACATATTATTCCGTGTGTCAGGTGTTAATTTGTTTCTGTATGTGCATGCATAAGTGTGCGTGTGTGTCAGCGAGCTAGAGAAAGAGATGTGAAACATCTGCCGTATGTCAGGTAAAAACACCTCTGTGCATGTGTGTTGTTTTTGGCGATTTGGTGTTTTACTGCATTTGTTTAAGTGTGTGTGTGTGTGTGTGTGTGTGTGTGTGTGTTGCACTGCTCAGGCTGTCTGTGCCTCCACCACTTCAAAGGAGCCGCTGCTTCAGAAGTGCCTCACAGACAAATGAATTATTGAGTCCATTTGAAGACGTTTGCCATTGAGCGTTTTGTTCTGCTGTGGAACTCCCTGCCTTTCAGGAAGTGGAGGATGTGTTCTTCCCTTCAGATCAAGGTTGTCGCCTCCTGTGCTTCCTCCTCTTACATACACACACACACACACGGCATGTGTTCTTTGCCTCCTGCCTTAAACTCTACTTTAGTTGTGTTATTTGAAAACTCACGTCTGCCTGTTTCAAGTAGGCCCTCCCTCTCCACAGCTCCTCTCATTGTTGCTGTAGAGTCCCTTTTGCAATGTTTTTATGTCTAAGGGCGCTGACTACCAAATATGCAATGTTTAAACAGAGAATAAAGAGAAAAAATAAACACCTCTGTACCCTCACTCACGCATTCCTGTGAGCAGAAAAGGAGTGGAGTATAACTAAATGTGTTGGCAGAGTGGAGAGTGAGAAGCTACTGGCTTTAGTGATTTGATTCCACTATTTCTCTTATTGAACTTTAGCTCCTCATGTGGATCATATTCTGTGTTGCTGTGGTCCAAAGGCAGCAATACGTATCTGTTTATTTCCCATTAATACACATGCTCGGACTTAAATAGACATCTATACCATCATTTTTTTTGTCCCTAAACTGGGGCACCTGTAAATCCTCTAAATGTCTAATTTCTGTTCATTTTATAGCTAACATTTAAAACCAGGGATGTGCTCAAGTTACTTGAGCACCAGCTCATTTGCCCCTCTTCCGGGACCTGGGTATACACTCATATGTCCCTGAATGATTTTAGTGTAGCAAAAATGCTGTGATGTTTAAAAGAATTTGTGTGAAATGACTCATTTTACTATAACCTTATGTCACCGTGGAAAAAGAGAGACCGGCAACATCAGATGATGATGTGAACAATGCGTGCGCTGCACTGCATGAACTTTATCTGACAATTGTGTGTGTGTGTGTGTGTGTGTGTGTGTCTAAGAAAGTAAAAGAAAAACCCTTTTTAATATCTCAACAAGCTAATGTTAACATACAGTGGTGGAAGAAGTACTAGCTCCAGTGCAAAAGTCCTGCATTCATGTACTTTGAATGTAAATAAAGTGCCAGATCAAAATAGAGCTTGTTTATAAAAAAAAAGCCCCAGAAAAACCGGACACCCCCGTATGAAGTCCAGGCTAATCACCTAATGTCCTGAAGTCCTACATATCTATATATATGTATTGGTCTTAATAATTCAAAATATAACTAAAACATCTCTGTTGGAGCTGGATGTTCTTTTTTTTTTTTAGATTCAGGCAACAGCCTGTTTAAAATATAAGCCTAAATAATCAAAACATGGGGGTTCTAATGGGAGGAGGCACAGGTTGAGCTCGTTCCCCACCTGTGGCGTAGATACAAAAAGTTGCAATGGAACGTGGTCTATTTATAGAAGATATGCATGGTGTACTGTTTTGAAACCATGGGGTCTTCAGGTTTCCAAAATCTAAATCAATTATACGTTGTACAAACTGTGTCTTCATCTGAAGTATTTTAGCAATAAAGTCGTTGAAATATAATCTTTGGAAATATAACAGCAAGTTGTGATCAAAGGATGTGGGATCATTTTCTCGTCAGTCTAAAATAACATGCTTGGTACTGCTGGAAACTAGAAATCCATCTTTCTAAAGCAGTTAAAAGCACCTCTACTAGAAACACTCATTGGCAGACGGCAGATTCCAGGCGCTCACGGGCCAGTGGGTCTCGTGCCACAGGCCCGTGGGCCTCGTGCCACAGGCTGCGCCCGCGTTGACAGGTTAGAGCTCACACAAGGCTCAGCTGCAGCTCGGCTGCGTGTCAGCTGTGTCACTTCTAGAGAATCGAGGCCTCGCCTAGTTCTTCCGCAAAAATACACAGCGAAAAGTCCATCAAAAGGAGAAGGAGAAAGCAGCCGTCTTAGTCAAGTCGACTTGCACTGTGGGGAACTCCGTCTGCTCAAGGCCGTATCAAATGGCTGTACGGCTGTATCAAAGCACTTAGACCAACAAGCCTTAAATTGTAAGTTACGTATTAAAACTCCAATTCTATGAATATAAACCCAATCTTGGGTTTATCCCCTCGTGCATGCGCAGTTGTGGTGATTATTTCCGTGCCCCTGTGCTGTGCACATGCCTCTACTACATCTGCACTTGCAACATAACACTGCCACAGTTCTGCTCCCAATTAAACCAGCATTTCTTCAACTGGCGTAGGTGAACCCAGAGGGGCCCACGGCCTAGGGGGCTTCACCTTTACGTATACAATCTAAACTTACAATACGTTACTCATGTTCTAAATGCATGGGAAGCTCATCATGCAAAGTGCACACATGTTGATGTATTCCTCTTTGGTTTCATTTGCTGAGGCTCAATGCCCTCAATCACACAAAGCTATACTGGATCAACACCAGCTCAGCTGCTGGTATGCTGGATGACCGAATACTGAAAGTGAGTGCAGATGGAGGACAAATGCTCTTCTCACACCTTTGGAGCTCCATTTTGGTGAACCCTCGTGCAGTGCAGATTGCAGTCAAGTACACCCTCTAGGCTTCCCAGTGCGTCGAGGCCAATGCACTTCACCTGATGCTCATGCGGCGCACTTGGGTAAAGGATGGGGTCGGACAGAATACATTGTCATACATTATAGTTGGGCTTGTTAGAGGCTACACTAATAATGGCCAATCACTTTGTTCTATTGTGGAAAATATACTATCATAAACTAAGATACCTTTTAATATATTTAAATGCTTGAACCAGCACTTGCTGGTGTATGAGCACCTGAGGAAATAATTAACCTGTCATGTATAATAGGGACCAATACAACACATTTTTGCCTGGTGGCCCCAGAGCAGAATAATCTGGCCATGCTAACCTGACAAGGGTAAACTTCTAAAAGAAAGAAAACCAAAAATTGAGACATAAATATTTAACCACAAACGATGTGAAGCTTTGATCCAAAGGCATTGGGTAGCACTCTTTTGTAACCCCTTATTTATAATGTATAAGCAGTTTATAAATGATCAATACATGTTCAAGGTGCATTAGCTGTTCTGAAGCTACCTCTTGTCCGAGTTGGCATAAAAGCTCATTTGAAGAGCTGCAATTCTTTTACAACTGGGCAAACTCTACATGCTCATCAAAACCATGAGATATGATCAAAATCTCCAGAGGATCGACTAAATGGACCTCGTTGTAAGATTGTTTTTTTTAAAAACAAGGTGAAAAATTAATATATTTTTTATAACACACAATAATGTAGTTGTAGGCAGATACAATCAATTGTATCTTTATTATCTTGTGTTATAGAAGGTTCTGAACAAATGATCAGATGTTTATATACCCCATAAATGACAACTAGTGGGCATCTGTGCCAGCGCTGACGAACAGGTGCTCAGCTGTACAGTAGAGCGGAGCATGGTGACATGTGGTGGTGTGTGTTGTGATTCAGGTGGAGCAGTACATGAACACGGTGCACTGTAGTAGCACAGGTGTTTAATGAGAGCTAATGGCCCCCCCATTTCCCTTTCCCTTAGTGATAATGGTTTGGCTGAACCGCCATTGACAATACAGCCACAGATGTTGAGAAGCATCGACACAAGCAAGCTGTGAGACAATTTTACACACACACACACACACACACACACACACACACATACACACACGCTCAAGCCCATTAAAGAGCCTGACAGGCTGAGTTACGAGGGCTTCACTCACTCATCTGATGTGACAGTCTTGCTTGTTTATGATCGCTTAGGGATAATTTACTGGCCTTCCTCTCCTTCAATCATACAGTCACCAGAAGGCCCAGCATCAGCATTCAAAGAAATGCTCCTATAAGTTATAAATATATAGACACATAGAACCCATTCTCACTCCCAAATAGCCACGCATGTTCGGTGAGACGCAGTGCAGCCTCAACCATAATCTTTTCCTGACCCTAACTAAGTAGCTTATTTTGCCTAAGCCTGACTTCCAGTGGACAAGGAAGTTCATCTTCAAAATACATTATGAATACATATACTTAACAAGTGTATTTTTGTAAATTCATAATGCCCCATTAATTCCATATAAGGCTACGCATCTTGCCCCATGTGTCGTGTATTGAAGTCCTGGATTCAGAGATCCATGTATCGTGTCATTTTCAGCAGCAGAATTAAGTGACCTGCTAGAGACAAGGAATGGGGACACATAAGGAGAGCTGTCAAGGTCACCTGAGGGTCGTACTGTCACTGACATGAAGAAGAAATGGTTGCATAATGAAAAAACGTCTCGCCACAACAAAGTCACTGATGACTGCAAACGGGAGGAAGTCAAATCATTTAAGATGTTCATATTGATACTGTAGTGTTATGAAATAGCATAAATAGACACTTTAAATTAATGGTGATATTGTTTGGCTGTATGAAGACAATTAGAATTATATTCACCTGCGTTAAACAGGATCATGTCAACATAATCATGAAGTGTTATTCATAAAGTGTTTTTAAACTCAAAATAGCTTCAAAGAAATGAAATATACAGACCACTGGTAAAAAACGGATTGCAGAAAATTTCTCCTAAATCGCTCATACAAGCCATTTAAAAACCACTCTGTTCATATAAATGGTTCTTGCATGAGGCGCAGTGTTCAGCCTATAGGCTGATAAGAGATATTTCATGTCAGTGGTTTATTTTCCATAGGGTACAACCAACTGGGACAATATCCTCAGTGAAGGTCAGAAAATAAATGGGAGCTGTGTAATTCTTTCTTGATCTTCATTGGGAAACTGTCTATTTCTCATTTTTCCACACACCCACTCTGTAGGAAGGACACAGGTCACAGAAAGCTATAGGTAACACAGCTGATAGACAGATAAATTGACAAAAAAACAGAGATTGGATTCCCATTTCTGCATCTTGATGGAAATAAAAAAAAGAAGAAAAAGGCAGTTGTTCTGTAATTATTGTTGCTGTCAATAACCATAAAACTATTCATAATACCCCATTCCTTCACAGAACAGGGTACATTCCATCACGTAGATCAAATGGAACAGATGTGGAAATGCTATGAATGAAATAGCAAAAAAGTATTGACAGCCAGTTTAGTCTCTCTTCCAGGGCGTCAAATATCCACGCTTGGGTAGTGGCCCGCAGCGTCTAAAACCCATGTAAAAGGCACTCTTCAGCATGTGTACAAGATGTACCAGGCTTTCAACTAACTCCAATGTAAACCTAATTCAGCATTGAATATAAGTTATGGAGATATAAGTATGTCATATAAATATATATATATATATATATAAATATATATATATGTGTGTGTGTGAGGGAGGCATGGTGGATGGGTCAAACAAACACAGGACTTTTACTCATTGAATCAGTGTTCTGGTCCTGTGTGAAATCAAAAGATGAGTGATTCATACTGATGACGTCTATAATGTCTGTAGCTTAAATAATGTCATGATTATTAAAATCGTGGTTTTTAAACTAAACCATGACTTTTTTCCTCACCCAAACTAAGTATTTTTGTTGCCTGAACCTATCTATGAAGCTAAATACGTTTAGCAACATTAACCGTAATCGTAACAACAACATTAATAGTGAACGCTTCACAACGTTAAGCCCGTTACAACATGCCCAAACAGCAAAATACGTCGCATAAAGATGAGATCACATTAAGACGGGTGAAAACCTACACAAAACCTGAAAACAAACAAAATACTCATTTGTCTATATGTCTGTTGTGCATATGTCCTTGCAGTATTCTCTGGTTAAAAATGTGTTACTCTTCTTTAAGTAGGATCTCTACAAGGCCATATTTTAAGAGTACATGGTGTTGACATTGGCATTGGGCTCAGACAAAGGCAACCTAGTAGTCAAATAAAACATGGTCATGAATGAATGAATCCATAGTGAATAGATAACTTTCAGGGCCAAAGCGAAACGCGAGAACAGAGGTCTTGGTATTTTTACATTACACATGGTGTTTATTTCATAGGCTGATTCCAGCTTCAGTATGCTGTTAACAATTTATTAATATATAAAAAAAAAATAACACTTTCTAAACATTAAGCTATGGCTTCATCTTATCGCTTCACATGTACAATGTTTCATGTTTATTGGCTGTCGACAAGTGGTATTGCCCAGCGTTTCA
Source organism: Ophiodon elongatus (assembly GCA_016806645.1). Lineage (NCBI taxonomy): Eukaryota > Metazoa > Chordata > Actinopteri > Perciformes > Hexagrammidae > Ophiodon > Ophiodon elongatus. The sequence continues at coordinate 441,151 of JACSYO010000755.1, forward strand.
TAACATTAGCGTCAGGACCCATGCAAGATAAATAAGTCCAACAGAAAGAAAATGGCAGAAGCAGCTAAAACTTGATGGTGGCATACAAGAGGATAGGTGGCTGGCAGTCATGCTAGGGCAGATGATGAGGGAATTAGGATCATGTGTGGAAGTGGCCTACTCATTAGCCCACCTTTCCCCATATTCCGAATCAGTCCTATCACCGTAGCTACTACGAAATATGTATCAAGTAGTCATAGCAGCCATTCTTCGAGGGCATGAATGATCCAAAAAGACCATCGCAATCTATTCAGACAGCAGCACCGTTGTAGACCTCATTAACAAAGAACGGTCACATTGTCTAGATATTGGTTTTCAGCCCAGCACCAGTTCACAACAACTCCATGCCTGACTCACTTTCATCCCTTACCCAACATTCCTTCATCCCACGACCCCCATCCCTTCATCCCCTCCCTTATATCCCCTCATCCCACAACCCTGTTCCTTCCTCCCTCAAACTCCTGCTTCCTAAGCCCATCCCTCTCACTTCAACAGGCAATAATCTATTTGAAACCCATATTGAGGTAGGATAATGGTGATGGCATATGTTTGTGTACCACTCAAGGCCCACACAACACATGTGCAGAGAACTTCTCTCAAGGAGAAATCATCACAGCAAATAACATAAAACAGCCTTCGGAGCATAAACAAGAAGAAATAACTAAATTCTTGTTTTTCACATATTCTGTATGTGTGTGTGTAAGTGTGAGTGTCAGTGTGTGTGTGTGTCACTGTGCCCCCTCTCGACCTCTCTTAATGTCTGCATTCAGTTCTTCAATTAATTTATCTATTTGTTGGCCTCAATTGTTGCTTCTCAAATCAAATTGCATTGAAAAAATGATTCAAAGATGAAAGAGTGTGTATTTTGCTGCAGATAAAAAATGTGCAACATGAAAAAAAGCCTTCAAGAGCCATTCTCCATTTTCTGAGGATGAAAACCAGTTGGAGAAATACATGTTAATGAATGGCAAAAGATGTTCTTGTAGACCTGGATGAGAGACCAAAGTTCACCATCAGAAACTAAAGCAGCCTTCGTTTGCTCTCTGTGTGACTTCAATTCCCCCGAAGGAAGCTGCTCAAAAAGCTTGTTGTTTTACGGGAAGCTGCTGGGAAGCGCGCACACACACACACACACACACACACACACACACACACACATGCATTTACCGAAAAGGTTAGCTGTGACATGTTCTTTGGCATTTTCGAGGCAATAAAACCCCATCAAGGAAACACAGCCATGTGTGACCAACATAGCTGCTCCACTGCTGCCCTACACACTGCTGCAGAGCACCAACAGCTGAAGGCTTCCTGAGGTGTCAGGGCTGAAACTCACGTCGGAAGAAAAAAGAGAAAGAAATTGAGGCAACTGGAAGGCCAGGTTTGTTTTCAACGACCATTGCTGTATTGAGTGACTGAACACTTCATTCAAACTAGCAAAGCAGCGGCGGTGTATGCAGGTAAGCGGCTTGAAGTCGTTGTATAAGACCCGTTATACAATCTTACCAAGAACAACATTAAACTCAGCCGGCTGTCTGCCCGTATAGCAGCGGCTGAGTTACATCCAGGTACAGCAGCCTGTGTGCTGGTACTTCCGTTAGCTGTTAATGGTTAGCCAAACACGCCGTCCAAATCAATAAAAGTGAGCCGCAGAGCAGCAGGCTTTTAATTTGACTTTTTAATTCCTGTTAACTCTAATGGTATCGTTATTGATGTTTTGTTGCATTGTGATTTTAGGGAGATATTGTTGTTCTGTTTTGCTATTTTGTTAAGCACTTTGGGCTTTGAAATGGGCCGTACAAATAAAGTTGTAACTATAATTTTTGCAGTTTCTGCCATTATTATCCCTGCTAGGCGTAAGCGTGGGCGAACATCAGGCGTTCAGGTGTGTGTGTGCATGTGCATGTAGAGCCACCCGGCTAATCCTTCATACTATTGGACCCATCACCATGATATCTCTGGTGCTCATTTCTGAATGTCAGCTCAAGGACATCTCGAGGTTGCGGTGAGTCACAATTCTTGGAAAAAACAATTTTTACTGCTGACTCCTCACACCTCGTAGGCAACAAGTGATCAACAAGTTATTCCATTTGGATTATTGTTTCCACTATGGTGCACCTCTCTCCTTTCTATTAATTCTGATCCCATTGTACACATCACAGTACGGAGCAACAAACACAACCATACCAGATGATCTAAACCACCTGATTTGGTGGTAACACTAAAGATGAGAGCATCTGAAATGTCGGCAACGGAGTTGTGGACTTCAGTCCCCTGATTTGAGCTAACATGCCAACATGCGAACAGTGACTATGCTAGCGTGTGTTAAGCTGCTATACCATGTTCACTGTGTGGATTGAGAGTGTAGCTTCAAATACAAAAATTAGCCATGTTGCACTAAACACAAAGTACAGCTGAGGCTGATGGGTATTGGACAAAGTGAAATGTTGAGCAGGAGATGGCTGACTGGTCAAGATGTTAGATATTTGGACCTATATGTGTTGAAAATGTCATAGCAATATATATATAATATATGTTTAGAATAGTATACATGTTCACATAAATACAAGCTACTATTTAGTAGAAAATCAGTTAAATTATACTTTAATTAGCTCTGTTTTTATCATTCAGGTTCACTCCACATATGGCTTCACCAAAATTCCAGTCTATTTATTTTGAAGAAAGTCGCTCTAAGAAACAGTTTACAGTGTTGATTATCCCGAGTAACAGGGATAATGCGCCTGGAAGAAGATATTGCTATTTTAATTCTTTCTTTGGTTTTTCTTTGCTGTAATTCATGCAGCTATTTCATTCACCTCTATTGCATTTAAGTGGAAGCAGAAATCTCAGACACAGTTATCTCAAAACCCAGATAAATACATTTAAGACTATCTGCATGATTATATACCACTATAGGAAAGATAGATATGTGTGTATATATATATATATATTTTTTTTTTAATTTTTTTTTTTTATATCTGCCCCAAACCTAAAGATTTTAACATTAGGGATGAATCTACAAACAAATGAACCAATGGGGAGAGACCAAAGCACAGACAGCAGTTCTTAAGCCCAAAGAAGAGAACAGGAAGAAACAGTAGACATTGATAAATGTTCTCTCCGACCAGACTTTAGCTCAAGGATAAACTTACAGATACCTGCAGCCTTGAGAGCATGCAACTTCCTTCAACAAAAGCTATTTAACACCCAAGGCTAAGTCACTACAAACACAAGCACATCTTCAATTTAATTACTTTTCTCAAAGCAGTTTAGAGTCAGTCACTCTGTAGAAGGCCCCTGGAAGCATTAACAGTCACAGTTTGTTGGACATTTAATTTGAACTATAGAATAGAAGTCAAAAACCAAAGCTGTTACATAAACATTTAAATGTAACCCAGAGTTTACGTAGTTCCCTTTGAGAAGTAGGCTATATCAGTGCAATGCACTTGAAAATAGGTAACAAATTAGCTCCCTCCAAGGATATCATGTTGATAATGTCAGTGCATAATCCTGGGATTTCATTCACAAATATGTTAGTAAAACAAAATTCTTACATCCTCTTCTGGTGACCAAATTTCATGCCAATCTGCCCAATTACTTATAAGATGCCATAAATGTGGTATTTTGACCCATGAGCTGTGCAAGGGAAAAGCTCATGGTGGTCCTAAATAGAAAGGGTTTGTCCTCTGGGGAGTATTATCATGAACATTAAAGTTAATATATTTCAGGATCAGCTTTATTGGCCAAGTATGCGTACGCATATAAGGAATTTGACTCCGGATTTTTCGTTACTCTCGACGTACATACGCATTAATATACAAATAAAAAAAAAATAACAAGGACAACAAAGTAGAACAGAAGTAAGCATAAATATTTAGCATCTATGTACAAATATAAACATAAATGTATATGCAAAAGTATATGTATATATATGAAAATAAAAACACAACAACCATGATGAATTCTACAAACATGATCCATGAAAAAAAACTGTATATTCCTCAAACCTAAATTCTATGAACAGATTGGTATGATATTAGAAGATACAGTAGATCAATATTATCTATTGATTGATTATTTTTGTTCATCCTAACTCCTTAATAACTGGACACTATTGCCTATTGTGGTCTCGAACAGGGCTCTGCCTTGGACTCGTTCTTGACTTGGACTTGACTGGACCTGGTCTTGGACTTGACTTGGACTTGATTACATTGGTCTTGACTACAGCCCTGCATGGAACTGTAATTATACTCGTCAAATATGGTGATAGCTGACGGTAGCCTCAGAGAGCTCACCAGACAATTAAAAAGAATGAGATTAAAATTTAATTTACAAATCTGTAACACTACCTATAATGACTAAAATGCAACTAAAAGTAATCTTTGTCAAAAGACTGACTATAAAACTTCAAATTAAAGCCAATCCCTTTTTACTTGTTGGGGTTGCTACCTGTTTTTGACCAATAAAGCAGGTTTCAGTTAGACTCCCTGTCACCTCTGTCAATAAGGACATGCTCCACACCGTTCCACAATTGTTCAGTTCATTTTACGAGCACCAAAGTATTATTTCTTAAGATTTACCGGCAAGGTAAACAAGAGCGATAAAGTAAAGATTGGTGACTACCTACCCTAAAACAGGTCATTAAGTCTGAATATGTGTCTATTTCTCAATTCTTTATATTCCTTTAGTCCGTAACAGTCCACCGATCAAAAGAAACAACACTTTTTTTTTTCAAAATAATGTATCCAAGTTGTGAATATTGTCAGCGCTCAATGTCTGCTCACGCCCACATTTTCTCTCTCAGTATTGACAAAAGGCTCATCGCGGACGGGCATGTGGGATTCAAAAGGCGGCAGAGAGGCGTTGTGTCCGTGTGCAGGGTGCCGTAAAACGAGCGTTGTTAACACTCTCGGAGCTAGATCAAATTAATGATATATCATTGATATGCTATTCAATAGCATAATTTCTATTCAAGAGATATGCATGCTGGTTCAAATAAACAAGGGCAAGAGTTTCAAGTGTGAAAGTAATCAAAGGCCTGTCCCGTATAGATGCTGGTTGAGTTTCGTGATAGAAGCAAATGAAAAATAAAAACTGGACTATTAATTGAATTTTTACTGTGAATCAAAATCTGTCTTGGAATGATTTTGAAATGAACCAGAGAAACAGCACAGTTACACAACACATACTCTTCTGCACAGACTATTGTGACTAACGTACTTCAGAGACAGGCAAGGTGTTTTAATTGAGCAGATAAAAGGGGTATGTGGATTAACGGGGCAGGAATGTATCAGGTTTACATACCAGGCAAGAAGGCTAACTAGCAGTTTCATATCCATATCCTGCTGTATGGGAACTCATAATGTTTAGTGATGTCATAGATTACAAACCAGCAGAATAATGTAATGTAATGAAAAAATGTGCTTAATATTTTCTCCGAGCCGCTTTTCAATGTTTTCTGAATTGAGGGAATACATTAAGCGGCCAAGCGTGAAACCCAAATGCAATATCGACTCCTGTCTGCAATTTGTCAAATCTGTAAAATATATGGTGGCGTGCAAATATCCAGCGCCACCATTTATGGGGGCTTTCATAAAACATATTCTTTGGTAATCGTGTTCTGCAGACAGCCTTATGTATTATTGAACAGTTCTCATTTTCATTCAAACAACCTGTAAGTCCTTCACGCACACACACACACACACACACACACAAACATAAACACACATGCATAGGCGCACAAAAGCCCTTACAACATTTTGCAAGGGAATTAGTCACCCTGTCCTTTGCAGCCAATTTTCCGCAGCTAGCCGTGGCATTTATCAAAGCAGAGCAGGTAAATGTGCACTTGCCAAGCAGTTTTATTGAGCCTTATTCAGTTGCCATTCTTACTGAGCTAACCAAACCCCCATAAACACTCAGTGAAACATGCACTTGTACACACACAAACACACACACACACACCGTCACAAACAAATTCACAATAATCAGCGTGATGTGAGTGTGGCTGATTACGTTATTACTTTCTTGAGGTTCAAAGACAGGACAATTGTGTTTCCTTTGTCTCGGTTCCAATGTGACTCTCATTGTTTTCTCCCTCAATCTGTCCACTACTTTGTTTTTATTTTGACTGAGATCAGGTCTAAGGTGGGACGAGAGGAAGTGGACTCTGTGTTTATATCGTGATGCTTGATGCTCATGTTGAGTTTTTAATGTGAAGATAATAGTTTGTGTTGCTGCTGTTTACTTTCCTTGTGATGCAAATTCAAAGAATGCTCTTCAGGAATGTACTACTGGTTTAGTTTGTCCGGTTTTTCTTGTGTTATAAATGGGCTACTACTGCACTTAGTTGTGATCTCTGTGTATAATGACAATAAATTATCCTTGAATTCTTGATAAATCGAGTGAAATCTTATTCATTTCCATGAGGCCAAAACCAAACTCAAATGAACCCAACTAACAAGTATTGTTTGTGTATCAAAGCCCAACATACATCATTCCACTGTGCTAGAGAGCTCCATTAAATCACTTCAAAGAGCCCCACTGTTGCTTTGGGTGACATTTTCCACAGAAACTGTAGTTTATTTGGACTCAATCCCACACAAAGTCCACCTGCCACAATAATCACTAGAGCACCAAACGTGGATTCATTTGCTGCTGAAAGTAGTCCCCAACAAAAGCTCCTGTTCGAGTGATGTTTGATAAAAACTACTATGTCCTGCGGTTTTACTGAGCCTTTTTTTGAAATATAAACTATACATTTGTGAGGTGTTTGTAAAGATCAATGTCTTTAGTGTGATCCAATAGGCTCAAGGCTCAGAGCCACAGACAGGATAGGGAAGTCAGAAAGGTTTGTGAGGAAACTGACAAATTGTTAGTCTTTCTATGGGATTTCCTGGGGCTATATAACACCTGATGAAACTGCCCCAAAATTAGTATGTGACACGTTTTAATCCTATCTGACATTTGATAGTTTGTCATTACCCGCGCACCTGACTTTGTCAACATTCCAAGTGTAAAGAAAGGTAGATACATTTTCCTCTCAAAATCTATCAACCTCAGGTCTGACATGCCAAAGAGTGCTTGATTAAATTACACAGACATATTTGATAATCTATTATTGTGCAGGTCTAATTGTTTGGGATGCACTATTGACCTAGTTTGTAATTGAATTCAAACTGCAACACGTTGTTGTGTTTATTAATTCATGAAGAACAGCCTGCTGCTAATGATTTGGTGCCTTGGAAATTAATTCCTCATTTCTCACTCCATCTCTCTCTAGGCCTCTGACAGAGCCTCTCTTTCATGTAGTACATGTACAGAGCCGATCAGATCAAATATCGGTGGATAGTGAACTACTTTAGCCAACAGGCTCCTTAAAGGGATAGTTTGGGTCTTTTGAAGTGTGGTTGTATTAGGTTCTTCTCCATAGTTAGTGTAATACGACAGTAGATGGAGGTTGGAGAGAGAGACAGGAGTATGGGCATGGGAGCAAAGCAATGTACTGCAGTGAATGTATTTTAGACACCTAAAAGAGAGGCTCATCTAAAAAAAAAACAATCATCAAAAGGTGTTATACTAGTATCCCCTTTGGGAGCATTTCATCCTATCCTATCCTTGTCTGGAAATGTTGTTTTACTAAACTGTTGTTTTTCTCCCTAAAAGCACCAGCTAAATTGCTCAGCAAATGTCATGTCTGACTTCCTGTTAGATTTTAGGGTCCGTCTTATATCAGTGGAAATGTGACACGTGGAGTGATGCAATATCTAAACTCATTTCGTCTGCTTATAGCCGCGACCTTGTTCTTTCGGTCACGACCCAGAATTCGTGACCATAGGTGAGGGTCAGAATGTAAACCGAATTCGGCTCAGCTCTCAATTTACCGGTCGGTCTAACGTCTACCAAGACGGTCCGGTGCAGCGCCTGTTTTACTGCTACAGTCGCACCAATCCGCCTGTCGATCTCCCGCTCCATCTTACCCTCACTCGTGAACAAGACCCCGAGATACTCAGATTTCGAGGTGCTACCTCTCATCCCCGCTGCTTCACACTTGGCTGCAAACCGCCCCCGTGAATGCTGGAGGTCACGGTCCGAGGAGGCCAACAGGACCACATCATCTGCAAACCGCATAGAGGCGATCCGGAGACCCAAAACCTGACGTTCTCCAGCCCCCGGCTGCGCCTAGATTTCCTGTCCGTGAAAGTCATGAACAGGACCGGTGACAAAGGGCAGTCCTGGCGGAGGCCAACACCTACCGGGAACGTGTCTGACTTATTGCAGAGAATACGAAGACAGCTCCTACTGCAGTCGTACAGCGATCGAATGGCCCATACTCCAGCCGCACACCCTACAAAAACCCCAGAGGGACCCGGTCGAAAGCCTTTTCTAAGTCCACAAAGCACATGTAGACTGGTTGGGCAAACTCGCAGGACCCCCCCCCCTCTAGTACTCTTGCGAAGGTAAAGAGCTGGTCCACTGTTCCACGACCGCACTGCTACTGTAAGAGTGAAATTGTGTCATCTTGTATACACATATTTAGTATTAGTGTTTAGTTATGTTAAGATGGATAGAAGTTCTGAACACTAGTCGGCGCCGTTCGGGCGTCTGGAGGTGAGAGGGTAAAGTGAGAGAGAGAAGAAGTCAAGAGGAAAAAGAACGTGGACTTGACTGTGCGGTTGGAGTGTTGCAGTTGGAACTTTAATAAAGTTATGAGGAAAACCCAGAACGTGTTGGACGTGCCAGTCCATGGGCACTGTTCACGACAGTTGAGGACAGTTCAAATGTCTTTTGGTTTATTGCTGGTAGTGCAGTCTTTGACAATTTCACTGAAAAAGCCTGTTTTTTTTAGAGTGAGTGCTTTGTGAGAAAGTTTATCTCAATTTAGTTCTACGAAAAGCTTTATGAATACCATAAATGTGTAGAGTACGTCAGCAGGGCACCTGAGGTTCAGTTCAAACAGCATGGCAACAGTTAATTAAGATCTTGCAACACTCACAACATTCCTTCAGAGACAACTGGAATGTCCTCTGGTTGATGTTCTGATTGTTTTCTTGATTATTCATATAATCGAATATTTTCTTCAGATAATCAATGTTTTTGTTTAACAATTATTAAAAATAATAAAAAAACTAAACTAAAGTCTTATGTGTTAAGTTATTTCTATAAAAAGTCTACTTTTTGTATGCCTGCATGCAGGCATACAATGACGTCAGCACGGGCACGTCTTTTGATTGGATGCGCACTGGTGAGAGGCGGAGCTAGCAACCTGTGTTTACCTGAACAAGCTAGCGTTAACTTGTGTAGATAGATATAGAAGCGTTGTTTTTGTGTTATTTTTTTAACCCACAATGGCTGATGGAGGAGAAGAGATAGATTTGGTCGCAGAAATACAAACAACGCCATTTTCAAGACGGACTACGCTATGTTAAGGTGATGCAACGCCTAGTTATAATGCATTTCTGTCTAAATGTATAGTTTCTAGAGCCATGGAGTCATAATGATGGTATTAAGAGGTGGATTCATTCAGGGAGGACTGTGTAGGACATCACTGAAGGCCTAGGTGTGAAATGCACGGCCCGCTACTGTTTAATAGATTATTAAAATTACATTTTTTTTTATTTTAATCAATGAATATTTCAGCCTTAGTAATAAAGTAGGAGAACAAAACAAGAGTGGAAGATACGGGGTAAAAAAGTAATCACTGATGCCTGTACACACAGCATCAGGGGTCAGCACAGAAACACGATCATTGGGTTAACACTAAACTAACGATTAATAGTGTGGATATTACCTATAACTACCTAAATCAAAGGAAAAAAAATGTAGCTATAGATACACAAACAAGTCAACAGACTATTATAATTGTTACCTACTGCAAGGAAACGTCAATGTGTTGCCTACTTTAAAGCAACATAAACTAAGTTGATGAACTTACTTTTCCGGTAATTTGGTCTGCCTGAGGAGGCTGGTTGCTGCAGAATATTTCACAATTCAACGTCACTTATTCCTCTTGTGTCCCGACATTTCACCCTTTGAATGTATTCCATTTTTGGAACTTAATTACATTGATTTTAATTTGAAATACAATTAGTCTACTTGGTTAAAACCTGTTCACAAAAGCAATAAAAATGTATTACATATACGAACCGGATATTTCCCTTTTTTTTGTGAGTCCTTGTCTGTGTACTGTGGTGTGTACTTTTCTGAGCCCGATGGTGTTTGAGTGTATTTGGAATATGTTTGGATGTTCTTGGTTGTCCCTGATTGGTTGACACTCTACGGCAATCTGGGGCGGAAAATGTTATGCCTAAGAAATCTTGCCAGGCTGGGCAATTTTCTAAATCCTGCCAGGAAAATAAAACATCAATGGACACAAAACAAAACCCATTTGAATCGTGAAAAAAATTAGAATTTATTGATGATATAAAGGACGACCCGCTCTACCAACTGACCCACAGCCTCCAAAACAGATGTTAATATAGAGACCTGGAACCAGGCTAATTCCATACCAAATGTTATAGTATGGACACAGATGTCAATGTGTTGGATGGACATCAACACACAATCCTGACTAATCGATGCAGTCACAGTGAAAATGAAACTTTATGAATTTCTAAATCCTTCATATTTGACAGCAAAAGAAGGGCCTCAGACCAGATACAGGTGCCGCTGAACCTCCCCGGGGTCCGCCACAATAGAAGCACATTACTGTAACAACTGGAGGGCTAGCTGTAAATACATTTAGAGACTCCATAAGTGGTGCCAGGTGCCTGTTGCTCCCCGGCTGCCTGCTGGGAGCAGTGCCAGTGAAAAACACTGTGAAGCAAATCAAACAAACACAGCTGAAATGTGAAAGTCTCTGAAATGTGAGGGTCTAATTTGTCCTGTTTACTGTGATGGGTCTGAGATGAAAGCAGCAAAAAACACTGTATCACTGTAGATCAGGGCTCACGAGTGTGGGCACATACACACAGAAATACACACCATCATCAGCAGAGTTAGTCAACACCATCTGTGGTGTCTGTTTATTCCTCTCTGAGATAGAGTGCTCATCAATAGAAATCAGGTTGACGGAAACCGTGTAGCTCAATAAAAAGCTGCACTTCAGGTAAAGCTATCATTCAAGAGCATGTGTGTGTGTGTGTGTGTATCGTTCCATTTGTCTGCAAGTGTGTGTGTGTGTGTGTGTGTGTGTGTGTGTGTGTGTGTGTGTGTGTGTGTGTGTGTGTGTGTGTGTGTGTGTGTGTGTTTGTTTCCAACATTAAACTGAGGCTGTTTCCAATCTAAGTCACTGTGGTAAAAGTCAGCGGTGTGGGAATGCCTCGGTTCTGAGATGCACTGCATTGACGGAACATAATCAGGAGTTTGGTTTGGTCTCAGCTCAGCGTGAGTCTTCACGTTGATTTACCATCACTAACTGCACTAGTTTCTCTCCTCTGCTCTGATCTCTGTGTTTCACTAAAGGGTGGAGCTAGCACACAGTGCTGAGAGGCAGCACCCAGCAGTCTACTGGCTTGTCGCTCTCGCTACCTATACCAGCTGCTCCGATTAGCAATGTTGTGCTGAAAAGGACCTGCATGCAGTCTGAAATTCAACCTTGGTGTTCTTAACCCTGTTGGGAGATGCAGGGACTTAAACCAAGTCACGCCACGCTGGACGCTGATGCGCCTCGAAGGACCTCGCTGTTGCTTGAGCAGTTATCTGTTCACACCACAAGTGCATTTCTCAGCGACGATCACCAAGCAATTCTGCTCCTCTGCTGTTTTCTACGGAACTTATCTGTGTCCGTATGTCTGTCTGCTTGTGTTTGTATGTGTGTGTGTATGTCTATTTGGACACAACTGAAAAATATGTGAAATAAGTAAATCATTTAAAAACCATAATCACAAACAGCAGTGACATAGGGCTAATTCTAATACATTTGGAGGATGGATTATGAAATTTGATCATGTGGGAGGGGATCGGGGGAATTGAAACTCCAGGAGAACAGCAGGGAGAGAGATGAGGGAAGTCAAAAGCGTGGGATGCATATTTCAACCGAATGAGATCTTTTATATCATATAATATATAATTTATATTGTTTATTATAGATTATCAGTGTGTATTCTTGCCAGATTTGTGGAGAAAATCGACCAGATGCTAAAACTATCGCTGAAGATAGCAAGCTGGTCGTGGCTATCCATCAGACTTCGTCAGACTTGATTTGTTTAGTACTTTTCAGACAAATTAAATGAAACACACACGAACATAGTTCATAGTACATAGTACGAAAGACTAAAAAGGTAAAGTCAACTAAATAATAAATAATGCTAATTTAAAAGCCAGTATATAATACCAACGTTCTCTGCTCTCCTTAGGTCCTCTGGAAGGCTGTCCCAGAGACGTGGACCATAGTCATAAAAGGATGCATCACCATGGGGTTTTGTTCTGACATTAGGCGATGTAAAGCTGTGTGTCATCAGCATAGCTACGGAAACTTATGTCATGGCTCCTGATGACGTTTTCAAGTGGTGGCATGTAACGTTTAAAAAGTTAAAGATCTCAAATTGTACCTTGAGCAACACCAAAAATAATTTTATACCATTTCGAGGAACCTTTCTCTCAGATGAGATTCGAACCAATAAAAAATTGTACCAGAGAGACCAATCAGATTGTGAAGTCTCCCTAAAAGAATCGAGTGACCTACTGTATGAAAGGCTGCGGTGGAGTCATGTAGTACAAACACAAACAAATGTTTCATATCCATAGTGGACCATCCATATTGGACCTGAGGTAATTTACAGCCGTTACAACAAAATCACAAAAGGAGGGTAAAATGTCTGCTGGAGTGTCGAGTAAGAGAACAATAACTACCACTTGAGTAGTAAGGCTCCATGACAATTTGTTCAGGTATGTCCTGATGTATACAACCACAGGCAGTAAAAAAGACAGAAATGATCAGAGATGCCAACAGCTGATGAGATATTGGCAGATAAGCGTTGGGTTATTACAAGGTCTAATTAAAATCACCTAAAATAAGAGTTATGTCATAAATGGTGTGAGCAATTAAGGGGAACTTGTGAAAAACCTGAAATAAAAGAAGAGCATCGTTTGGTTGGCCTGTACACTATCACACACATCATAGGAGTGCTGCTAAAAATAATGGAGTGATATTCAAAAGATGGGTATTCACCAAATGCAATCTCTGTAACACCAAATGGCGCTTAGAGGGCGGTTGCTGTACCACCCACCTCTTTTACCTTCCCTGGAGGAGGATGAAGAACTGTGGGGGTGAGGCTTCAATAAGAGGAGCTGGTACATCCATATGTTTCCATGTCTCGGTTAAAAAAAGGCAATCAATATAATTATCTAAGATGTTTAAAAGTGCCATATTCAGGGTCACTGTAAAGGTTTTCTTTAAGGATGGATTAGCTTCTGGTGTTTTTTGTTCGCATAGAGATCCGAGACTGTTCAAATTCATGGCATAAGTTTGTTTGGTTTTATGTTTTGTATTGATTATGACAGGATTTACTGAAAGGGAGCCTGTGGTGCCACTCTGCTTAGGCTTGCTGCATGGGGTGTAGAGAGGAATGCACCTGGCTCATGTGGGGTTCCTAGTCAATCACATGAGGAGGTGGTCAATGACACAAGCTGGTGAGCAGCATGCTGATTGTCCATGTGGGGTGAGATGCTGAGGTTAATGTTCAATGAGAGCAGACGTGCTTCCCTTTCAGTATTGACTTTTGGAAGAGGATATAGTACAACAAAATCATGATGTGTTCAAATGTAATCTTGTAGAATTAAGTTTTGGGGCGAGAAACGTGAATAAATACAGTTGTTTGAAAGACATGTTTTCACAGCAATAAAACAGATATAGAGAGGGAATTATGACCTAATAACGTCTTAACCCTGGCTCCAAGCATACATACATCATTTGAACAACTAATGCCATCTTTTGGCAATTGCGTTGTTATGCAAATAACCACTATGAATTACTTCAACAAAGTAAAACGATGTAGGTGATGATGAAAATGGCTGTAGGCCTGTCAGAAAATATTCTGCTTCTTAATCGTGAAAACAGTGAAACCATGTTATTTCCTACTCAAACAGGTGAATCCATGTAGAATCGTGATGCCAGTAAAAGGCTCCTCTGCCATGGTTACCACCTGCTTGCTGGCTAAATATTCTAAATATAACTTTTATTTTTTAATCCTGATTGAGGCCCTGGCGGTTGACAAGGGAGAAACAGGATCCAACAAGAGGGAAGCAACGGCTGCCAGAAACTGTAGAAATCATGGTGCTGTAATATTTTACGTGTCCCATTTAGGCTATGAATTGTGGGAAGGATTATCCAGGGAGGAGCACACAAGGAACGACCTTACTCATCCCAATGGTCCCAGTGGTGGCAGTTCTGGCTTTTATTCGGACCAAATGTGCTGTATCAGCTTCACGGAGGAGGGCAGAAGAAGACAGCCAGCTCTGTGATGTGTCCGCAGGGCTGCAGCCAAGCTGCACGGCGGCCATCGAAGAGGAATGTTGCCTTTTGAAATCAATGGGAGATGCTTCATTGTCACAAAGCTCCGGCATCCTCCTCACGTATGCCGTGCATGCAGCCTTGCATCGGCGTCTCTGTTGTGTTCTCAAAGCGCGAGCCGTTTTACCGCAGTCTCTTTGAATTCAACGATCAACGCGTTTCACATTACTGAACATTTTACAGCTAACATGGAAATCGTGCAAGTTGTAAAATGTGCCATTACAGTATATGGTTGGTACCTGGTTATGGCTCCTTGGACAAAAGATTCAAGATGAGCATATGGCTTCTAAAATGCTGAACGGCGACAGCAGCAGGTGACGTAGCTTGACTTCCATGTGACGGGTGTGGCAGCAGGCAAGTCGGCAGAGGAGGTTAGCTTGGATTTTTATTTTGAACATGTAAAAAATAAGAAGAAAAAAAAAACAAGATTAACCAATGAAAGGAATTCAAAATGAATTGAACAAATACATCATTTGAAAAGGAGAAAGCATCCCCTGCTTTATGGTCTGTTTGACTCTAAATGGACCATAATTTACTAAATGAACATCATGCTGTATTGAAGAAGACTTGAAACTAGAGATTGAGACCATAAACTCATGTTTACAATGTTTACTGAGGGAATAAATCAGTTTACATTTTTTTTATTTTTCCTTTCCTTTGAGCATTTTTCATACTTTAGATTACGATTAGATTAGATTAGATTGTGTTTCTACAGTTTAAATAATGAACCGATATTTACAACAACAACAACAACATTAAAAATGTTCTTGAATTGATGGATATTTCTACTTCTAACCCATTCCATAAATTGACCCCACACATTGATAAACGCTTTCTCTTCCCGGTGGTACGAACACAATGTTGATTTTTTTTATACAATTCACCCTCTCTCTCTCTCTCTCTCTCCCCTGTCTGAGAATTCTTTTTTGTATGTTGCCAGGAATATAATTATTTCTTGCTTTGTACATAATTTGAGCACTGGCAGATTAAGCACACTGCTGTGGGTGTATTTAATTATATGCTGCAGTGAGAACTGTATGATAGGCAGCTTTCACTTCATTGAGGGGAACTCTTAATGCTCCAGCGTAAAACACTGTGTTTTTGTCCCTTTCCTGTTTCAACATGGCAATGCCCCCTCGCCCAAAGCCAGCTCCATTAAAACACAGTTTTCCCACTTTGGTGTGGAAGAACTTCACTTGTCTCGACGGAGCCGCGACCTCAACCCCACCCAACGCTGAACCTGGCAACCCGGCATCAGCGGCCGTCCGAGTCCACGTTCAGACTGACACTTGAATCAAACGTGTGACAAAACACAACGGCCCATACTTCACGTCATGAAACCAGGATAAAAAGGAAGAGTAGTACATGTCATCTCTTCTCACCGGTACCTGAAGCAAAGATACCCCAAGCACAGCCTCTCGTGTGTGCGTGTCTACGGAATTGCATAGCTTTGTTTTTACATAATAAACAGAAGCCTGTGATATTAATCTGCAGTTGAAAACTAATAATTATTTTGTCTTCATGTAGACTGCAAATACTCTCTGTACTATCCACTAATCCGGAGGAACCGGTAAGTAAACCAGTTGCCACTGAAGCGGTGGCGTCTCCTGTCAATACACGCTCTGAATGCATGAACATGTCCAGGTAAAGCCTTCCATTTACATTTCACTTCATTCAATTGTAAATACATCTGTGTTTATCTATGCCAAACATTTAATGAGATTACTTGCGAGCAACCACCGACGCATTGAGATGAGAGTCACCAGTTGACACGGTTAACAGACACGGTGAGTCAGTACAACTTGCCGCCGCAGCGATGATGGTGCCACCACAAGGCGGAGCGCACTAAGCTCACTAAACGCACCGCCGATCCTCAGAGGATCCTCAGCTCCGCTCGTCCATGTTGACGTGTGCTTGGTGCAAGACACCTAACCCCAAATTGTTCCCGTAGCTGTGCCCACGGTGTATTCGTTAGTCCTGATGGGCAGGTGGCACCTTGCATGGTAGCTCCTCCCATCAGAGTGTGAATCATGACAAGTAGTGTTAAAGAGCTTTGAGTGATCCATACAAGTACAGACCATTTACGACAGTAATGCCTTATTTTTTACATGGCCGCTCCCACCTGGAGAGGCGGTTGCCGTGGAGACACGTGTGACATTCGGTGAACACACCTGTGCGGTGTGTTGTTGGAACCCTCACACAGGTGTTTGTTTCTCAGTTAATCAGCCTCATTAGCCCTCTTCTCAGGGCTGTGCGGTCGCTGCAGACTAAGAGAGGGACATCTTCCTGGGTTTCCACTGAGCTCTGTTGAACCTGTCAGGGCGAGCCAGATCACACCTTCATCATTCTAATTGCTAGAATAACAATTTGTGATGCTTAAAGCTCGTCGGCCCATCTTTAGACCCCTAATCAGCGAACGTAAGGGAGCTGTGTGGGTCACACACTCTGAGTCATCACTACGCTCGTGGGTGTAATGTTCAGATGAGAGGATATATCACAGATCGGTGGAGGGAACCAACTAAAAGTGTCCTGTTATTTGATTTGGCCATTGCTCTTATTTTGCACCATCTTATGAAAGGGGCTCAGTGCTTTCTTCTGTTAAACCAAAAAAAATGAAGCATCAAAACAATGGCCTCCAAAAAAAAAAAGAAAAAAAAACCCCGGAACACTCCACCAACCTGAGTCCCGGGTCGGGGCTCTGAGTGCCGCCCGGGTCCTTCAGGGCTCGCTGGAAGGAAGGAAGGTAACTCTCACGCCGGTGGAGCAGCTGTTGTTTGATGTTGCTCCGTATCTCCGGAAGGATTACACAGGAGGTGTGATGTGATTACCTCGGAGGCTGTAGCGCATCACGGTGACCATCACTGTCTAAACTCCCGCCCGTTTGCGTGGGCACTCGTCTGCCTTTTTGTGGTGCTTTTACATAAGCACGCCGCACCAGCAATCATTTTGTGCTTTTAACATTTGGACAGCCTCCGTTTAAAGTGCTGTTTAACCTTTCAAAGCGCTGCCGAGGCTCCGGGCAACATTTGAATAATACTGTCTCTGCCAACATTTAGGGAGAGGCTTCCAGGCAGTCAACGATATACAGCTTACTACATCAAAATAATGAAAAAAAAGAAGCTGTGTCTATATTTAGGGTTCAAGGATAAACTGTATTTATTTTTAAAACAAATGTTTATTATTCCTTTTTATCATCTGGGCTCTTGAAAAACATGTCAGTTACAATCCTTTACTCTCTCCCCTTTGTTTCCCTCCATATTAAAAACTCGTAAGACATATTTAAATAGTAAAAGGGGTGTTTAAGGAGGCGGCTGGAGATAAACTTTAGGGCCCTGTGTATTTTCAATCTCAGCCGTTCCCCCGGGCCCTTCCTTTATCGCCTTTAAGAGAGTACAAATCACTTCAATTATTCAAACCTCCAGACAATTCAGAGGGAATGAAAACGAATACACGAGGCAGAAGAGCAGATAAATAAACGTATGTGTAAACAAACTGCACGCATTAATTACACCTTTCAAATGAAAAAAAAAAAAAAAATACAACAACCAGTGAGGGGGCGGATGCTCGTCAAGAATAAAGCACAACTTTCCAGCGTGCTTTTCTGGGCCTGCTGTTGTTTTCTCTGCCTCACATACCATGGAGTAATAAGCCCACACAGGTAAACAAAGCAACTCCCTTGGTGTGTTGGAGTGAAACATCCTCCTTGTTTTCCTGCCTTCTGTCATCCTTCACTTGATCTGAGACGCTTTCGTCAGATCGTACACAGGGACGGCTCGGCGTTCGTGGGTGGAGGATGTTGACGAGATGGAGCGACGTGCCGATCGGAGCGTCGAGGAAACGGAGTGACCTACTTCTTGGATATCCGCGGTGCCTTTTGTACGCGCGGCGACGAGGCCGCGCGCCGGAGAGCCTCTGGCCCGCTGGCCGCCCCGGAGCAGGAGGCGACGAGCACTGCTGAGCTTTTCACTCCTCACTGTGGACGACGTCACTGAAACGCACGGACTGTGGAGAGCTGACTGTGTGTGTGTGTGTGTGTGTGTGTGTGTGTGTGTGTGTGTGTGTGTGTGTGTGTGTGTGCGTGCTTGCCATGTTGATCAGTGAGCTGTGGTCCACATACACAAGACGCCCAACAACGTTCTCTTTACAAGTTCTAGAGATAGTGTGTGTGACACACACTAGGGCCGTGAGTGTGTGTGTGTGTGTGTGTGTGTGTGTGTGTGTGTGTGTGTGTGTGTGTGTGTGTGTGTGTTTTAAGCTGTGAGACAGGCAGTGTGCTTTTATTCAAATCAAGGCTGCGCTCATGATTTTTATTTTGATCTAATCTTTTTCTCCTTTATATTACGGCTTGAATTATACATTCTCAATAAAAATTGAAAAAATGTCCATCACAATTTCCCAGACCGTGAACGAGACATAATCAAGTTTTGATCTGAATGTTTAAGTCTTGTTTTTTTCCAACAAATACAAGACAAAGAGAACTAGCAGATCTAAACGTTTGAGAAGTTGGAGCCAACAATGTTTTGGCATTTTTGCTCAGAACAAGATTCCGTACTACACGAATCATACACAATACTATATATACGAACCTTTGTAGTACGAATTCCACATACTTTCCTTTTTTTGTTCGTCTAAAACTCAGACATCCATCTGTCTGCATTGCCACTCTATGAACACAGTATGGAGTCAAGACCTGCTGAGAGTTAGGTGGAGTTGGGGTGGAGTTGGGATTGGCGGATGGATACTGCAGGATTGTTACTTCCATACTCATTTGGTATTTGGTAAGTTACTCATTTGATATCGATTCCTTTAAAAACAATACGTATCATAAGATCATATGAATACAGACGTGGGTGGCTGCATCACTTCCAAACGTTTTCACCACTTTTATATAACGACATATTTAGCTGGCCCGAGTCACATGACTGTGGAAAACAATGTGACATCAGAACCTGGCGCACAGCGGCTATTCTTGTTTGTTATCTCATTCATATGCACATGTTATAACTATTTATTTAATTATGTTATGTCATTTATAGTATTTCTTTAAAATACTGGACTAGTTTTTAGACAAATTGGCTCAAACGTCATCATTTCATTGTACTCACGTTTGCTTTTGTAATAAATCTGTTATTACCGTGTCGTGATTATCTATTTTTTTTTCTTCTTTTTTTCATTATTTTCATCAATCGCATACCCATTTAAGAAATTATCAGTGTTCCGTCTGCATAGTGTAGAAAATAAAATGACTGTGGCCCTGATCAGACGGAAATAGCCTAAAATAATATACTGGTAGTGTAAAATGAAAACATAACAGCTCATTTTTTACAAGAATTCACTTAAATAATACTGTAGATACTGGGACGGATCTCTATCAGGGCCAGTTTAGACCTACACCGGGATTTTAGTTGATTTAGGGGACACTGAAGAAAAAGGAGTATTACTTTAACTGCTATATATTCAGAACCATAAAAGCTATACAGTGACATCTACAGCACGTGTGGCACAGCTCTTCTATAAAACAACCCTTTTTTTTAATTATTACACCTCGTACCTCCTCACTCTCATGTTCTCCTGTCCGGTGTAAACTCTATGATTTGTGCGATACAGTAGATGATTTATGAACATCATGCAGCTATTATTAGTTGTTGTTCTATTTCTACAACATTTTTAGGATGAGGTTGAAGAAAAAAAAGAAGAAGAACATCCACATTACATTCTCCAACAAGAAAGCAGTTCTTCACAGTAATTATGAAGGTATGTCACTTGAGATTCTGAAACGGAAATGCAGATAACAATAGAACATGCAATGATTCCGTGTGTGTGTGTGTGTGTGTGTGTGTGTGGACTACTGTATACGTGTTGCAGTTGATTGAGCTCATTGATTTTGTTTTTGCTGATATGAAGCAGTGCACTTTTTACACCCGTAACATCCAGAGGCTACATTTTGTTTATCCGACACTGGAGGATTTCTATTTCCTCCGCGATGACTCATTGATTTACCCTCTGGAACGCTGCACACCACGCTATGATTTAAATAGTAGAGAAACACTTACATGTAAAAGTGAGCGTCTCCCACCTTTTTCCACGCGGGGATGAATTCAACGATCCACTTGACGTTAACGCTCCCGACTGTACGGCCACACAGAGCGCCGACAGCAAAACGCATGCGAGACGACCTCCAACGGGGACCGAGCAGCACAGCGGAATCATTCCCGTCGTGCTGGTCCGTCACATGTCACATGAACCATGGCGTGTTGCAGCTGTTACTGATGCTCGTCTGATACATCTCACAGCCCTTCGTTAGAGCACCGTGTGCAGTTTGGACATGTGTAAAATCAACACGTTTCACTTGATATCACCCGGATAGAGTTTGGCCAATTTGTGTGTCGTTTTATTAACACACCACGGCGGCTGCATGTCCAGACTGGTGTGAGAGCGTGCTGTGCTCCGTGACAAACCCAGGACCGAACAGCATTCGGTTTCTCTGTCACCCAAAGATGTCCAACTCTTTGGAATCCCTCTCGAAAAGAAAAAAAAAAAAGTATTAAAAAAAATCTATATTTTATTTGAGAAATTGTATGAGTATTTGACAATTTGTTAAAACGTTTGTGTTCATTTGATTAATATAATTTTAAAGCTGCACCAATTAATTTTGTGCTCACACAATCCTGATTTATTATTGCTTCTTAAGGGTTTGTATGGCAAATATTTGTCATTTACACATCTAGCAGACACATAAAAAACATTTATATTCATATTTAAATTATTCAATATTGAATAAAATATGTGTCTCTTCAGCTGAGTACAGAGGATTTATCAGAACTGGAAAGTCAACAGAATAGTTGCGTAAAACCAAACCAACGAGCTAAATGAGGCTACACAGCTACATAGAGCATTGAGGCAGTCTTACTCAGTCACTTCTGTTTTGGCTGTAAAACAATAGATAACTTGTTTTGAGCGAAATGACTCGTTTCCCTGTCATAATTTGATCAATTGGGTCCAATAACATTTGGATGTAAGGGAGCTGCATGGTTATTGAAGTTAGCAAAGGGCTAAGTCTTCTTCTTTGGATTCAGCAGACGGAATGCTACGATGGCATATTGCTGCTCTCTGTTGTTTGTTCTTAAGGATCCTTTTTTAAAAGTCATTTTTATGCTTCATACAGTCCAATAATGTGCAGATTTCCCTTTCAGTCTGTGGTGTGCATGGTCAAAAGTAGCGCACAGCCGTGAGAGCGTGAAACAGATGAGCCCTTTCACATCGCATGCAGTCATTTAGTTCAGCGGTAATTCATCAGACATGAAGTCACAGTCAGCCTGGCGTCAGAGACGAGAGACCTCATGGCATCAGTGTCATCAGGGCCTGACAAAGGCAGACGGAGAGAGAGAGAGAGAGAGAGCATGGCTGACATTTGAGTTTGACTGAGGATGGAAGC
This sequence comes from Ophiodon elongatus, assembly GCA_016806645.1. NCBI lineage: Eukaryota > Metazoa > Chordata > Actinopteri > Perciformes > Hexagrammidae > Ophiodon > Ophiodon elongatus. Next base: position 463,134 of record JACSYO010000755.1, read on the forward strand.
GTGACCCGGAGGTGGTGGAGGTGCTCGGTGAGGGCGGCGGGGCTATTCACTCCATTGTTTCACCGTGTAGGATAAATGTCACGGCGGTGAGCGTACACGGAGACGGCAACGGGAACAAAAAGCCCACCGGCATCCTCGGCTGGTTATAAACCCGCTGTGACACACGCCCAGTGTGTGTGCCTATTTATAACCGCATCCCCCCCAACATGCGAGCAAAGAGAGAGGCCGTCGTGTATTTCATCTGCTCTTAAATGTCCGCCGTTATGAGCTCCTATTGACGAAACATCGACTGCAGTGTGCCCGTGTGCTCGCTCTGTGTTGTTCCTGAGCAAATAAGCCCGTGAGCTCAGAAGACGTTGAGGTGCACCGTACGCGGCACTTTGCCGTTAATTTGCCGCTTTTTAAGACAGGACCTTGATTTACGGCCGGCACAACGCGGGGCTCCGTGTACCTGCTGCCTAATTCCGCCCGTGCTGAATGAGAGGCTGATTAGCAATGCATGGGAACCCGCCGCAAAATGGCCCCGTCCATTGTTGATTCTTGCTGACGAGGCCCGGCTCGCCGCACGGCCAGCCGGGGCGAGGGAGGCGAGAGAGAGAAGAGGGATGGTGAGGCTGAAGTGAGGGGGAGGAGAGGGCTGAAGTGAAATGAAGGAAAAAAATGAAGAACAGAAAAACAAGAAGAAGGAAGAGTGGAGATCGGGTGAAAAGAAATGAGATTGTAGATCAGTAGATGGGTGAGAGGGAAATAATTCCCATAAACCAAAAGACAATCCTGGACATATGCTTCACCGGGGCGTCGGCGTCACGCTGCTTCAGGTAGTGGTGAGACAGGTAAGTACGGCCCGGGAAGCCCAGTTTGAGTAAGAGATCCACAAAGACACCTCAAATGTCCAACGACAGTGACACAAACAATATGATCACTATGATCCCAGAGTGATCCACCAGCAGTGTGTGTTTGCCAGATGGCTAATTTTACACTTCAGCTTGCCTCCAGGTTTTAGGGAGTACTACTGCGAACGTGAAGAAGTTGTGTAAAAGCATGAAGCGAAGGAAGAAATATGTGAACCTGCATGAATCTCTGGCAAAAACTAATAGTCGTCAGTTTGAATCCATTCAGTCTTCCATTTGGAAGTATTTCTTCCTCCTGGCACTTTTCTCTCTCTGTCTCGGTACGGTGTCACAAACACCGGCGGTGATAAGGAAAAGGTGGTGGCTTTTTCCCTCTGCCAGTGAACTCAACACTGTACCCTGCTCTGCTTGCATGAGAACACTGCGACTACCCGTCTGACAGGCCTGTGTTGTCGCAAAGCTCCTCTCCTGTGGTGAAGTCAGACTTAAAGCCAAAGCTTTATCGGCATGTTCAGACGTATTACACAGTAAAACTGGATTTGCGGTGTCTATGACAAATCAGCGTCTATGTGACAAACTTTTTAGGGAGGGAGGGGGAAGAAAAATCTGATTCTCTCTTCAAAAAAAAGCAGAAAAATATAAGGCTATTAGCCAGCACATATTTTCCCATAAGCCTCTTAGGGTGCAGAAAGACACACCTAGGATGCCAGGCCGCTCCCTCCGAAGCTAATCCCGATCCATAACATAATCTCGTGTTAGGTGATCAAACGGACTAGAGAGGAACCTGTGAGGAGGAATTGTAAGAGCCACAAATCCGCGGGAACAAATCTCATTATAGCGAGAAACCTCTGACTTTCCCCCAGCATCAACCATATTTACTGCTTCAGGCTTCCTGTTAAAAGAAGTCCTTAAATTGTCACAGTTTCAGCCAAACGGGAAGATATAACAGCTCGTAAACGGGAGCTGTTACGTGGGTTTGCTGCTGCCGCTCCTGCTGTCACCAACAGAAGTCTGTGCATTAGTTTGCTTCTCAGAGGCTAAAACATTTCCCACTGAGGCCGCATTCACACAGCAAATTACTATTTGATTTGCACCCCGTGAATAAGCTGCACTGTGTACTTTTCTCACCCGCTTCTGAACTTTCAAAAGGAAAATAAATGATTATACACCAAAACAAGGATCAGCTGGGTGGAATCAATTGGGTGTGTTGGCACAGCACGAGAGGGTGTAATTGATTGATACACAAAATGGAGAAAAGACAACAGCGGCTTAAAAAGCAATATGTAATGAATTTTCACCAAAAGTAATCATGGAGTCATTTATACAGATACGGGTTCAGCTACCAATTTAGACACTTCCTCCGTGAGTATGTGCCCCTGACTGTCACGGTGTCGGTTTTGTTGTTTGTTGTGTGGGTTTCCTGTTTTATTTTGAAAGGTTCTCTGTCTCGTGTTTCCTCGTGTCACTTCACTTCCTGTCTTCGTGATTGTCTGCTGTTCTAAATTGAATCCTCCCGTGTCTAATCACCTGAACCTCCCCTGTGTATTTAAACCCTGTTGGTCTCGTCCCTCCTTGTCCGTTCGTCTGTTTTCTTTGACTGTTTTTCCCGTCGTTCCTGTTCCTGTGTTCTCGAAGATTCTACGAATAAAACCACATTTTGCACCACTCCTCGGCTCCGTCGTCCCTTGAGGGCATTTGGGTCCTAATTCTGCTCCTTTCCTTGAGAGAACGTGACACTGACATCACAATAGAGACGTCAGAGGTGACCCGTTAACACCAAGAACATTGTTGGACCGGTTCCGCATGTCGGCCTATAGGTTCATTTACGGCCTCTACGTTAAGTGATTGAATTATTCAGACTGGACACACCCCGAGCTCCATGGTGCCGGGTCTGATGTGTATACAAAACATTACGTACATATTGTAACTCCATGTTCTATGAATATAGGCGTAGGTTTACAGCCGCACTCTCGATATATAACAGCTGTGCGGGTATTTTTCTGTTCCCATTTTAGACGAAGGTGGAGCCAGAGGGAACCACAGCTGAGATAACTCATAGAATTTGGAGTTACATTACGTAACTAATGTTCTATATCATTTAGGCTTTGCCCTTTAAGAGCTGTTGCTTTTGGGTTAAGGGCGAAGCAGATGTAGTCCATGCCCCACTGTCACACCAAAGTCAACAAGCACACAACATCCACCAGTCCACCAACCGTGTGCGCTCCCTGTAATAGAGCAGGGAGGCACCGACTGTGCAGGCGGTTAGCACTGTGTCCGCTCTGTGTGGAGAAAACATATTTGACACTCTTCACATACAGCACTGCTGCTGCACGAGCGTGGGACAAAGCTTATGTATCACAATGGTTACCATGCAGCCCACAAATCCCTGATGATGAGATTAGAAGCGCACTGTTAGACACGTGTCGGATTGGGCAGCGCTTTCTGCCATCTAGCACATTTAACACCGAACGATTAAGGAGGGCTTAGATATATCTCGCAGAAAGGAACGGAAGGGCACGGAGGAGTCCAGGATGCCGCTGTCATCCCTCTGAGGAGGGCCCATGGATGAGGAGAACACTCTGTTGGAGAGCACCCGGCGGAGGCTGCACTCCCGCTGCACTGGAGGCTTTGTGTGATGGCGTCACACTGCCAGGGAGACCAACGCTGTTTGGACAAAGGCACGCTTTTTGAATGTCCTAAAGTTAGCCCAGCTGTTGTGGATCTCAAATGAGGACGTAAGGGGGGCCAGTGCAGGGCACAAAAAAAAACCTTCATGACAGTGCTATAGCTTTTATAATACATATAATACGATATAGAACGGGTGGACACGTAAAAAAAGAGAGTTATACTGTTTTTCAATCCCTATTTGTTGGCATTCAGCCATTCAAATACAAACATTTTCACTGTTGTAAAATATCGCCATTAAATTTGACGAAAGACATTTAAAGCTTCGTTTAAAAAGCTCCATAGAAGCTTTGAGTGTAAAACAAGATGACATTACATACCGAGACACTTTGTTTGTTTCCCATTGACAGAGCCAGGGCTGTGTAGGAACACAGGCTTTTTATTTCCAGCGCACACACAGAAGCTAGCAGACCGTGAGGAGACATTCGCTGAATTTATAAGTTTAAGTTTATACTTAGGTTGTCTTGGCAATTTATCTTATGGCTCACACAATATTAGAGCAGTTAATATGCTATGAATGAATGCATTTACTCCCAACACATTTGCTGGACAACTACACGTGATTCCGGCCAAAAGGCGGCACATTCCGGCTAACGTAAACCCTGGCACAGCAGCCCGACCGTGCGTGTGTGTGTGTGTGTGTGTGTGTGTGTGTGTGTGTGTGTGTGTGTGTGTGTGTGTGTGCATCATTTTGGTTCTTTTTGGTTTCTTGAAAACTCATTAGTTAGTTAGTTACCGGTTAGTGGGTGTCAGGCTATCGAAAGCAAGCTGAACTGAATGTGATCCCACCCTGTGAGCTTGTCTAAACAGCGCCCCCCAGCTGTGACAGCGAGCGTCCACAGCCCACTGGGATAACTCTGCAGGGCAGTGGCTCGTTAACATGATGGACGCAGCACAAGCTGCACCACAAATATCAGGTGTCATCTCTGGTACATCAAATCTGAGTTCTGAGAAGCCTGCTGGCAATAACAAAGCCGTATTTTCTATCATATGTGGCTCTGCTTGTCTTAAATCATTTTTTGTGATCCGTGACAACTGCAAAAATAGCACTTTAACCCTTTGAAAGCTTGTTTTCCATTACCTTTACAGGCTCATGGCATAGTTTCTACATACCATGAAAAGCCCACTGCTCCGACTGCTGAGCATGAGCTAAAAGCAGAAGTCAAATTTCATTTTTGCACCTGTATGTATGTGACCATTTGAATTAAGTTTTTTAAGTTTCAGTTCTTTCAATTTAATTTCAGCACCACCTGTCAATGGACAACAACAAATAGTGTGTCCTGTTAATCAGGAAATACATTGTAAGATATAATATATTACATTAATATGAGACTAGTAAGGCTGTACCAAATAGCTAGAAGCTTCGGAGCAGATTTGATTTTGACTTTTGGCTTGTTGACTACTCAAGAGTCCATATTAAAAACATTTAAGCATACAATAGTTTACATACAATTAAATACACACACACACACATATCACATACAAACACACACATTCATAATGTCGACATTTGAATGATTAATCAACATTCCAATGCTGCTCAGATTTGATTTGGTTGACTAGTGCAGATGAAAAGGCAGCAAAAAATCCCTTTATTTCGTTGGCTCAGTTAAAAAGTAAAACGTTTTACAATGATGTGACATTAATTAAACTACACTAATACCAGACTAACACAGCTGTAAACAGTAGCAGGTAATCAGTTGTATCTGACTAGTGTATGTAAGCTAGCCAGCGTGGGAATAGTGGGTACTTAACCTTCAAAAGGAGCCACAACTCAACCTGAACATGCACCGATGAGCGCATACGTGCACGACAGTACTGAAACAAACAGCACTTCAGCCCTTGCACACATTCCTGATGCATGACTTCATAATGTGAACGCCATATTTCTACTGTTTACCTCACGTTCCCGCCATGATAGCTTTCCGGAGTGGTACGATCCCATCTGTGGTATCACAAACCTTGTGTGGCATCTGAACCGTAAAAGGCATTCATCTGTTGAACCAAGTGGACTCCCTGGATCGCACCTGAAACAACACGCCCCCACTAACGCAGGTCTCGGTCTAAACCGCCACCTAGGCCACCGGCCGGTTTAATGGAAACCATGTTTTCAAATATCCGCCATGGTCATGGTCTTTGCCAGCTATGAAAGGAGTCCATTCTGCTGATGCCGGTAGTGTGTACATGCTGTGTCATGAAAAGAAGGGCTGCAATTTTTTCGACCTAATCGGTTCCGAGTGATAGGTGATACAGGAGGTGGACATCCCAAATCAGTTTGCTGATTTGATTCCCTTCGCTGTCTCAGTCTGGTACTAGTAGGTTCAGCTCAGTACAAAACTCAGCCTTTACAAGTGCTGAACTTTGGGTTAACAGCTCAGCAGCCAACAGGGATATCACATTATGATTTCTCCTGAGGCTTTCTCTGTCATTTCTCTGGACTGGACGACTGCAACAGCATCCTCTCTACGGCACATCCACCAAAACCATCAACACACTACAAAACATCCAGAACTCAGCTGCCCGTCTGCTCTCCCACTCCACCAGAGACCACATCCCCCCAGTCCACCAGAGACCACATCACCCTAGTCCACCAGAGACCACATCCCCCCAGTCCACCAGAGACCACATCACCCCAGTCCACCAGAGACCACATCACCCCAGTCCACCAGTCCTTCAAGACCACCACTGGCTCCCCATACAGCACAGAATCCAGATCAAGATCCTCCTCATTACATACAAAGCCCTCCACAACCCTGAACCCCTTCATACCTTTCTGACCTCCTGAACCAACACACTCCCACCCGCCACCTCAGACCTGCCGAGGCCAACCTCCTTACCCCCCTACTCTGTCCAAGCATCGGACCTGGAACTCTCTCCCCAGCACCTCATGTATTCTACGTCACTCGTCACTTTCAAAACAGCACTTAAAACTCATTTATTTAAATCTGCTTTTAACCTGTGATGCTGGTTATGTATGTTTTTGATTTGTTTCTTACTTTTATGACGTCATCTCTCTGCCTTGTTTATATTCCTATTGCTTTTATTGTAAAGTGCCTTGAGTACTTCTACAAATAAAATGTATTATTATTATTATTATTTCATATGTTTTCAATGAGGAAGTAGTGTGGTGAATCCCAGCAGAGCTGACTTCACACCTCTCTCGGTCAACACTGAGGCCCACTGCTGAGAGCCAGTGATCCGCTCACTTCACGTTGTAGATTGGTTCCATTAGTTGGTCGTGTACTCGCAGGTTGCTGTAAACGTTGTTGCTCTGCTCTCCTTGTGAGAACTCCATGTACTCTGAATAAGTCTAACCTTTGAGAATGAGGACTTCATGGTCTCCCAGCTCTATTAGCCAATCTATTTTATATTCACAGTGAATGAAATGACTCTCCGTGATGTGGAAGCGCTACCAGTCCCGTGTTAGGAGACGTCAGGAGGATCACAGGCTTTCTGGTCGTGACTTGTCACAATCTGTGGCTCACGCTGGCTGAGTAAGAAACCCCCGAGTGTGCTTTTTGCCACTTCTGCCTCTCTCATCCCAGCTGTGCCGGATGACATCCACAGGTTTTGAGAGGCAGTTGAAAGATTCGGTGGCTCCCAAAATCGTTCACGCCCCGCTGCTCTCTCAGTCCCTCTGCAGAACACGCATGCTGCAGTTAGCCTCATCACGACAGCTCTCCTCTTCTTTGCTCTTCCAGGGCCTCTCCTGGGTGAGAGGGGGCGCCTCAGGGCCGTGGTGACCCAGCCCAGGGTCTGACGAGGGTCAGAACCAGCAGTCCCTCCGCCCGCATGAGCAGGAGCATGCTGTTAAAATAGTCTCATAAGTATTCACAAAGATTTGTATCTGTGAATCTGTAAATCTGCATCTGTGCCTCTAATTAAAACCCGTACATCCTCATTTGTAAATAAACACAAACAGCTGTACAAATACATTTTCAATGAAACATCCCCATTTGCACTTAATAACATTTGCCATCCTTATATCTGTTTGTGAATCGTCAACTTCTCATTTTAAAATGGAATGGGGGGGGGATGGGGGGGATATTGGGGGGGGGGGTCCTCACTGTGGCCGGGGAGACGTCGCCACAACTCGCCAAATTTGGTCCAAATCTGGAGATGGTCCATCTCGGGTGTGAACGTGTGAAGGTCTGATAACTGGGGATACATGGAGCTCTGCTGGCACATCAATTACTTTTGGAAGATCGAGAGACAAAGACCTGTACTCACTCTTGAAGAACGATAGAATCCCTACAGCCGTGTTGTGGCAAACGCCCATGTCTGACACATGAGTAGTTTCCATCCATCTTTATGTTTAGGATGTTTTTTTTAATGGAAATATAAATTTCCTTTCAAGATATATTCTGGTTGCATAAAACCTTTCTTAACTGCACTTAGAATTGGCACGTAAAAAACACAGTAAGCAATAGGATATTTTAAAAAGCCTTATTGTCACAGAGGAGGTTTGACCTTTGCCTTTGGCATATTCAAAAGGTGAGGGAGCAATAAGGTCGACAGAAAGGACTTGTTCAAATACACCTGGATGTTCCAGGAGCTGCCTCTTCCTCTTCCTCTTCCTCTTCCTCTTCCTCTTGGACAGAGCTTTCATGTTGCTCACTGTGAGGCTGAAAACACACCGGGCAGCGGCGGACTGCAGCTCGCCGCAATAATTAATAAGGTGTGTTCATGTGATTCAGGCAGTAAGACATTCTTTTTAAAATAGATCAACATGTCACGGGCGTCACACTACTCTGTCCACTGATTGGCTGCGGATACTTTCCGGCTGCACTTCGCCGCTGAAACAAAAGGCAGATTTCCAGACATTACATGGCAGCTCGCCACGGCCGCACTTTTTTTTCGGCGTTACAGGCCTGCACTCCACCAGAGAGACAGCAATCTGAAATAATCAAAGACCTAATTGGAGCATCCCCAGTTCAAGCACAGACGAGTCCTCGTTGCATATCCCCGTAGTGGCCACAGGCACAATTGCAGGTCACAATTCTGTCCCAATATTAAATGAAAATAAATATCACTGAAGCCTTGATTGGCAGGTGAGAAAAAAACAAGAATGCTTTTAGTCCTATTTAAAATATGGGTTTGTGCTGCACTGCAGCCCCTTGTGGCCGGAATGAGTGTTACAACAATAAACACTTGGACAAAAGGAAAAATGATTCTGACAAAACGATCCTGTCAAAAATATTTTCACCTGTTGGTAAGTCAGACACAGGAGAGAAAACTAATTAGTTCAGACATACAACATGGATCACTAGAAAAAAAGCCTCTCAGAGGTTCCATAGAACACACTTCATAATGAATTAATTGGAACTAAACATTACTTTTTGTACATTCAGAATTTGAACAATTAGCTTCAACAAAAATGAAAGAATCTCAAAGAGAATGTTTTGGTTCCATTCATGTGTGTGCAAGCAGCTCGTTCAACTAGGAGGACTCTACATGGTCTGTGGGCCTTCTGATGAGCAACTTTATTTTGGAATGAGCAGGACGCCATCTTGGAACATGCAATCCAGTTGTCTTGTATATAATAACCACGAGCAGGAAACAACAAGTGTGCTTACTTGTTGTCTTTTGTTACTCTCCCTGATATCCATCATGTTAATCAAGTCACCCAGAGTTCATAGCACCAGAAGTTAAACTCTTAAACCACTGAAATGTGCATCTTTCACTAGCTAACGCATCTAACAGAAGCACACGTGTAGCCAATTCATATAGCCAGTATTTCTTTATTTTATAGCTTATGAATTTTACTTTTCATTTATGAGACCAAACCTCATGGAGTTACATTTCTATGAGGTTTGGTCAACACAAAGCTGGTCAGAAACCAGAGGTGCCTGTGAAAGTGCTGTTTTTATAAAACCCTACACTGCACATATGCACATATTTGAAGCAGTGTTGTGATTCAGAGAACTTACACTTGCTGAATGAAGCATTTGCTACTGATCCTTAACTCATTCACGGTTTATATTGAAAGGAAAAATTTAGATCATGTTAATACGGCAATGAAACGCACACAAACACCAGGAAAGAGGGTATGGATATGCAACACTTCTTAACCACTGTACATTCACGCTGCATTAATATCTTTCTCCTGTGGTCCATTGAATAGCTACACAGCTCCGTTGTTGACCTTGCTGTTTAAATAAAGGATGAATAGAGCATGCAATGCTGTACAATGGTTTGTTCAGTCTTTTGTGCAAGCTGTTTCCTTCTCAGTGTATTGTGGCTCAGTGAAAAACCTTTTGTTTTGTTGAGGCAAAGAGAAGCTTAGCACACATGCCAAACAAGCCTCTCCGGAATGTCATCACACAACATGTGATAAGTATCTGCTTTCCAGTGACAAATGAAAAGAGCGGTTTGAGCAGCCTCTGTGGTTTTGTCCTTCCAGTGTTTTGAAACCTCGCCAGCATACCCAACTGTCTAAGCGTAATGTGTTCCAAAATCCAAACGGTTATTATGAGTATTTGTCTGTATTTCGGAGAATTTGTGAGGGCCCCTTTGTGAACCGTAATGGTTCCTGCTCAGTGTTGGATACACGGCGTCCCAAAAAAGCCGGGCCCGTAATCCAATTAGGGACACTTGACTGGTGGAGCTAATTAGGGCCGGGGTCATTGTCTTCCATCTATGGATCAAGTCTCATGGACCAGTGAGCTAACAGCCAGAGCACTGGCCCGGACATCTGGACGCAACATGGGATCCGCGGTCCCTATCCATGGGAATGCTAATTACCCCCTTCAATTCATCCAAGCGTCGACCCGTACCTGAGTCGTCTCTTTATCATCTTTTATGAACGGGGGGCCCTGAACCTCAGACAGTGTCTTTCTGTTGCCTCTTCAAAAGCAAAGGCCTGGCTTTCCACACTATAAAACATCATGAAATGGGCTTGCTTGTTCTCGCTCAAGTGGCTTGGTCCTAGAGCTTTTCCTGGAACCGTGCTCCGTGCTTGTGCTTTTCAGGGTCAGGGCGTTCTGCGTGAAAAGAGCTCATCAAGGAAGCGGGGCCGACCTTTGTACCCCGCACAAAGGTAATTGGAGCCTGACAGAAAGAGGAGGCATTCAGATTCAGAGAGAGAGTGGAGGGGATTCTTTTGGACTTATTTCCACTCTGTTCTCAGCAGCAGCAGCAGATGCTCAGCGTGTTACCAATGCACGCATACATTACCATGTCGAGGGGCAAAGTTTAGGAGTGGAGCAAGAGAATGAGACAAAGGCAGCCCCTCTTACTGCTTCTCTTCTCTCCCATCTCTCTCTGGAGTTCCAGCCGGCAACTAAAATCCAGCCGGAGCGGAGAGTGTGGTCCAGTCATGCAGCATAAGAGGATTGGAGCTCAGATACCACTTGATTAGGCCACAGAGAATGGAGCTATGTGCTCAGTCCCAACAGGATTTCCATGGCACTTGACTGGGGACATACAGGCTTTAACCCAACATGGAGAAACATCCCACGATCCACTGTGTTTCTTTTCTGTGTGCATGTGTTCAACATGGGCATGGGGAAGAGGGACATCCACACAGCTCTAAGCCCACTCAGAGTGCAATGCCTTTCCCGCTGCTTACATCATGAGCTGTACCCTCGGAATGGGCATGGAGCTTACACTAACTTAATTACTATATGATGGAGATACTGTAATTAATGTAAGCTTGGACACACAATGCCTGTTGTTTTCTCAAGTTGATAGGGACTTGCTATGAAAAACAGATAACTTATGCAAACATCATGTACTTACAAATCCACCTCAGTACTGTAGAAGTGTATTTTGAAGAGAGATGGGGCGGGAACTGGACTGAACACTGCTGCACTGTAGAACTAAAAGGCTAAATGATACCTTGAACATCACATGGAGGTAAATGTAGGCTACAGCCTATTAATCCCATATGGATATAAGCTGCTTTTCAATATGCTAACATCGGTCCTTGATTCCTTGTCATGCCTCTTTTATGTCATGGGGTCCAAATAGACTTCATACACTGGTGTTTCCTTGGTGTCAGCTCCTCCGGAAGCATCCTCGCTCCTTGTCTCCTCGAGGTGCATTCAAGGGATTGGAAGATCCTCCGTGATGGGAAACGGAGAACAATTTCAGGGTCAAGCGAGGAGAGAGGACGCGAGGAAGCGTAAGCAAGCAATTTAAAGGGCCCCATAGTGTTTGTCTGTAGGAAACTGTAACAGTGACCTTGATTGTCTCTAAATTAGACAATCTGAAACCAACTATGTTTTCCTTTCAGGAAATACTCCAACAATTTGGAAAGACACTCTTTCTTGCTGAAAGCTAGATGAGAATATCGATTCCGCTCTAAAGTCTTAACGCAGAATGTGAGTTACAGCCATCCTGGAGGTCCTAGTGTTGAGAAAGGGTTGAGGTCTGTCCATGAGGATGTGCAGATCTTTTCAAGGATGGAAACACAAGATGCATATATTCCTAACATTTCCTTGATTATGGAAATAACGTATCTACCAATATCACAATTTCTGCAGTAGTTTAATAAAACAATATCTGCTGTCTTTCTGTTGGTGACTGAACTCTCTCGTGTTCCACAGCTGCACTCTTCAGATAATGAGTCAAACTTTCACCTCTCTATGATTAACTTTTCCAGGTGAAATTGCTCCCAGCTGCTTGCAAGATGCATTTTAAAAACAACATTCTTTGGCATGCTAATTTAACAGTCTCATTATAGAGCACATTAATTGAACTTACTTCACATCACATTTACTCCATAACAGTTAATGAAATGCACCTATTCGGGTCATTAACTCAATGGTCAGTGCAGGTTTTGCACAGAGAGATGATGGTATGAGTTCTCTGGTTCGCTCTGCAGACAGAGGGGGGTCAGTGTGGTTACAGTTAGCAGCCAGCAGTGACTAACATTTACATTTGAAGGATAATGGAACTAAAATTATTTAGAGTGTTAATGGTAATGTTAAGTGGTGATGTCATCCAACCTAAATGTGACATGTGACGTGACAGAGATGTGTTCACAACATAACAGCTTGTTCAAAATACTAAGGTCCATAAACTACAATTTGAACGTAAATACGATCTGATCTCCGTCAGATGGCAATGGAAAGCTCTAATAGATGGTAGTTGAGATGATGTTAGAAGAAGCATATTTTTCTCTGGTTTCTGATCAGGTTTATGTACTTTCACTTTGAAATGTAAATGGATCCGGATTTTAGTGGAGTTGCAGTGCTTTTTGCATTATGTGTATGAAATGAACCGAATCACAAGTCTACGAGAGAAAATGGTGCATATTTGAACTCAAACTGCATCAGAGGGTTAAGATGATCTGCTCTCTTATCTCCTGAAAGGTGCACAGTGTTTTGGATGTCAGAGTCTTCTTCTCTCAGCATGAGCCATTATTTTCCTTTGGACAGTAGAAGATGACTGTCAGAGAAAAAAAGAGAAGTTTCAGGAATCTAAACCCGTCTTGATCATTTTGCCCGTCTTGTTTCCCAGATTCCAACTGTAAGATGTCATATTCATGCATTTAAAGAGTTCTTGTGAAGACGCGATTTACTTTTACGCTGCACCCACTGCACGTTTTCAGCATGCCTTACAAAAAACATCAGAAAACTGCTCGCCCTCCATATTGGCATGTCCTCCGTGGAGAGAGAATTTGAAAATATTAATTATAATAATAATAACAATTAAGGTTAAAATATAGCTTCAAACTAATTTCATGTTACACTAATTCATGCACATTTGTAAAGTTATACACAACATAAGTGTAAAAATAAAATAAAAAATAAAGATAATTTCAGGGTTTTTTTTGGGAGGTTTGTAAATTGGAAGACATATTGGTATCAGCAAAAAACAATGCCTGTCAATAATCTCAAAATGTTTGGAATCATCCAAAGAAAACCTTCTCTTAAATTATTCATTCTGCTCCATCTCTTGTCTTGATCCCTCACATGTGAACCGAAAAAGCTTTTTTATTTTTTTCAGTAGCGCCTCAGTCCCTGCCTCTCTATTTTCTCCCATTTTCTCCATCCACTTCTTTATTGTTCTCAATTTTCATCAGTTCTCCTCCATCACTCTCCGTGCTCTTCCTCCTCAGTCCAGCCTCTAAAGCAATAAATGCAATATCAAGAACAAGCTGCCGACTGCCAGTGAATATCAATGGAATCACACGTTTTCTCTCTGCCACTCTCACCTGGGCCCTGTGAATGACACGTGTTCATACAGCTCCGCGCCTGTCAACACTTCTCTTTACACCCCCAACACTGAAAGTGACAGTCGGTGATAGTGGAGGAATGTCCTGCTGGAAACATGAGACCTTACAATACATTTTTCTTGTCAAATCAGAGTTGAGTCCTTGGAACAAAAAGGTCTGTCTGCTTGCAATAGTTAATGCCAGAGGGCCTGCTGTTACTCAATTCATTGGAAAGTGGGCTATATCAGAAATGTGAAATGAATGTGGGAATTAAAAAGATTTCATTTCATAAGTTAAGCAGTTTGGATGTTGATTATTATCCACAGGTGCCAGTAAAAAAAAAAAAGAAAAAGAAGTCCGGGCAGGACACAATCAATGACCAGCTGTAGAACCCAGAACAGTAGGCGGCCGTTGCTCCCACCGAGTCATGTGATTGGACAAGAGCCGTTCAATAAGAGCTGATAAAGAGTACAGCAGCACCGTTAACGGTGAATCACTGTTAACGGTGAATGTCTTTTAATGTTGAATCTCTCCGCTTTACAGGCTTTCTAATAACTGTTAATCAAATATCAATGTTGTGCTATATGTAATATTGTTGTTACAATCACACATTAATGGTCTATCTCAGATTGTCATGAACTTTGCACCGCAGAGATGCACATATTTTCACAAATAACATTTGAGTAAAAAAAAAAAAGAAAAAAAGAATGGTGGTCCAACGAGGACAAAGGGAAGGACAGAGGCCTGGAGACTTCAGATCAAACCTCCACGTGTGACATCAGCCCACCAGGACGAACCGGAGAAGAGCGAAGAGGAAGCCGTGAGGCAAACAATGAGCCTTCTTACATAGGGCTGGGTTTTGTTTGTGCAATTCATTTGCACTTCTTTTTACTGTTTTGAACTCTTGTTTTTGTCATGAGTACTTACCCGCATCTCAAATAACATGTGGCAAAAAGTGTTGTCATTCTTTTTCTGTGAAGAGGTCCATTTTTCTGAACTGAATGGAGTCTTGAGGCAGTTTTATGGATTCCGGGCAAGGGGAGCTCTCCAGCAGCAGCAGCAGCAGCTACTTTGGGCTCCGGGCTGGTTTAAATTGTTGTGTCAAGGAGCCTGTGGCTAACCGTTCATGGAATTGAACGCAAGACCCAGAATTCATTTCAACTTTGCTCCCGGACTCGGGTCGGGTTCGGACAGAAATATGCTTCCTGAGCCGCACACTAGAACTATTTTAGTGCTGAAGCGCAAATTTAAATGTTTGAAACACCACTATGATACAAGGGAAAGGCATGATTAGTCACAAATTTGCAGTCAAATTTAAAATCCCAAAAGCTGTCAGTATTCCTGCGCTTAATAAATATCCATCATAAACGTACAGCGAGGAAAAAGATGAGAGATAACAGAGAGAACGTGAGTTCTGAGACCCGTCAGAGGCTGAGGCCTCTCTAGTCTTCTGACCACTCACAGCGCTCCAGTAGCCCCTGCCTGTCATACACTGATGCCAGGGGCCACCATGCAAGGTGCCTACCAGGATGGCACAGCAATTGGGACGTAATTTGGGTCCAGCGCCTTGCCCAAGGGCACTTCAACATAGACTGGAGGAGCCGGGGATCGAACCGACGATTGCTGATTGTAAAACGAGCTGTGGGCTGCCACCTCACAGCAAGAGGGGCCTGGGTTCGATCCCCGATCCCGGATGGTCCTTCTGTGTGGAGTTTGCACGTTCTCCCTGTGGCAGCGTGGGTTCCCTCTGGGTTCTCCGGCTTCCTCCCACAGTCCAAAGACTGCAGCTCAGGTTAATTGGAGGCTTTAAGTTGCCCGTAGATGTGAATGGTTGTCTGTCTCTATATGAGCCCTGTGATAAACTGGAGACCTGTCCAGGGTGAACCCTGCCTTCGTCCAATGGCAGCTGGGATCGGCTCCAGCAATCCCCCCCGCCCCCCACCCCTCCCCACCTCCCCACCCGCAACCCTGAATAGGATAAGTGGTTTGGATAATGGAATGGAAAAAGACGAGCTGCTCGACCTTTGAGCCGCAGCCGGCCCTAACTCACTTGCGCGCATCTGAAGGGGTAAAAAAAAAAAAAGCGTTAGCCTGCAGCTGCTCTTTGAGACACTGACGAAGATAACAGAGAAACAACGGAGCTGCAAAATCCTCCTGCTTCCCCAAAGTCATCGACGTGGCAACATTTGGCCTTTCCCTGTGAGTTATCTCATCGACGAGCGACTACAGTCTGTCGGCTGAAAAGGTTTAGAGACTGCAACAAATAATGGCGATTTCATCTGCGGCCGTGCTCTCCACTTCCACTGTCTTCATCGCTTTGTACGGTAAAGCATGGGGGCGTGACCAACAGGGACTTCATGGTGCATTCAGGTGTACGTTGTAAACTCTGAGAAACTCAAGATGTCGTAAAGTATCTCCTGCCATCTAGTGAATGTTATTCTTGTAGGTCAACATATTTCTTTTTACATTTGACCATACAACCTTAGTGTGGTACATTCCAAAAATATATTGCTGCTTGATACCATGTAGCTTTTAAAAAGAATATGAAAATGTAAATGACAGTTGTGAGGGCATAAAACGATTGATCCGTTGATCTTTACAAATGCACTCCATGGCACAGCATCAGTTCTGAAAATAAAGAAAAAACTTTAAATAGAAAATTGAACTGAATTGTGACCTTAAATTTCAAAAGTTGAATCAAATCGTGGATCTGGTGAATCATTAAGCCTCCCACACACACGGCCGGTGCCTTCATTGCCAACTGGCTTAGAGATACTGTTTGTACAATTGGTATAATGGCTGTTTGGGCAGAATAAGGATATCAGAAATATGGTCTGATTGTCCAAAGTATGGGGGGAGGGGGAGGGGGGGCTTTGAAGCTGACAGGAATGTTTGTGTAGACATGGTCCAGTGTGTTGTTGCCTCTGGTGGAAATGTGGACATGCTGGTGGGATTTAGGCAAAATGGATTAAACTGAGGTCGGTTTGATTTAAATCAGCAGCTTTAATAAAAACACCATTTTTTCATGTGTTTGCTGATGACCTCATACAGCATCTGAAGGAATGTAAACAGCAACAACAAAAACACTGGTGAATTCTCTGGGGAGATAAGTATGGCTGACATCTTAGCATTACCACATCGACATCAGGGAAACATTGTCCATCGACGTTTGAGCACCAAACGTTCCTGTTTCTGTAGAGATGTGTGCACAACAGGCTCTGATTTCTCATTGCTGGGTCAGCACGAGTCTTAATTCATCCATTGTGTTCTCCAGGGAGCGGACATTACCGAGGAGCATGCTGGGTAGTGGAATGACTTTAGGCCCTAGCTGCTCAGCTCTTATCCCGGCTCCCTTCCAGGGTCGGTCACACCACTTGTGATGACTTTGTGGGCGGTGATCGCCTCAAGATCCGCTGCACTTAATCCGATCCTCGTACTTCCTTTTCCCATGTTCATGAGTGTAATTTTGCCATAAATGCTGTGAAGTCCATGTGAGCTACCAGCAACTGAATCCCCAATCGGCGTTGGTTGTTGTAGATTATATGTTCTTTTGAATTGATGTTGTCATTCAAATTAAATCATTTCAAAAGTGCATCCCTCGCTTTCATTTCAAAAAGTGGAGAAAAATATAGTAGAGCTACCAGTTGGGTTGTAGATTGAGTAAAATCCCAAATTCTATTGAAAAAAAACTCCTTTTTTTTTGGCGTTGTAAATTTTTATTTTCACAACCACATTTTAACCCAGATTATTTTCGTTCTTTTTTTATGATTTGCATCTTTTTTCCCCGTATAATGTGTATACAAACTCAAAATAACAAGCCCTGAAGATAAGTCAGACATGAAAGTGATATCATGTGCCTTCATAAAAACATGATTAAACCTGTTCAAGGATTTGCTGGGGTCTCTGAGAGATTTGGGTGGGGTAGAGGGGTAACTCTGGGGGGGCTAGAGGGAGAGGGGGGAGTGGGGGTGGGGGTTGGGGGGCGTCAATGTTAGGGTTTAATCCACACTGACAGTCCCTGCCTGTGTCTGCAGGCCAGGCCGCGATACCACAAACACACCAGCTGCCTCACTGACAACTAGGAACGGTAGGAGAGACATCGCACTAATGAGTGTGTGTGTGTGTGTGTGTGTGTGTGTGTGTGTGTGTGTGTGTGTGTGTGTGTGTGTATGAGTGCGTGTGGAGGTTCTTGTTGTCTAGTTTATATGTTTCCTCTTTAAGTGTTTTGATATTTTTCTAAAATGTACCCAGTTGTAACTGACTAGTGGATACAAATAGAGTCATCATCATCATCATCATCATCATCATCATCATCATCATCATCATCATTGTTATATCATATCATCATGATCCCCTATATTACCATGTCAAAATTATATTCATTATATTTTCATCAATAACACCATGAACATTTTAATCATCATTACAGTGAGGAACCTCATTATTATCATCATATTCCTCACCTTCATCGCTTTTATCACCATCATCATCATTATCATTATTATCATCACCATCGTCATCATCCTCATCACCATCATTATCATCATTATTATCATCACCATCATCATCACCATTATCATTATTATCATCACCATCATCATCATCCTCATCATCATCACCATTATCATCATCATCAGCATAATCTTAAAAATCATTATAACCATTTTCATAACCATCAGCATCATTATTACCATCATCTGCATCATTATCATCACCATTATCATTATTATCATCATCATCATCATCATTATCATCCTCACCATCATTATTATCTTGAAAATCATCATCACCATTATCATAACCATCATCATCACCATCATCACCATTATCATCAGTATTATCATCATCATCATCATCATCATATTATCACCATTGTCATTATTATCATCATCATCATTATCATCCTCACCATCATTATTATCTTGAAAATCATCATCACCATTATCATAACCATCATCATCACCATCTTCTACATCATAACCATTATCATTATCACAATCATCATCATCTGCGTTATCACCATCATCATTATCATCAAAATCATCATCAACATGATCATCGCCATTATTTTTACCAAGATCATAATCATCATCATCATCGCCATTATTTTTACCATGATCATAACCTTCATCATCATCGCCATAATTATTACCATTATCATCACCATCATCATCACTCCCTCACTTTGATGATCTTCATCATCATAATGAACGAGCCTACAAGTTGAGAGACGCTCATACGCGCCTGCAGCAGTATGGTGAAATAAAGTTGCTTTTCCTGATATAGTGTACTTATACACACAGTGTGTACACGTACACATAAAGCCCACAGCACAGGAGTATCAGTAGCAGCCAGAGCTTGTCTCTGTATATGATCTAATGTTTTATGATGCTGCCATCCATTAAAGTGACCCAGGCTGCCATCAATCTTTGCACTTTATCAACAAGCAGTCTGAGATTCTTAAAGTGACGCTCAATTAATTTCTAGCAGGACTATACAGCTTCCTACCTCGCCACTCACAAAATGTCCTGTGTGCACAATTTATGAGGGACCTCCATAAAAGGGGAAGGTATTGTATATCTTTCACGCTACACAACGCACAGATGCACATATTTCCCCGAGCCCAGGATCTGTGTGTCGCCCTGTCGACATAAATATGCAAATCAAGTCATGGGAATGTCGTAAAGTAAGGTGGCACGGTGTGGACCAGGAAGGCAGAGGTTAGGCGTCATCCAGAACCCCCGTCTCTGTCATGGAAAACAAGGCCGCCACTGGAATTGGGAACACATTAACATAAAAACTACATTTTCATAAGGTGAAGTTGGGGAGGGGAAGTGGGGGGGGGGCGTAGTACAAACAGCAAACATTCAAATATGTGCAATTTCTGCACGAGTAAGTGAATAACTCCAAATACCAGAACCACACACACGCACACAAATAGAAAACCTTCCAGTGGAATACATTCTTCATTGCATTCAGCAAAAGAGACGTATTGGGCTGCATATTTGTCTGGAGGGTCACCGGTGTCAATGTTTAGTGTTGGGGATGAATGGCTGAATAAACATGTAGAGTTATGAAAGCACATGTAGTGTAAAGTGCTTTTACACTACATGTGCATGTACATTTACCGTATTGGCCTCCTGCCTAAGAAAGCAAGAGAAAATAAATAAAACACTGCCTCCAGTGTGTGGAAATTCAACCTTTTTGTGAGAGGTCAAGGTAGGAGGAAAAAAGAGAATATATATTATATATTATATAGGGGGTTTTCTACTGGTTTTCAACACAGTAAGTGAATGACAATTTTCATATTTGTGAAAGCCTTTCCGCGTCGAGAGTCTCCTCCTGTCGTCACCGACGTCGGACTCGGCTGAATCAGAAATGGAGGATGAAAATATTTCCCAGAGCTTGTGTTTGACTATTTCAACAAGTTCAACAGAAATCAGCTCGTACATCATGGGTAGAGTCGCTTGCTCCAATCGTCAAACACAACTCTATGAATGTGTGTGTAAACCATAGTCTGTTTGAGGTATGACACAAATCGTTGCCCCCGCATTATGCCTAGATAATGTCATTTGAATCCTCTGAACCCTGGAGCAGTTCCGAGGCGTTTTTAGCTTGACTCACATTCTTCTCTCTGTGGCCTTGATTTTCACTTCAATATGAAAGTCCTGCTCCTCTATGGAAACAGAACAACCATGGCTAGAAGTAGAGAGAACTCAATCACGTCTTTTGAGCAGTACAACACAGATACCATGCCATAAATAAATGAATACAAATAAACGCAAGTTGAATTTCTTTGATAATTGGAACAATGGAATCTATATATACAAATTGTTTCCAGGGAAGAAAAAAAAGGAGGTTCCTCGTGCTATATATATCGAGCTATTTACATTTGACAACCTCCACTGACCAAGCCTCCTGCTCTCTTCATCAGCCTGTGGTCCAAGCTTCACCGAATATTAGTGTCGGCCTCAGAAGAGCCAATCACGGCTTCCGGGCTGCTGTGAGGAGCTCACAGTGGAATGTTCTGATCTGGTGAGAGTAAACGGTTTATTTGGGGCAACGTTTTAAATGAGACACGTTTTTGGTGAAATACCACAATTTTAATCTCGGTTTCGGCTGCTTCTTCTGATTGAAGCGTTCGTCACACATGATGTGTTCAAGGACCTTCGGAGAGTCGGTTTTCACAGCTTTTGGCTGTGGTAAAAGGTTTAGTTTTGGCGATTGTTGAAAGAAAACGTGCTTTTTCACTCCAGCCGCCAGGTTTTGTTGGAGCAGCTGTTAGCGTAGCCTAGCACCGGTCATCCCAAACTCCATTCTGAAAAGTTTGGGAAAAGTTGTTTGCTTGTCTTCTTGTGGACAGACCTGACAGAGCAGGAATTCAGACTTTTTACAATACACGCTCATTATTATTTATACCTTGGCATCCTTTTGATCTGTCTATTGCAAATTTAATCACGTCTGTTTATTTTGGGTTCATACCGCTGAAGTGAACTAGCGACATGTAGCTTGCTCGATACAGTGAAAACGAGCCTTCAGATGATGTTGATGTATGAAATGGTTTCGTAACATATCTGGACTTCCACAACATGTACAAAGCAGCAATGGTGGTTATTTTGGTCATTGATGAACCATTGTTGGTATCTTCAGGAAGGTAATGTTACCTGTTTGCAATATTACCGTGGTTGTACTCACTGAATTGCTTTGAAACTTGAAGAAAGAAAAATAATCTAAATGTGATGATTGTGATGCAAAATCAGGGTTTGTGGACCTTTATCAATGTTCATTGGAGAAGAAGGTTTCATATTTAAAGAGCAAAATAAAACCCTTTAGGCGACAGATTCCTTCCCCACGGCCAGTAGACAATATGCAATATTTTAGTTTTTCTCTGGTGTGTCACGTTCGACATCACAAATGCACGGGAACATATGGTGTTACTTTTTTTTAAATATCTTTTACTAATTCAGTCTCTCTTTAAAGTCTCAAAGCGGAGTTGTTGATTGTTGGAAGCGTAGAAAGACGAACAAAGAAGTTTTAATGAGTTTCATTTGCTCTCTGTCGAGTTGAATGAAGTCTTTCGACGATCAATTACTGCCGTCTGAATGCAGACTGGTAGCTTTGAGGAGAGATTTAATTGCATGTTTTTTTCCGTTAATAAATTACAATAATTGTCCAAATCCATGTTGATTTTATTAATTATATATTCACTTCAACAGCCGTCACAGGGCATCCCTCAGGGGATAGGACTTTTACAGAACATTGTGCCAGGTAGATTGCAACATTAACAGACTGAAGAGCTACGTGGTTAAACATGACTTCTGACACATTGGGAGTAAATACATTTTATTTTTTAAGTCAATAGAAATATAAGTTTCCTGGAAGTGCTCATTCTATTTTTATCCATTCCAGAGTTTTGTTTGCTTTGGCCTGTAGTATCTTGTTTACTCTCTGCTTCTTAATCCACATTGTGCAGGGATTATTTTATTCATTGCCATTGGAAGGTATGTAGTTTATATTCCATGCAGATCAGATTAGGGAATAAAAGGCCTAATAGGAGATGTATCTGTGTGGATTATACGTGTACTCTGTATGTGCAGACTGGTTTGATGTTGTTGATCCACTAGTGGAGACCCGGAAATGTGGTTGAAAGCTCAGGAATAAATTAGTATTTGGACCATTTAAGATTTTGTTTTATTTCCAAGGACAAGAATGAGCTTTTGCACTCAACGCAGTCTTTGCAAGTCTCTCTTTTTTTATGACTTCATATCTTTGTAAGTTTTAAAGTGGAAAAGTTTAGCAAAACTTAACTTAAAAAATATTTTTTTTTAAAGTGAATTACAAGTTGAAAAAACAAACGTAGCTATGAAAAAACAAATCCCTCAAAATCCTACTTTTAATCTCTTCTGGAATTTGACATGAACTGATGCAGAAATGTGTACATAAGTACAGTTCTAACATTCCATTTTATCTCCACAGCAGCTTACAGCAAACACGGAAAATCTACTAAGTCCTCCAACTGAAGAGTAACACGATAAGACAACCAAAATGGTAAATAAAACCGGGCTTGAATTATGAATTCTGTTTTCCCCCCAGTAGCCGACAGCGGCTGCCTTTCTTCGCCGTCGTCGCTAACTGGCTCAGGGGCGTTCAAGAGCTCCAAGTGTTGAAGGGCGGTCACAGAGTTACTAAACATCTCGGGATGTCAACTTCAGCAGCTCGAGCCGGCTGACATCAGACAGATGGAGGTGGAGGTGGATGGCATTCATCCCATAATTTAAATTAGGGATGAACCGGTTCTGATAGTGACATCAGATATGGAGCGACACCGACTCACCCAGCTGGAGCCGGTCTTGGGGGGCAATCGGGACCTTTTATTCAATTCAACATGATATACCGCCATTTTAATTGCTGTTTAAGTTTTGAGTAAGTATTTGCTGCGTTTAAAGGGTTTGTAATAATTCATTTGAATACGTACTAATTTTAATTAAAAAAATTACGATTATTTTTTTGGATAGTAAGTAACAATTCATTAGATCAGATTCAGATTCAGATTCAACTGTATTGTCATTGCACAGAGTACAAGCACTAGGACAACGACATGTAGTTTAGCATCTGACCAGAGTGCAAAGAGAAGCAGTAAAAGTGCAATGTTCTAGATAAATAACAGTATAAATATGAATAACAGATAAATAATAAAAAATAAAAATAACAGTACGAGGAGTATAACAATATAGACAGTGTAAACAGTATGAACAGTGGATATGAAATGCAAGATATATACAGTATATATATATAAACAGTAAGGTGTAAGTATGTAGTCACTGGAGGAAGGCGTCTGGTGTGAGTGTGTGACACATTACAGTTATACATATGTATTTACTTGTTACGTTTTGGTTGAAAAAGTCATGTTAGCAATATTTGAGTCAAGCCTGATGTGGTCACGTCCACACAGGAGACTTACGGGTCGTTCACTAAACCGCGGGTCAGATGGGTCGTTTCATCTGACACGGACTGCTCCAATACGTTGTAGATGTGACGTAGTAAGAATCAGTGGGGTCACTCAGAAGTGCTCCGTGAGGAGGTTGAGTTGCTTTAGGCTACAGTGATACGTTTTTGCGGACATAAAAAAACATATTTTATTTTTGTGGCTACTGACGGTCATAAAGATGGACTGACCTCACTGACCTCACACCCTCTCACCTTGGAATGTTTACAATGCACGTCCCATTATAACTCAATGGCCATTTTATTCTCATAGGGGGACTGTCCCTTATGAGGGAGCAGCACCAGCACAGCCCCCCCTACAGGAAGAGGTGAGTGGGCCAGAGCCGGGGCAGGACTCCTGTGACAAGCTGCTGTAAATGGGGACTGAGAAACAGAACACATCCTCCTGGCTGAGGAGCAGCTGGAGCTGAGAATACAGCTGCTGGAGGAGAGGATGCTTCATGTCCTACCCATGATGTACGGGCTGATTTCTGTTGAACTAGTTTAGTCAGAGGCCACATTGTGAAATGTTGTTGTTAGAGGCCAAATATGTACGTCTTTGTTGGGGATGTTGTCTCATTAAACGATGAACAGCACAATGGAAACCTTGTTTGAAGCCCTCGCTCCTGGTCTCAGTTTCAGATCGCAGGTTGAGCGGAAACTCTGCGTTAGTGAACCCTGAGATGAGGGTAACTGGGTTTTAGAAAGAGAAGTACCTTAAATTCTGGGTCTGTTACCACGGTGACTGACACCAGGTTTTCTTCAACAGAGCCTGAGTTTCTCTCTGTCTCCTCCCTCTGACAGAGACAGAGAGTGTTTCATTTCCTCTTCCCCCCAGCCCGCATCGGAGCGCGTACAGGTTTATCGTCTGCAGGATGTGAATGCTGCGTGGAGATGAGTTTGTTCCTCAGGAATACCCAAAGTCACTGTGTATTGTTACGCTGTGACTCTGAGCACACAGTTGATGTCAGCTGTCCGTGATGGAACATTAGCTCCTATTATGGCTTCATTTTTCTCACTGAGTGCAGCTGCAGAATGGAGTTTGAAAAGAGAGTTTTGTTTTTTGAATAGGCTGCGTGGAGTGAACTTATTATTTCAGTGAAGGTGTTAAACATTTGGTAAAAACCTCTGAATGTTGTTGGGAAAAGATCCAAATAGAATGTATAACATTTAAAATCCAATGCATTTGAACCTTTAAATAAGCCAAAACATTATTGTGAGTCAGATTGTGTCTCCTATATGTCTATTGATCTATATATTTTTTTTGATTTTGACTTTGACTCAGGCCCTTTTTTAAAGATGAATGTGCACGGTCCATATATATATATATATATATATATATATATATATATGTATAGTTTTCCACCTCAGGGTTGGTCCACTCAGAGTCCAGGGTCAGGCTCAGAGTTTGTGGAGCCTGCTTTCTGAACCCGGGCCCTCCTGTCTGCTGGCCTGCTGCGGGACCACCAACTAAACACATGTTGGATGTTCTGGTATAATAATGTCCTGACCATGTTTAAGTGAAACTATACTTTGGAAACGTGTTGCCTGTGTTTGTCACACTTGTTTTTACAGCAGGTTCCCCAGCAGCTTCAAGTTTGGCATTACTTTATTTTTGCTGTGCTTAACATTTATTAAATCATTTTATTCTGTTTAAACTAAAACACGTTCACATTAGTAAGGCACATTCAATAGTTTAAATGTACGGAACATCCTGGTTAACACTATTTGGGACAAAAGAAGCCAAGGCCATTTGTCAATCTCCATCAAATCCACCTCGGAGGTGGGATCAACATGATCCAGAATTTTGTCCTCAAATAGATCCATATCTCTGCCTTTAGGTGTGTTCACACCAAAATTCAAATATTCGCAACGCCGGACTATTTGTGGTTATTTCGCTTTTTCGCACTCGACGCGCCACCGGATAGGGGGCGTGGCTTATCTCTGTGGAAATATTTCCTTTCTGCCATCCACCGTGGAAGAAATAACCACTAGTTCTGCTTTGTACGTGTTGTGGAAGTCCCACAAACGTTGGAACATCAAACGCCCTCATATCTGGGTTCATAACATCATCCGTAGTCGCTCACAGCTTCTCCAGGAGCTGCGTCTGGAGGACTTCCTCTTCCAGACTATCGACTTCTCCTCCATAGTTTCTGATCAGCAACGGCAGGACGGCGGTGATGACGGGCGGAGCTTCTCAACGCCGATTGGCGTTCGCAACTCAGCGTCACGTGAATTTTAATAATAAAATAAGCGAATTATTCGCGTCGCGTCATTCGCTCGAGTTCGTGCGACTTTGCGCCTTGCGATTCGCCGTCCGGCGAAAATTAGCTTTTTCGCGTCTGTGCATTGACTTTGTATGTAATCTGGTCACGCGAAAAAATTCGCGCCGCGTTTGTTTTGAACGCACCTTTAGAGTTTGAAATATCCAAATGAGGCAATTTCGTCCGGATTAAAGGTAGGACTTGATCACCAAAGTCTGAATCCAAATCTTCCGGATCAGGATTCTCTGGACCTGCTTTGAAATGCCTGCATTGAAATTAACATTTTTTTTTCAGGTCAGAGCAGAATTTAATCCAGAATTTAATCCAATCCTGAGTCACGTTGAGTCCTAAATACATTCACACACATGAGCCGTCTGTCTGCTGCTCTCTCAAATTGTTTTTTCTGTTTTCTTTTTAGAAATATATATCATATTCATTTAGGGAGTGCAGTTAGTGACAGTGTGGGCTCCATGGTAACGCAGTGCTGACAGCGTGACGGATGAGCAGCGGGGGGCGGGGCTTAGCTAACGATCAGTTGATATTTATTGGAAAATATAAATGAATGGGAACTCTTTGTCGTCTCTCTCCCCACAACGTTAATGTCATGCACACATGCTGCTGATGCACACACATTAATCAGTTTATTTGCAGTTAAATAACTGAGAATAGAATATTGAATAAACAAATAGTCAATTATAAAATGTACATTCAAATGAATAGACAAAATAATTAATGATAATAATAAAGTTTAGAGTGAGTTTTACTAAGACGAAAAGGGAAAATGAGTTAATAATGTTATAATTAGAAGAAGTGTTCCACTAAAACATTCTGATGAGTGAATACACAAACAAACATGCGACTGATTTCATACACACATACCAACCTGCGTGCAAATATAAATACACAAGTGCAAACAAAGTACCCAAACTAAATGAGGTAATCAAAAAAGCCTTTTGAGGATATCAATTTTTCAAAATAAAAGGGAAATGAAGGAGTAATAAAATACTTTTTAGAATAAAAATAACAAAATGAAAATAATTTCTAATAAAACTGTGTTCGTATGAAAATGAAAGTGAAGAACTCACATTAAGTTAGAATAAAAAATTTAAATTAAAGCCAGCGACTATGAATGGAAGCACCACGTAAAAGGACCTTGAGTTGCAAATGTGCCATCAAACTGCTCTCCAAGGTCACGGCTGAACCTTCAATCCCAGTTAAGACGTTTTGAGGGATTTACTTCACAAATCACTCATTCATTTATGTGTTCTAACGTTGTATTCATCAACATCTTGATAATGGAATACCATTCAATTTGAGTTCCACTACAGTACTATACAAATGGACACACACAGGAACACACAAATGGACACACACAGGAACACACACAGGAACACACACAGGAACACACAAATGGACACACACAGGAACACACACAGGAACACACAAATGGACACACATAGGAACACACACAGGAACACAGACAGGGACACACACACAGGGATACACACAGGTACACCACACAGGGACACACATAGGCACAAAATCACAGGGACACACACTTGGACACACACAGGGATACACACAGGGACACACACAGACACAACCACTTTGCTGGCCACATGTACCAGGTTTGGAAAAGGGACAATGATTGTCTCCAGTTGTTTACATGAATAGACTAATACACTAATAGGTACCTGCCCATGCGTGTCCTCTGTAAAGCCAAAGCAGGAAACCACAGAAGCAATACATGAAAATGGTATTAAAAACAAAGAAAGGCCAGGCCAGGTTAAGCCCTCCTGAAGCTCCTCACTCAGCTTACTGATCCGTTCTCCTCCGATTCTGCGAGGGGGAATTAGATATCATTGGAAATAAATGAGAGCGAGCGGTAGACGGAGCGGGCGAGAGGCATGAGAAGTGAATGAGTGGACCAATGTGAGCCACGGAGGACTCACAAAGGTCAGAGGTCAATCTGTGCTTGATTAGATCAACCGTATCATCTCCATCCATCCATTATCTGTGACCGCTTATCCTGTAGAGGGTTGGGGGGGGTGGGGGAGGGGCTGACATTGAGGGAAGGCAGAGTAGACCTGGACCGGTCTCCAGGCTCACAGGGCTCCATATCAGCTCCTCAAGCCAAAATGTTTTTGGGGTTTTGTGACCAGCAGCCTGGATGACTGTCACATGACAGTGAGCCTATAAAACCTGTGTGTGCGTGTGTGTGTGTGTGTGTGCGTGTGATAGCGGCTAGTTTTCATATCCATGCGGGTGTTCAATGGTCCCTTAAGTGCTTGTCACGCTCGCGTAGGCGCTTACTCAGGCGATCCCCGAGGGAGAGCACTCCAAACCAAACAACAAACAGCAGAGGAAGAAGAGAGACCGAGTAAAAAACAACAAACACACACACACACACACATGCGTGAAACAAAGTAGAGCAAATGGAGGAGTAAAGTGACGCCATAAAAGATGCATCATTCCCCCCCCCACACTCCCTCTCCGCCCCTCCATCTCCATCCTGTTCTTTCGCCCGGAGGTCTGCCTGCCTGTCACTCTCGCATGAGTTCTGACGCCTGTCAGTTTGTAAAAAAAGCTAAATGAAATAAGTGGCGGCGGTTAATATTCTTACTGCGGTGTAAATCGACGCGGCACTTTTATGAGCCTGTGTTGTGTTTCATTTCAATTCTTTATTGGCATCAGGCACAGTTTCAGCAGATGCCAGTTATTTATAGCCTCCTGACATCCTCGGTCCTGATGCATTGGTCAGTGGGGCATTTTTCCGTCGGCCATAAATTCACCGTGTTGTTCTTCAAGTCACGCTGTCTCATTCCACACAGCCGGAGTGATGGATAGGAGACTGAGCTCTGTTAGGAATACACTGTTTGCTAACAGTTCCCACTTCTGTCTCAGGGCTTCGTGCTAAACTGGACCTCTCCTCCACTGCTGTCTACCTGAGCAAGGCTTCAATGTCCAATACTCGCCCCCTGGACACTGAACGTGGGGCTCAGATCAGCTGGTGGCTTCCAGTTCACCCTTCGCTAAGCCCCTCACTAAAATCCAATCCTTCGTTAGCTTCCATTACAAGCCACGGGAGTCCTTCCAGCGGTGTGTATGGAAACTGCAGGTGTGACAGCAGATATCCTCGAAGTTGAGAGGTGATTACTTCTCACCATCACGAAGAGGAACGGGGTCGGACATGATCAGACCTCGCTCACCGCCGCATCCACCGGAGATCAACTAAAACCACATCGTTTGCTCCAAGGACGGATGCTAACAACAAACAACGTTGGCAGACAAAGACGACTGAATATGAATTATTATTAATTTATGATATCCGACGTATGGATCCAGCCAACGATGGGTGGGAATATCCTGGTGCACTTTGAGCAAATGGAAATCGGGATGATTTTGTTTTTTATTAGATAATGGAAGCTACAGGAAGTCATGACTAACCGTTACCTTAGCTTTAAAACGACACTCTGTGGACTGACCCTGCTGAGCTGTTTGTCTGTCACATGACTTGTCAGGACGCGGGCCGTCTGTCGCTCGCATCGGGGCCGACGCTTTCATTCCAGAGATCTGCCGTTATCTCCTTTGGAATATCTCTCAATGCTATAGTTGAAAAGGCCGTATTGACGTGCTGGGTGTGAAAAGCTTGACATGCCGAGCAACAGTAACCGAGGTAGTATCCCTTCACCAATAAATCCCCTAATACTCTAATACACAGATGGCGTTTGTTCAGCTTGTTGTGGCGAGACTGTGCATATCTAAAACACGTGGTTCAATACTGGAGAAGTGGAATGTGCTGACACAGTACTTTAGGACATTTCTGTGCACGTTTTGTTGCCATGACACTCAGTCTATTGTCATTGGGTGACCATCGAGAACCCTTTCTTTGAGTCTGTATCTTACTGAACGTATGGATGAAGTTATGATTCATGCTGCCAGAGAGTTTTGATTTGAGTGTCAATGGAGGTGTTTGGGCCGTGCCTGTGGATCACCATCGTGAATATTGGGAGTGACTTTGGCTGCATTCCTCCCGGAGGAGCAAGCTGCCTTCCAAACCCACCAGGAGAGCATGTGATAGGAGAGCAGGGCCGTCTTTAAAGAGACAGAGAGAGAGAAACATGTCTTTCACTCTTCACACTACGTTAAACCTCTCGGAAGGTTTCAATATAAAGTGGTTCAAAGTGTCCACACAACATGGCCCATTGTTGCGGCACATTGTTATTGTTATGTCACAGTTATACTTCCCCATGCTGTTTTATGCTCTGGCCAACTAAACTGTGTTTGTTATTTACTGGCTGCAAAGCTGTGGCAAAGCAGCTCCACGCTGCTAATACCTGGTAATCCCTGCTATCGCTGATAAACACATCTGCAGCGCTGTCCTTTCTGCAAAGACCTCACGTCCCCAAAGATCCCATCTCGTGGGATTTTAGGACAATCTCATTGTGTTTTGTGATGCACTTAAAGCAATGACAGTGTTCTTGGTTTTGATGTTGGTATGGTTATTATTAGACACAGCAGGGTTTAGTATTTGTAGCAGATTATAGAGGGGTAATCTAGTTCTATCAATTCTGCTCAACAAGGAAATCTCTTTTGAATAAACCAACCAGACAAGTTATCAACAGCACCTGCTGTCAGACTCATGCAGGGGACCAATTTGGTCTTCAAATGGAAGCAGAGTCTGCAAATGTCGTCCACGTCTGATACGACAAACTTGTGATTCTGGGCTACCTCAGTAGCTTGTCTTAACTCGTTGACTGCAGTGTACCTGATGCGACCCCGATGAAATCCTCAGCGTACCTGTACACGCCGTGTTCTCAGTAAATCAGCCCCAACACCTCCTCTTGAAACACAGCGAGCGAACTCTGATGGATGGAGCCTGAGAAGAGTTTGTGATTTTGCTGCCATCGCGACTCCTCCCTCTGCTGATGATACAAGTTATTTATTCCCAACTAACGTCAAGTTGTGATCATTTCCTCATTCAGTTCAATCATTTCCACTCTCAGTGCATGTTGACTGCTGACTGGAGGGAAGACAGACACAGACACCTAAATGACATCAGCATTGATTTTGACCAATGAAAATAGATTGGAGGTGGAGCAAGTGCAAAACTAAAGCCAGGGTGAGCATTATCTTTTTTGTCACTTAGCCTGCTTGCTGATGCACGGTTAGGACATCCTCGTTGGGAAGGACTGGAACAATCTGACGAAGTGGTGTAAAAGGCCGTCCAGACAGAGAGCAATAACTATAAAGATAACTATGAATATATTGTAGTAACAATCGTTCTAACTCTAGTGGATGCAGGAGTCCACTAAAACGACGATGAGAGAAGAAAACAATACCGTTGGGATCACTTTCAGAGCAATTTGATGAACAATAGAAACCCCAACAGCCAATCAAAATCCATCCGGATCCACATTAAAATTATGTTTGAGCATATTTCCTATCAGTAAAAAGTGTACTTATTCAAAAAACAAACAAAACAACTCTCTCGATCCCTTCCTCTGTGGTGCTGACAGTCACAGCTGTTCTAAGTCTTCTTATTTACCTAACTTTCTTCCTCTGCACAACGTACAGTAATTACAAGTCTTCGTATCGGAGTGCTGGCCGCCACTTGTTCCGTTACCATTCGGGTCATCGTTGTTCGTGTGACCCATGAGAGTCCACAGAAACGCTCGCCTGGGATACTGTAACCCTACTTTCTCGGTTGGACGCGTTCTCCAGTCCTTCGGTCCTCTGGGCATTGTTCTCTTTGACTAATCTCCTTCAATGCTTAGTGGACACACAGCGTGACTCTCTGTGGGTTCACAGCAGACTTCCCAACTCAACTGTTGCATATCACACTCGGTTACACTCACATCTGTGCCCATCAAAACATTGACAGGTAGGAACTGGAATTCCTCTGAAATCTAGGGGGGCATGAAAGGGCAAATACATGTTACATATGTAAATAAATAAATGAATAGTTAAAGTGCCATGCATGATAATGTTATAATAACTGTATATTAATTAAATGTAATTCAGTTAATCCAAAATAACTAATATCACTGTGTTCTGTAGCAAAATTAATTAGTATACTAAACTTAATTGAATTAATAAAATAACCCCCAAATGTAATTTCAGGGGATCTGCAAAGCTGTTACAATACAGTAATGTCTTTAATTGCCATCAATCCAATAGCCATTGGGCTATTTCAATCCAAAGTGTTGTCCAGTGATTCTCGTGTGATCTTCTGATTTTGTAAGAATCCAGCTGCCGTGCAAAGTAAACCTAACTGCCCCTTTAAAAGTTACTACTAAGCACAAACAAGAAACGTCGATTGGCAACTTCAAACCAAGAATGTCAAAAAACTAGCTTGAAGAAAACAGTGGCAGGATGCTCATTGTGTGTTCCAGACTGGACTTGTTTCTGTGCGGTGTGATATCTTGTTAACTGTGCTGACGGGCTGCACGAGTGTTCTGGAAAGTTTCACGGCTGACCAAACTGTCTAAGCATTGATCTCTGCAACCCCAATCCCTTCCATCCCAGTTCCAACAATCAATAAGACTTGCTCAGACACCCCCGATGTGCACAGATAACACGCACATACAGTACACCCACTCTTCCCCTGACACATGCTGCATTTTTCTGCACGCTCTTTTAAAATAATCTGTCATTTGGCTTTTCTCTCTTTCACTTTTCTGTCTCTTGTTTTCTGCTGATTGTTTAACAGGAAACAAAGACAGCAGCCACCGGGGGAGGTGGTGGAAACAGCCGCTTTGCTCTGCACTCAGTTATCCACAAATGTACTTTTCATTTCATCTCTCCCCCTCAAAAGACTAAAATGCATGGTTTGTTGCTGTGCTGTTAATGTCTGTCTGTTACTATACCCCCTCTTGGCGCAGAGCAAATGCCAATCCAAATCCACCCGTTTTTATTTACTTAGCTCAGCAGCGGTGAAAAACGACCTCTGCTCTCCTTCCAGTACAATTGGATTCGAGGCAAAGAGCTGGACACTCAGCTCACAGGACATTACCAAATCCCAGCAGCAAGAAGAAAATCAGTTTGACCATGGAAAGCAGTGTGGCGGCCGATTGGACCGCCATTGGCTTTCATCCCGAGGGAGAGAAGATACTTATCAGAGCCAGGGAACCACTGGCTGGAGCTGGGAAAGAGCTTTGGATTCTCTGCTGGTGGCCAGACAGATTAGCGCTCTGGGAGATCTGAGAGCTGCTTTTTCCATTCGGGCTTTGGAAACTGTATGTTCTTTTGGGAAAAAAGAATGGAAGATGTTTCTGACCCTTTTCTGTCCCTGTAAATGCATCAATTACAGCAGCTCAATCCCTGATCCCCTTCTATTTGTATTTCATCTATGACAAAGGAAATATGCACTTGGTTAAACTAACATAATAAAGAGAATCTCCAACTGTCAATGCGTGCCATTGATCCCATCATTTACTAAACCCCCCACCGAAATGACATTCCACCGACCTCCTGCTTTGCTCCAGTCATAAATACTACGACCACTAGAAGTTTCTTCCTCAGAGCAAATGTAAATATGGGTCTGAGTTAGCTGCTTACACGGACGACATATATGCCCCTTTTTATTTTAGCCTGAATTTACTTTAGGTACCTATAAAGGTGGTTTCTCCAACATTAATGCTACCTGCAGCTAATGATGGAAAAATTATAATATGCTTTTGCAACAACAGCCGTATTGTGTAATGTAATGGAGAACCATTTTTGATGATCTAAAAACAGCCTAATGTTGATACTGAAGGTATCAGAGAAACATTCACTCAGACAATAAAGCATCCACTTGTGGCAATGAAATCCTGATTTGCTAACTTAACGGAATGATTGGATTATTTAGTTTGTCTAGTCAACTTAAAAACACTCGATATCTTTTTCAATATTTAACCAAATCACCATTTTTCCCAGTGGTGGAAAATAATAAGAGGTATTTGAATATAAATCCATTTGATTACTTCTACTTGACAGATACTGGGTTCAATTCAATTTTATTGGTACAGCCCAATATCACACATTTGCCTCAGAGGGCTTTACAAGCTGTACCACCTCCTCTGTCCTTGGACCCTCACATTGGAACAGGAAAATCTCCCCAAAAATACTTTTACGTGAAAAAAAAGAAAGAAACCTCAGGAAGAGCAACAGATCAAACTCAACTGCCATTTCTCCTGCAGAAACAGCTCCGTCTGCATGGTTTTCTAGCTATGTGTCTTACCGAGTCCCTGTACATATGGAATTGATTGGAGAGACTAGCTCTCCATCTAAAAGCCGATCCGAAACGTGTTCCAATCAAGGTTAACAGAAAGGGCCTCGCATGGGTGATGAAACCACACATTGGTAATCAGCGCACGGCTACCACTAATGATATGTCTTAAAGAGTAGCCACATCACCTGCCCCCATGGAGTCAGTCCCTGTACATATGGAATATGTAGGAATGGAGTCTCTCCACTCAGAGAACCTGGGTTACTCATGTAACCATGAGCTAAGTCCTGTGGGATGGCTTCAGGCAGCTGCGATTACTTTCCCCCACCTATACTATTATACATATGCATAGCCCGCAGGACATTTTGACTTGAGTTACTGATAACCAATCCATTCCTACAGATAGTTCTTCATTTGTTTTATTATTATCATGTTTTTTAAATAATATATATTCTTTAGCTTCTGAAACATCATTTACATCATAGGGTCACACTACAACACTCCATCCACTGAAAGTCAAATTAAAGAAAAGTTTCCAGAGTTAGCAGCTCATTAAGTCAGCATGGTTGACCCTGCAGAGTGTATGTGTTAGTATGTTTGGTGGAAAGGATCAGTTACAGTATTTAATTAGTACAACAGAAAATGTTACAGATGGTACTACTTCCTTTTAGTTTCTAAGTAAAGGCCTTGAAATTGTGTGCTATTTACATAGAAAAGGAAATGGTTTGTGGATTTACTAAGATTCTGGTAATATCTGGCTTCGTGCAGACATTGTAGGAATAGTAATTTAATTGATTAATAAAAAAAAAAGTTAGCACAAAACATTCAATAACACAGTCCCATGTACTGCTCAGTGTTTTTTATTATAATCACATTTCAGAATTGTGTTTATTGTGTGGTTTCCTAAAACATACAGAACCACCATATTTCCTACTTTAATAAAGATCCTGATGCAGTTTTCTTGTTTTTCATAGATCTTTTAATGCTCAATGCTGCAATCATTTAAAAATAAATCTGAGAGGTGTTTATGACGTGATGGGGAAAACAAACATATTTTCTTGTGAATCTAGAGTTGACGGTTTCCCCAATTAAAATTCTTAACAGTTGTGTCCCCAGTGAGAATATTAGATTTTGGGTGGATAAGTGTGGGTAACTTCCAGGTTGACAACTGTTGTTTCTCAGTGGAAGTGTTTTCCAGGTGGGGATTGTCGAGCAGAAGGTGCCAAAACATAAAAAAACAACTAATATTACAGGTCTTTGGGGTTATAGTAAGTGGTTCAATACATCAGTGAGAGTGAGACAGTCCTCTGAGTCATGTGTTCAAGTGCCACAACACAATTAGCCATTACTGATAATACTCACTTACTTTCTTTGCTTTTACTCATTTTGCAAAAAGAAAATAAATGAATAAAATACTTTTTGGAATCACAATTGATGGAACTAATGGTACAAACCGAACCTCTTCATTTTCAGTTGAATGGCTTTTTCCCTTGAAACTGGAATAAATCCATTGGAACTACACAAGATACATACTAATTTATATTTTTTGGCATACATGAAGATTACTGATTAAGGTATAAACACTTATTGTTGTATATTCATGTTTCCAGAGGAAAATGTTTACACACATTATTATTAATGGCCTACTAATGACTTACTGTGTGAGTAGTATTTTATTAGTAGTTGGTCAAGCTGGAGCTACTTTTGTACACTATTGGGCAGTTTAAACTATTTGAACGTTGAGCTGCAAGTGAGAAAATTGTATTAGTTCACTACATTTATTAGTTGCTGTGTAAATTAAGATTTAACATATAATATGTCATTTTATAAAACATGATACAATGGTACAGAATATTACCGTAGCCTTTAGTGAGGTTTTGGCAAGATAATCTCTAAAAGAAAATAGTTTTTGTCAGGATCATGAGCCTTGATTCTAAAACTCACTTGGAAGAAAACATGCATGCTTTTAGTCCTATTTAGAACACGGGATCGTGGTGCCTCTTGTGGCCAAAACAAGTATTACAACAATAATGATCCTGACAGACAAAACAATTAAAAAGAATTATGTTTTCCAATAACAACCAAGCCAATGTTTTTTTTTTCTTCTTCATTATAATGACTAACATCCCCACAGGACAGAAAACAAGTTAGATTGGGCTTTTTTTCTTTCTCACTTGCCTCTCAAGGCAACCATAATAATCTGTATATTTGCACCAAGATGACACATTATATGTAAAATCCTAATTTGCAAAGTAACTGTTAGATAACTGTAGTGAAGTAAAAAGTATATAATCTATATATATCTTTACATAGACATTAGGTGTTTGCTGCTATATTAATGCTCTGAATGTTGAATACAGCAAGTACCCCACATTTATATGTATATGTACAGTACATGAGTAAATGTTTTGAGTTACATTCCACTGGTGGTTTACATGTTAAATATCTCCAAAAGACCTTTGCTTTTTTTCTAAAAAAAAAAAAGAAAGTTACATGATGGAGGCTTCACATGCATCATTTAATACATTCACCTTTACAATAGAGCCTCTGAAAAGGTCAGGCCTATCGTACAATATACTGCATTTGCCCTTATTTGCATTATGATTAGTACATAATTGGTCCTTCCAAGAAACAACATTCCTGAAAAACTAAGTCAGTTCAACAATTTGATAAGGTGTTCCATAATGCAGACAGGCTAAGTTATAAAGGAAGTAAGTCTGGAATATATTATGCGAGTGTGAAATGGTAATAGTAGTCTTGGAAGAATTGACTCTGGGCAATTTATTATATTCTGGCCATGCTATGTAGGAATATGTGAACAATGGATATGCTGCAGGAAGTAATTATGAAATTGTGCACAGTTAAGCTATATGAACAGAGTTTCATTATTATGAAGAATGAGTGATGTGCTTCAATCATTGGTTTCATTTTGACTTTTGAAGAAGTCTGAGGAAATGCATTCTGCTCCAAAACGTCGCTTGTGGAAATGCTAATAAATTGCACTTCAGAGACCTACAGTGTGCAGACCTTGATTCATATATATATTTTCATTTTGACTTTCACATCCATTATACTGCAGTTGAAATACAGTCACGTGAACATGTGGCTGATGATGCTGTGATCTCCTCAGGTTCTAGTTTCTAGGATACATCCGCATTAGCGTCTTTAATGTTTGAATTAACCAAGGGCCACTTGGCCAGTCCCCTCCATCCTGCCCCACAAACAGCAGAGGTCACTTTCTTGCTGTTTAACAGCACACTTTCTTTCCTAGCTTTTGTTCTTGGTTTGTCCTTCAGCCAGGGACCGACTTATCTGTGCCGACCCATATGTCTCCCTCTCTGACTTCACACAGACAGGAGCTGCGAATGTAAATCAGGCTTGCACACTGCCGGGTGTGAAATCAGATGGAAATATGGAGTGAGCTGTAAGCAACTGAGAGATGAATGTGAAAATGAGTAAAAATGAAGTGGAGCAACTGTCTCTGACTAATTCCACTTTTAGCTGGAGGTCTAGAACATACATGGCAGAAAGCACATATACGACGTGTAGCCTTACATTCTGGAGTCCACCAAACGGGGGTTTGATCCCGGGAGACCGCCCCCGACTCCCCACCGGATCGGCAAATGTTCTGCTGTTCCAGATACACAGGCTAAACACGGCACTTCATCACTCACGTTTTTCACTTTTCATGTTATAACTGATGGCTGTAGGTTTAGAGTGCATGGCCCAGGTAGCTGAGGTGAATTGCTGCCCCTATTTGTTTGGAGCAGGTTTGCTTGGTACTACACATTACACCATTAAGGGCTAAGATCATACATTTGAAGCCTTACAGTTACAGATCTTTCATGCATAACTCTGTAGTATGATATTTCAGATTTCATAGCAACTGGCTGATGAGGTTAATGTTGTACCACACTGTATCTCCCTTTCAGCTCAGAGATTGTATCGTCATCTACTTTGTGGTGGGGGGGGGGATCAGCTTGCTTCAGGAACGGGGCTCGCAAGCTGCCAACAGTTCACGTTCTCCACTCGTTAGACACTCTGATTGGCATAATCAGGTTACATCGAAGCTGAGAGGAAAAGGCCATCAGCAGGAATTAGCATCACTGTGCTAAACTTACGATCAGTAATGTCAACGGGATCCGTATCAGATAAGACGGAGGGAATAAAAGAGAACACGTTGCTACGAGTCCTCAGTTTGGGATCCCACCTGATCAACCAGGAAGTGGCTGCCTGATGAAATCTAACATTAACAGCGTCTTTCTAAGACAAGCATGGGAGTGTGGAGGGGGAGATGGGGGGGAGTAGAAAATAGCAGTGGCAGACAGATTTGAGGTGACAAGGCGCGTACAAAGCCCTGTCAGGAGCTTGAGATGTGAAGAAAGGCTGTCAAAATGCAGGGGAAGGCTGGCATGCTGTGGTCTTTTGAAGGAGCTTGTCATTACAACAAATTGTGTCTTCAGGTTTGATTTCTAATTTAGCCGTCTATTTACAGCGATCATTTGAATATTCACTGCTGATCACGGCACAAAATCGTGTTTTGCATGTCGTCTTTGGGACGGAGTTTGGTGTATTTTGGGAGGAATCACAGCTTCGCACCGTTTAATTACCTGCCTGTGCTGACTTGTAATTGTAAGTCGGAGCGACAGCGCTGGGCTGTTAAGTCAGCTTAATTTATAAGTTGGCGTATTGATGTAATGTCAAACACTTTGACTACGCTGTCATTCAGCCAGGTAAAACTTGAACTAAATGGAGAGCTTATTGGACCAAAAAAAAAGAAAGACAGCTGTGATATTATCCTGAGAAAACCATCAGAGCTGTAAAAAACTAGAAGGAGTTTAGAAAAAATTAATAATAATAATAATATAATCATGTTCGTGATCATCTTCTTTTTTTTTAGCTCTGGCAATTTGAGCTTTCCACAAAAGAGTTTATTCATATATAAAGAATTGTGGGTTCCATACAAATGAGGATCCTTGAAATGTGATTCATGCTGTTTTTCTGTTTTATAAATGTGTCACTAACCATATTTACACTTTCTGAGTGAAACTGTTAATTTGATTAAAGATATATTAGAGACCTACTGTAAAAAAAAAAAATGTTCGCGTCCCAGAAGCAACACACAGACAATCTGAAGAGCGTGAATGTCTTATGGCCTTTATGTTCTTATACCCGGCGCTAAGTGGTTGGTGGCTGCTGAAGATTATTTCCCAATTGTGTGATCCAAACATTTCCAATAACTAGCTTCACAGAGCATTGTAAGTCCAAAAGTCAACATTTATTGAAAAAAAGATAGGTGCAATCATTTCCGAAATTGGAAAAGTGTGTACCATTTAGTGGGGTTTATTGGCAGATATTGAATATAATATTCATAACAATGTTTTAATCAGTGTATAATGACCCAAAACTAAGATTGAAGGACGACCCTGCTCTACTACTAAGCCACAGTCATCTGTTGTAGTGAAGCCCATAACATTACTAATGACATCAACAAGAGCATAAAGCAGGAACTGTTCAGCTCCTGGGAAAACATGACACATGTGCATAAGGTAAAGGAAAGAAATCTAACAATTAACTCAAGAAACTAAAGGTTTTAATCAAAAACACTATAACTGAGCTTGTGTGTGTTTGATTTGAACCATAAACATGTTGATGATAGCTGTAACAAAAATAGAATGCCTAACACAAACAAGCTGATTAGCAAGTGTTTGCAATAATTGAGAATAAAGATGTAACGTTTGCTAAAACAAAGGACAGGCATGAATTAAATACACAAGTCTATGTGGGACCAATGGTATGGTCTCGCCCACACACTGTCACTTAAAACAAGAAGAAATAAAGCACTGTGTTTCGAGGCTAATACTATTTTTATTTTTAAAATCACTTTAAAAATCACTTATTGTTGAAACAAGAGCTGACGAGACATCAAATTAGATTTAGACAAATCTAACAAATGAAGACGAGGGGACTAATAATACAAAGTCCCAAACTATCACCAGAATGGTTACATGTGCGTGTGCAAGTTACAATTTCGAGTGCATGATGATCATCATGGAGCGGAGACATCAGCCACTGTCTGATCCATCCCCGCCTCCAAAGTCTCACAAGTCAACTTGATGAGCGAGCGTTGAGCTGTGTTGAGCGAACAGGGAGGGCGAAGCTCTTGTGCACGCTGAGTGAAAAAGCTCCTTCACGAGGATGTGTTGCTGCATGTGGACTCGTATCACGCACATGCTGCTGGTCTCTACGTGGAGCGGTTTGACACTCATAACACTCCACACGTGTGCGTACCGATGCACAGTGCGTGTACATGGCGGCTTTACTAAACGATCCATTTAGCTTTCAAATATGAAGCAGTCTACAGTTGATTATTTCAAAATGCTAAATGAGGAGAGCGAGGAGGCGGCAGGTGGGGAGGGAGGGACGGCGAGAGGTTCCGAGTGAATAATTGATCTCTGCCTCCATTATATGATATATCACATTATGGGCAGACAGTGTTTATAATTAAAAACAAAAATAAGTTCTACAAGACACACACACACACACACACACACACACACAAGAGGTATTCTTGGCCAGATTACAGTGTTTCCGTTCACATCAGCCGGTCTGACACCAGCCTCTCTCTCCGTGGATGTTGTCGCTGACGGGGAACCAGCAGGCAGGTCTTCCAGTGTTTTCCTTCACGCTTGCATTCCTCTCATACGGGATACAATGAGAAAATGATTCCGATGTCGCCCGCTTTTTAGCAGGTCCTTTAATGCCTCCCACTTCTCCCACTGGGCCGCGTGCCTCGGTTCAAGCTGATGGAATAAATGAGTCGTGCTGCTGCCACCGACTTGAGACCAACTTCACAGAGATTTGCTGGAGGTTGCTGAGGAGACGGTACCTTTTCTGGGTAAGAACTCTTCGCTCTTTTTAGATGTTGATATTTTACCTGTGTCTATACAGAATTCTCGTCTTTACTTTCAACTACCGTAGCTCGGGGAAGCTGTTCTCATTCTTGAACATTGTCCTTAAACCATGAGTATGACATAATTGATGAAATCGACTTATCAGCTCTAAGTGTTGCTGAGGTGGTGATTAGGTCTTGGTTTGACAGGAAATCAGACACACTTCAAATGATCATGCCGACACACGCACGCACGCACACACACACACACACACACACACACACACACACACAGGTACCCGGGCCCATCAAGGGGTCTGAATGGTGTAATTAACAGGGTCTCCTGGGTCCCTGCCTCGTCGTCTAATGAAGCACAGCTAGTGAAGTACAGGTTGCACAAATTGAAGGCTTTTCCTGACCGTTTAACCCTGCCAAACACTTCTACCACCTCCTGTGAACACACACAGTAATGTGCCAGTACATAGCCAGCCTGCCCTGAGGGCATCGAAACCGAGAGCACGGCTTGTTTTGGCCTCTGACAGGTTTGTGTGTTAATCTACTGCTTTTTTTTTTTTTTTTTTTTACCTCCTAGCGACATTCAGCTATGCATCTCTGGGCAGCATCGCAGGACTTCAAAGTTATCTATCCCCCCCACAAACACACAAATCAGGCTGTGTGTATGTGTGTGTGTGTGTGTGTGTTGCTTTTCTTGCCAGAGATGGGCTGGATGTAATGGAGCAGGCATTAGCAGATGCCCAGCAGAGACAGGCTCACAGCAAGCGAGCTGATTTAGCTTGAAAGAGATGGCCCTCTGCAGAAGGGTGGGAGAAAAGCCACACACACACCAACACATTCCTCAAACTCCCCAACGAGCTGAAAGCGTACACCCACCCACTCTCTAGAGGCTGCAGTTATATTTACCTCGGGCAGAGTAAAGGCAGAGGAGAAAAACTGGAAAACTAAGGCGAGGAGGAGAAGTTTCTGGCCGTTGAGAGCGAGTGGCGAACGCTGGAGACAGAAGCTCCCCGGTGACCAGACTCGCCAGGTGGAAATGCATCACTGCCTACATCCACAACGCTACAGGCAGTATTCTCTCCCCCTGTCTGGCTCACAGCGGCTCTTCCTCCGCTCATTCTTCTGCCACCCGTAATAGACAGATTGTATGGAGACATCCTGCATGAGCCCAACGCTCAAGCATCTCTTTCAACCCCGTCTTGTTGAGGGGTTGTTTGGGGTCTTTTTGAGATGTACCCTGATTCACATCTATGTATTAAAATATATCCTATCGCAGTAAAGTCTTCCTCTGCTTGCCAAGGGAAGCTGCTGAATAAAAGCCTTCATAAACCAGGGGCGTTTTTTTTTTTTTTTTTTGCACTTCAATACATTTTTTATATGAGAACTTTCACACAAAAAATATTTATTTTTTTCAGACCATGGCCAGTTTTTTTTTTTTTTTTTTTGCTTCCGCACCCCAAGTAAAGGCATCAACAAATCACAGTGTGCGGAATAGACATATTCAAAAGATACACTACGGTGTGCAACAACACGGAGGCTTTATTACTCATTTCCTCTTTGACTAAGGCAGCACAGAGCAGCTTCGCTCCTTCTGCTCCTACCTTGTACAATAAAAGATATACACATTTACACTGCTCCTTCTGAATGCATTCATGTCCTATTAATGCACTTTACGAACTCGGTTTCTGACCCTGTGGTGAAACGTCCCGGCTAACGCTGTAATACGTGGTTGACGTTGTGA
The DNA here is from genome assembly GCA_016806645.1 of Ophiodon elongatus. Classification (NCBI taxonomy): domain Eukaryota; kingdom Metazoa; phylum Chordata; class Actinopteri; order Perciformes; family Hexagrammidae; genus Ophiodon; species Ophiodon elongatus. The sequence goes on from JACSYO010000755.1 coordinate 505,940, forward strand.
AACGTCACGGGTAACGCTCCAGTATGTGGGTAACCTTGTGAAACAGTCGCGGTTGGCGCTGCAGCACGTGGCTAATGTTGTAAAACACCGGCGGTTAAGGTTTTAACAACAAAACCAATCAGTGAGGATTGGAAAAGAAAAGCAAAGTAACACGTGATTAACGTTGTGAAACGTCGCGGTTAACGCTCTAATACGTGGTTAACGTGGTGAAACAGTTAGTGCTGTAACAAAAAAAGCATCATGGTCTCACTAAAATAAGAATGTTTGTGATATAAGGCACGGGCATAACGTCATGTCATAGTGGCATAGCATCGCGTGATGTATCATTGTCCGTAAAAATCAATACATTTTGCTTTGACATGGACGGCCATTTCTCTCTCGCCACGTAGATGGGTTAACGTTCCAGTTAGTCTCAGAGAGACGCTGAAGGGTTTCCTTGTGGTTGGTGGAATCAAGACCCAGTGGGAGTGAGACCAGGCTGGGCTGAAGATCTCAACCCCCCTTCACTGTTTCACAAGGTTTTCATCTGAACACCCACACAGGTCACAATAGCTGTACACATATAGCTTTCATCATGTGTGAATGAACAGGTCAGTAATATAACAGTACCCGACACCCCGAATATACTAAGACTGAGATACACTTTTTTTTCGTTCTCTCTTATTACGTTTATTGTCACCGTTCTGCACCAAATACCAAGGCAAATGTCTTGTATGCTGGCAATAAACCGGTGTCGGATTCAGATTTCTGACACTGCATATGTGACACCTTGACAGTGGCAGGAAGCGGCCTCTTCACACCTGTTTGGAAATGTGCAGAGCTAGCCAAGAGCTGCTGCTGCTGCTGCTGAACACTACTACACTGACAGTGATCACACCATCCGTCACTGTTTTTTTTTCATTTATCTTTTTACCTCTAAGACATGACACCTGTCACCCCCGTCTTGCCAGCCACTACATCCCGGGCCAGCCCTCTCCTAGCAGGCAGGCAGAAGCATCCAGAACGTGGGTTCATTACACAGCTCATCAGCAGCATGCCTCTCCTGGGTGTCTTCAGCATGATTCCAAACTAGCTTAGTCCACTTGGCAATGATCAGTTTGTATTTGTAGTAGTCTGTTTTTATGCCAGCACAAATTGTCCAACACAGCACAAATAATATCCCCTAATACAGTAACAAGGTTCACGTTTCCAGCAGTGGAGGAACAGAAAACTGGTTTCACGTCCCTCTGTGTCACTGCCTAGCTATTTGTGTCCTTGCACTTTTTGATTAGTGTGTTTTATTTTTTTTCTAAGGGAGTAATTTAATGATCTCTTCTGTGTGATCTGAATGGGTTACTTTTGTACTAATTTAATAAAACAAATGTGTATATTTTGGAGCTTATATCAGAGAAGCAGAAACAGGGAACTAAATATTTTTTCTTTCTTGTGAAGTTTACTTTTTGACTTTGTAATTAAAAGTAAATATAACTTATATTGCATTTCATTTTTTTGGGATCATGGCTCTTGAGTTTTCAATTTTTATCAAATCAGAATTTTTGCTTCTATTTCTATTTGCATCATTCATTTTGCGTCAGCGCTTTTATCTCTTACCGAGCAGAAATAGAACGGAAAGGACACAAAGCCAGATACCCTTTGTTGCGATACACTACCGCAAGTAAGTAACTATTTGGAGGACTCTTCCCATCATCAACGGTGAGAACTCTCTAACTGCTGGCCCAGACCGGGATGAGCTCTCTGCTTTGCTACCATTGCGAGAAACGAACAAGAGATAGACAGGAAGGAGGATACTTCCCCGTCCTCTGCTTCGCCCCGCTCAGGTGTAAGCTTAGGCTAAAACCCTCATAACCTGTGTCCTCGCACAAAGAACATCAGGGAAACTACACACTTTCATCAAGTATCACTGTAACAGAGGGAGACAATGTTACCACCGGAGGTGGCGGGCCGCTAGCCAACAAACGACTACCAGCCATATTGTTCCCTAGAATGATACCCATGACTTGAATTGGCAGTGCAGGACGCACGGCCATAGTGACCTTTCTGCATCACAATACAATCTCCAGTATCAGTAAGCTGGGAGAAAGGCAGCACAGAACTCACAATTAACAAATCAAAGGCCACTGTATCTCCAGTATTTTTAGCAGCGCGTTGACAGCACTCCCTGCCAGAGACACATGGCCGTCAGACAAAAAAGCTGAGAAATCAGACTGCTCCAGGCTGTAATTCACTCCAGGTTCCACCTGCTCACAGGGAGGAAGCACAAAGAGAACTGACTCAGGGAGAAAGAACAGGACTGACATTTTGGACAGGTTTGACATGCTCACTACTGAACCCACTGTTGGCCCTGGTCTTAACAGGGCATTCAGCCTTCCAATGTCCTCTGTTCTTACAATTATGACAAAGTTCACTCGCCTCAACTTGCAGAGCCTCCGTGCAGCCCATTCCGTTTACCTCCTGGGCGAAAGTCACTGCCATCCCCCCTGTAGCATCATCCGCACTTACGGTGCGTCAACACATACTCATCTGCCAGAGTAGCAGCTTCCAGCGAATCAAATAAAAAAATCATACAATAATTCTCAGGGTGTACATCCACTCCCTCTGCCCTACACCAACGACTGAAATGAGTAGTTTACTCCCTGGCAAACTCCATGTGTGTCTGCCTACCAGACTTCTTCCAAGACCTAAACCTCTGGAGCTATGCCTCAGGCACCAACTTACCGGCTCTTAACACTGCAGCCTGGGCTTTACCTGCAAGTACGCATCACAACAGTAACACACAACCAGCATCCGACCATTCTCTACTCTCGGCTACACGCTGAAAAGGTGAAAAAAACTAAAAATCTAGTTCACAAATAGAGGAACCGACCTTGGATTATTAGCAACATCATAAGCATGAAAGGGCCCAGGAGAACCAACAGAGACCAGCTCCATGCCAACAACACTCAATCGATTGATTACCTCTTATTTAACTGCCCAAATACACACAAACCCCAAAACTACTACAGAATAAAATCCCATTTCCCAATCCCATGTTGCACTAACCCTCCAACAAACAGAGCTTAATCGGCCAAGACACAGTCAAACATCACTGCAAACTGCCAAACCAAAGTCTCCAGGTGCAACTTTTGGTGGGTACTTAGGCACTTAAACCGGATAAAGCAACCATATCTGGCAACCTCCCTGCAGCCTCGGATGTGCACCCAAAAAATTGCTCCATCCAGTCACCACACTAGCGCAGCCCCCCATCAAACACTAAAGGAAGTCCAGTCTTCAGCCTAAGACGGACAGAACAACAGCAATGTACTCAATGTATGTATAGATAGATAGATAGATAGATAGATAGATAGATAGAGGGACACCTGAACTCTGTGCCACAAAATCACCAGGATAATTGTTCCGCGACACAGAACAAATCAGCGCATTGTTAAAACCTTAATTTACCCACAAAGCAAAACAGTCTTACGAGACTCAAATGTCTCCCAATCAACTAGATAACGCAACCAATTGATAAAACAAGGGGCACAGCCTACCACGCTACAACTGCTACTACACCGGATCTCTGACATCGCTGACACCGGATCAACAAGAAATGGACGAGGCCCCATATGTCACAGCCCGGCTCAGCTCGTTTCTCTCCCTGTTTTGTTGCAGCCTTGTATGTATGGTAGTGTATCGGAAGAAACAGAATCTAAACCAAAGAAACAGTGTCATGCCGGTGGCAGAAGGGATATTTTCCAGAGAGAGCGAGGCTGCCAAATGACAGAGTAGTTTTGGGCACACACACCGGCTCAGATGTGGTTCATACAGCTGATGACCCTCCAATCAGAAACCTGCCACCTACAAACAAATGAACAGCAACATCTAGTGCATGATAGATGGAGGGTCGTCACAACACCTAAAAGAAAGACTCACCTAAAAAAATTGAATCAATATCTACATAAGTGTATTTCCACTGCTTTATCTTGTCGTCAGACAGCCCTTTCTGATTAGAAACTGAACTGAAAGGGAAACGTATCTATGCTCTCATCAAAGCCAACAGACAACAGAATATTACATACACTTATTAACTGATATGGATTTTTTTTTAGAATAGTCATCATGGCCTCCTCAGAAGCAAAAGTGTAGGGAAAACAGGATGGAGCGATTTGTGATGAAAGGGTTGCAGCCCTCAGAATGTCCAACATAACGCTCTGGGGCAGCATTGGAGCAGGAGGAGGAGCTGGAATTGACGTGCCTCAGTAGCGGTGGTGGCCAACAGCTGCTGCAGGACCACCTCGATCCACCTGAGGTGGAACTGTGGTGACAAATAATGACTGTCCAGTTTGTACTGTAACGGGTAGTGGTAGGACCCAAGTGCAGAACACAGGAGCCTGTGAACAATTGGTAATAACACAGAACATGCAAAGGCAGCACACAGTACAGTTCAGGAGCAGGCAGGGGACATAGTCTTGTGTGAATTCTGTTCAACACGTATCAGCCAAGCAGGGACTGCACATGCTGTTGATGTCCTTCAGGTTCTCACTACGCTTCCAGACTCCCAGTGTCTGGGTCCTATTATCTATGAGCACCACAACACTGACTTCTTATCCATGACGGACCAAATCAGTATTTCCACAAGTTTGACATATGAGCTGATTTTATTCCACAATAGAGAGCTTCAAGATTCCGTCAGTGAGTTTATTTTTGCCGTAAACGGATTGTGAATGATACATCGGTGTCACCATGAGCAATGATTAAACACTCTATCATAAATAATCATCTCAGACATCATCATGAAATTGCTTGAGACAATGATGGAACATGAAACGACCATCTAATGATAGCTGACGCTCTGGATTAAAAGCACTTCAACGGCAACAATTTCTCTCTCCATTACCATCGTCTATTAGCAAACCAGGACTGTACACGACGCTCTGCAGGAAACACTTTTCTCTGTGAATTTGAGGAGACTCATCCAGCTGCCCACTGAGTGTAGCTGGCAGTGAATGTCACAGTGAGGCCCACAAGGCTATCTGTGATCCGTGTGTGTGATGACATGTTGGGTCTACTCTGTGCCAGTAAAGCAGCAGGGAGGATATTTAAGCTGAGAATTATCTTGCCAAGATGCGTTTGGATCTGGGTAGCACTTTTGTTGCAATTGACAACGTGCAAATAAAGCAGCATTTTGAGAGTACAAAACGTTATATTGTTATCGCTTAGACCCCTTCGCTACTGCTGCAAAACAACCAGCTCGTCCACGGAATGAGAATGCATGAATTCCTCTGGCTTCCAAGCACTTTGGAAAAGAATGCCATTGTTCTGCTATTGTAGAAGTGAGTCAATAATGTCTGTCACACTGGCAGTGGCAATTATTTCACTCCTACCGGCAGCTGTCGGTTTTCACAGTCGTAAAGATAACGTTCAGAGGCACTTTGCCGGGGAAAAAAATGGAACGCAATGGTGGGTAAAAGAAATCCACTGTGGTGAGTGACAGTGTTGTTAAACTCAATGGTGAGCTTTGAAGCTTGATCTTCAGCTTGTTTTCTCTCACTGGAGTCTCAAACATACAAGAAAGGAAGGCAGGTAGGCAAAATGGCATACTGTACTGATGGAGAGTGGGGAGGAAGAAGTGGAAGCAGCTGCCTTCCGCTGAAGTGGAGGCAGCCTTTCCCTGAAGAGGATTCATGCAAAGACCTGAGCTGTACGAGCGTCTGATGAGATGAAAGCCTCTTGACAGAGGAGGGCTGGAGGTCGGTCTCAGTGGTAGGCATCGCATTGTTAAAGTTCAACCTTGCAGAAGCTACTCAAACTGTCTGTCCACTCTCTCCTCGCCCAGGCCCTGCCCTCCTCATCTATCATGACCGACTGCCCACGCTCACGGCCATGATTCATTTCCTAGTCCGTATAACAACACGGAGCGGCAGACTTCAATGCCGTGGTAGTCGAAGGCGCTGGTAAAAAGACGATGGGAGTTAAAAAAAAAAGAAGCTGGGAGACATGAGGGATGTTTGATCCAGAGACAAAAGGAGCAAGGAGGAGGAGCAGCAACACTACCTTTCCTCAGGCCAGTCTGTCAATTAGCCTGGTTCTACCCATCAGCCAGAAAGGTTTTTAAGGTGGAGAGAGGCAGGAGGCAGAGAGGGGAGGAGGGCAGGCTCAGAGACCGATGGGAGAGAAAATGAGGATGGAGAGCAGGAGCTGACTGGTCTCGGAAGAAAGACGGATTTGGAGAAGAGAGAGCAGGAAGCTGACTGGCCTCTGTGAGAGCCTCGCTGGCGATTCGTCTTCCTCTGTCAAAACTTTTGTCTCGTTCACAGCGAGAACGCTCCGTGATCTTTCTCCCCGAATCTCGCACAGCAACAGGAAATGTGCGCTGTCGTTTACCACGACGTCCTCCCTGACAGAAATGTGAGACGTGAGAGGGAGGGGGGCGGGTGTTGTGAAACAAATTGAGGTCAATCCATGCAGCTCATGGGGAAACAACGTGTAGCAGGCAGACAAATACAGTATCTGTGGCATTCATACGGAGTGGGGATTTACATAATGTGACAGTGCATTAAGAAACATCCGGGACACAGATCATTCCTCTAATCCTGGTCGACACAAAACCTACTCACCCTGTCGAGCCCACCTGATCCTGTTGCCCAATCATCCCGGAGTACATTCTGTTTTAACCTGGCAGCTGAATTCATCCAGCAGCCGTCTGGGGAGATCATTTTTGGGCTAGATTGCAGGGTGTTTACACCCCCAACTAGGGCTTAAATTGGATTTTGCAATGGCCCTATATCATATAATTTCTATAATTTGCATTGTGCTCCTTTACTCTGCCATTATCGTGATTGAAGGATGTCCATTGTTGTCAGATCAGAGAAAGTACTTTGCATAGGGGTCTCAAGCAGTGATCTATGCTGGGAGGGAGGTAAGACAAAACGCCAGTTTAGAACCGCTATGATTAGATTAAGAAATCCTATTTTGAAATAAAAGCAAAGCCGTCATAAAACAGATGGAGCGCCTGTGAAATCCTTGCCAATCATTCAAGTCAAAAACAAGATTATCTCCAGTAGGGGAGAAGAGAAAGTGGTCCCTCGTTTGTTATTTTTCAGCCAGTCTCTCTCACTCTGATAAAGCCAGACTATCTCTGCTTCAAATACCAGCCCGAGATGATGTCAGGCAACAGCAATCCCTCTTTGGCTCCAACAGACGTGCGCAAATGACTAATGATCCTATCATACTGACGCTGTAACAGAAATGAAGAGGATATTGGAATAACAAAGTGAAGATAGTCTGGCTCTTTTTGTGAAGCATGTGTTTTATCTACCCTCCATACATCAAGCAAATGTTGTGAGACACTCTTTGAGATTTTGACAAAGTTAGTACGGAAGCACAGCCGCCATGCTGAATATGTGTCTGAGTTGTAAACACCACAATTAAATCCTCAAGCTGTCAAACATTACTTTTTTGTTTTTTCACAATCCGTATGAGTAGAAAGCCAAACAGTTCTGACACCTGTGCCCTGATCTACGAATCAGGATTTGGGGCTAGCGAGGTAACTTCAGGGTTAACTCTGGGTTTTCAGTCCTACGACGGAGGTTCATTTCTTACCGGAGTAGATCGCCATGGTTACTTATGCTGAACACCTAACCAGCGGGTTATGTTCTAAAGAAGAGATCAACTCTCATGAAAGCTCTGCTTACCGACCAGTCAGAGCTCAGCTCATGGATCGTTAGATAATAAATTAAAGTCATAATCCAGACTTAAAGTGACACAGTTTCAACAGACAAGTGAGGGAAGGACAGCTGGTAATACATCACTGACTGCACGAATGTGTGAATTAACAGATTTATAATATCACTGTCTCATCTAGAGCACAATAAATCTGATTACAATTACATGGGTTTATTATGTTAAATGAATGGGATGCAGATGTGTTCTGATGGCGTGTATGACAATATTTTAGTCTTATTCTATCAGGTGTAACCCCGGCAGTGTGAAACAAAAATCTGTATACAATCTCATCACATATTCTTATCATATATTCACCTATATATGTCAGCTTCTTGAGCCGTGTATTGCAGTGTGACATGTCGGAGACTTGTCTTACAGTTATAGACTAGATGGAGTGTTACTTTGCTCCAGTTACTTGTTTATGCTGTGGGTGATTATAAATTATGAAAGGAAACCTTCGTACTGCTTTGAACTATGGTTTTATATTTTTTTTTTTATTGTGTCATTTCTTGCCAGCAGACCTTCCTGCATTTGGCAGTTTCTACTTTGTTACTTTCAGCCTCAATTATGCGTTTAACTTCTACGTGTTTCTCTAATTTCATTGTTTTATTTTTTTTTGCAGACTTGTCCATGTTTGTGGTCAGTCAGATGCTGCAAACACCTCCCCTTTATGTAAAAACCATGACAGCCAGGTTGAGAAACTCTGGGTTGATTTACCGAGTTGTAAAGTTGTATGACGATTAGCGGGATTGCGGTTGTTAGGGTAAGTTAAACCAGATAACCTAAAGATACCCTGGTATATTGAACTCGCTACATAGTACAGGCCCCTCGTCAGTGGTCCTACACTTCAAACTGGGATTTGTTATACATACCCCTCTTGGGTCAACTTTGCATGTGCCAGTTTACATTACATTACTTGCAAACACTGTCTTTTCAAAATAAACATCCATGGGGAAGCAACTTGGTTAAGTTTAGGAAAAGATCGTGGTTTTGGTGAAAATAAATACATTTGTTATGTAGTTTAGTAGGCTACATAATGTACACTATGAAAGCTGAGTACCTAATGCAATGTAACCTACATAACTTAATACATAACTTGAAATAGTCAACATTGACGTTTGGTTGCACACGGGACATGAACAGCGGTGTCCCGGGTGAAAGTCCTGTATTTGTTTAGCTGTTTAATCTACGTGCCCTACTCCCGCCATAACTACGGCCACAAAGAGCGCCATAGTTTGAGAATTAGGACCACGGATCAAGCTGCTGTATTTGATTACTTGGGAATGAGAATGGGCTGGCCACATATATAAACTTATAGGTATATATGATACATTTAGGCAGTTACCACTATCCAAATAAAACAGCAGGGAATGAAGATCAGTAGGATATATTTGACTCTGTAAAATCAGAGAAAAACTACTGCCGAGTGTTTATGCCAAGTCCAAGGTTAGACTAATAAAGCAATCGAATTCAGAAGCTAACAATCTTGATAGAATCCTGATATAGCAACATTTTACTGTAAACTGAGGATGCTCTGAAAAGTTGAGTGCAGAGCCACCATTTCCCAAGCCAATGGTCAGAGAACAGGAGCTCCAGCAGACTGATGGAGATTAGGAACGTGTATTGATTCTATGAAACCAAATAAAGGAGAACTGAGCGAAGAAGTTTAAAAATAATGGTGAAACAGAGTTGAATAAAGGCTCTGTCTCCGATAGAGGCGGGATCCAGCTAATCACTAGACCAACACACTACAACTTGGTAGAACTCAAATTGTTCATGCAGGACTCCAATCTGACACATAAGCTGCATTTTCAAATGAGGTACAAATACAGGCAACACATGAAATACAGAAACACAGTTCAGCAACAAACATTACAAACCTTTTTGTGTTTGTAATGTTTGACACTGTTGTGATGTTTGCAGATGACATTATTGTCATTGGCCTGATAACAAATAACGATGACACTTCATATAGCGAGGAAATTGGAAAGTGGTGCAAGTGGACAACTTTGAGTTCTTGGCAATCAGAATCACAAACAACCTGACATGGTCATCACACATCTCCATCCTGGTGAAAAGAAAATCATAAACGGACGTATTCCACATGGAAACTTTAGACCAAGTACTGGACCAAGTACTTGTTAACTTTTACAGAGGAGCAATAGAAACCACCCAGAGCATCATTAGTACCATCTACTAAGTATCAGTGATATTGGTGAAAAGAGGAGTCTGCAAAGAGTGTAAAGGATATTAAAAAACTAAACCCACCCAGTTACAAACTGTTCACCCTACTGCCGTCTGGTAAGACATACAGAAGTATCAGCTGCCAAACAACCCGATATCTGAACAGTTTCCTTCCTTCTCCACCCACCAAATATCATATATATATTTTTTTGTATGTGTTTGGTTGTGAATCAAAATGGGAAAACAGGACTGCAATCTGCCTTTCGTTGTGCAACTTTGTTCTACAATGACAATAAAATAACATTGTAACTTAAAATAGTTACTGTACTCAATAGCATTAGTGCAGGACTCAGCTTTCACTCCTTCGCACAGCGGCTGTGTTCACTGTGCTGTTGCAGTCTGGAATGCACACATTTGCTACCTACTGGTTGTTGGTGCACACTGCATCTGGTGCTGGAATTCCCTTCTCCCTCTGCAGCCATGGGGCTCTTACTGCTGCAGGCAAATGGGTCAAATCAGAGCAGCCCCCCCCTGCCAATTTTGCACATTTATTAACACTTAGAGCTCTTTCTGTGCACTGTTTCATAGAATGTCATTAATGTACACGATGCCTGAATATGAGGGTCTGCTGTGATTCTCCCACAAAGACCCTGAAGCGAAATGCTAGTGTGGTGCTAAAGTACAGCCCTTAAGGAGTGTTTGCAGCAGGTTGTGGAGCAGCATTGTTAAGTTTGCAATTATTATCTCAATGTCACTGTCCACTACTGATGCTGCTTTATTAGAACAATTGTTATCATTGAAAAAAAGTGACGCATGCTTATTTAGCCTCAATTTGCTCAAGCACTCTCGATCTGTCAGTGCTTTCTGAACATGCAATGCATTGAACTCGCTTGGACTTCTGGCCCTTACAATTAGTGATGACATTCATATAGCATATCATACTTTACCCATATACATTTTGGTAGGAAACTGAAATATGTTCACTTGTCCTCAAAGTGCCACATTCTTAACACACTGGAGTTGTAGGGACTTGAAATCGACTACGGAATACAGGAATGAGTCTTAAAACCAGGAAATGAGTCAGCATTATTGCACTTCTTGTTCCACTGCCTCGATGTGTTTATGGTTCGATGTCTGAAATAAGGTCTGTGATTACCACAAACTGAAGAGATTTTAATGTTTTACTCGACAATATCAAAGGTCAGTAAATCCCCCTCTGATGAAGTTAGAAGCTTTTACGGGTCTTAAAAAGACGGTTGCTAATAAGAGGCTAAATGAGACAACTGAACGTCCCCACAAGAACACTTGTCCTCCTTGAGCTTAGTGGTGGTGACGTGAAGTCACTAACGTTAGCTGTTTACTTCTGCTGATTATATTCACGCTTCAACAATCATAAAAGTGGTGTTCGTTTGTGAAGATTATCTTGATGAAGAAAACATGTATCAAAAACATTTGTTTGCCAGAGCTTCATTTCTGTAAAACTCCTAAAAGCCAGTGCGATGCTAACCTTTGGGTTGTTCTACTAAAAACATCGTCCCTGCAGGTTCATACTGGGGTTCACAACCTTTGTGTGGGGAGTTTTAGCCTAAAACATTTCATTAAGGTTCCAATGTGGTGTTTTTAGAATAAGAATGAATAAGTATTCAGGCCCTGTCCAATTCTTTTTTAATATTAAACCAAGACCCCATTATTTTTCTCAACTAAAGCACGGTCTTTATGAATTATAATTGTGCTTTAGGTTCAAAGAGCAGACATGGAGGACAACAGCTGAAATACATTGACAGCGACATGTTGACGATTTCTTCAGTATGAACATTTTGCAACTTTTGGAGGAACATTCAAAGCTATTTTAATTGATTGTTTTGCCAATTAGGGGCAGAAGCTGTAAACAATACATTAGTCTCCTTTAAGATTTGTGTTTGTGTCACATGATGAATGTCCAATGCTCACTCTCTTTCAACTCTTTTTTTTTGGTCTCCACCAACTCTTAAGGAAAATATCTGTCTCTTATGCTGCCAAATGCTCCACTGTGTTCATCAGCTAGTCTCTAACTGTGTCTGTCTCTATGGTGCTTTACTTTAATTTAATTACTTCATTTTATTTTACCAAGACAATTCACTCAGTTTCAATACTGCTCTCCCTTGGTGCATTCATTAGAAAAGGCATAAGGACTATGATACATTTGTTTATAAAAATGCTACTATAGCCTGCTGATCAAGTGTTCTGGTGTCCAAATTTCAGTTTACATGTGATTGCCTGTAGACTAGTTTATTTCCTTATAGACCTGTACAGAGCTTTTCAGCTGCCTGCTGTTCCTGGAATCAAGGTTGATGAGAGCACCGGGACAGAACAAAAACATTTTGCATGCCGCTGTGACAAGTTGGAAAATATGTTCTCTTTAACAAGTTAAATAAAATGGTAATTTCATGGTCTGTTATGTTAAAATCTGCGATGTGGTTAAAAAGATCATTCATAAATAACATGTGGATAAGTGGTTAAAAGACTAACACAGTGTTTTTCTTACTTTGTTTATTTTCTTCTTTATTGTGTAATTTAAGATATGCTAGTGTTAAACTGTGATCTACATCGTGGTCTTGATCTTGAGTCTGAGATCGATTGCTTTGGTCTCCACCCACATTCCTCGGGCAAACTACGATCTTTTCCTCATTGCAGTAAAGTCCTTGCTGAGGAAAAAGCATCACATCAGAGTTAACATGTCAGTATGAATTTACTAACATGCCAGACGTTTCATGAGAATGTCGTTGTTCCATTTTGGTTACTTTAGAGTTCAGTTTTGCCGAGAATACTGAAGTGTGTCTGTGTATGTACGTGAGTTCCCGCTTGTTGACGGTCTAATTGTAGCTGTGTCAAGTGTAGCCGCCATTTTTTGAAAGTACCGAGAATAAGCTATTTTGTATTTAGGAATATAATGAGAGAAAATTAGAAATATCTCAGGTAATACTTTAAATACTGTTTGTATCGTAAAATAGGTACTCTCTCCTCTCCTGTGATTCTCTTCCTATGTAAATCGTTGTTTTTGTACAAATACGACTTGCAGTAAAGTCCTTGCTGAGGAAAAACCATCACATCACTCTTTATCTTTATTTATCCCTCTTTTCAGGGGCGTATCACCACAAAACAAGTAGAATGTCCTGAAGAGGCGAAAAAGCCCATAGAAATGAGGGGTATTGCTGTGGGTAAGAATTCTCTGGGTTTCTCACTACAAGATAGCATGATAGCATTACAACATTGCAAGATGCAGTCATGAAACTGTATAGGTGCATAGTTGAGATCAAAATGAAGGCCGGATTTGAGGATGGGAGTGGTTCGAGCAAATACCAGATCAAAAGACTGAAAAATGTTGCCTGAGCGTTCTCCAAATAATCTCTCAATTTCTCAAATGATCTAAAATGTCTCTCAAAACGTGTGTTGGTGTTGTTAAATTCGTTGTATAAAATTCAGGACAGAGGCTTGTGAACTTTATCAACCAAGGTCATTGTAGTCACTAGATTTCACATGACTATGTCATAATGATAATAACATGAATACATTCCATTTATAGAGGGAATTTCAGGGTACTCAAAGACACTTTACATAAGGTATAAGTCAGAGGAGTGGAGGCTGCAGAAGGAGTCATGGAGGGATTTGTGAGTGAAGAGAGGGACTTTGATTCCATTGTGGGCCGGGGAGCCAGCGAGGTTCTGGAGGACGGAGCCGACGTGATCACGGGAACAGGTGAGCAGCTGAGTGTCAGACCTCTGGATGTTCTTTTATTGAGGACTTCAGATGATGCGTCATAAAGAACCATTGCAGGAGTCAATTCTTGATTTGATGAAGACATGAATCAGAGTCTGTGCAGCTTGATGCAAGAGTTCCCTGAAAGGTTAAGGATTTTTTTTCTTCTTCAGAATGATAGACAATGGACAGGGTGAGAGACCATGAGCATCACTACTATTTAACAAGCCCACCAATCATAGAGCATGAACGTGCCATGATCATAAGCAGATTGACAGCAAAGAGAAGGCAAATGTGTTACAATGATGGCCTCTGCTGAGGAGACCATTATTAAAAAGGTACATTTATTGTATAACTATACGGTAACAGCTCAGTGATATTTGCATAGTTAAACTACATTTCTCAACCTCTGAAGGTGTAAGAAAAAAACTCAGCCTCAAACTTCTTCCAACTGTGTCTAATCAATGTAGAATTAAGTCAAAGGAAGAAGTAAATCTGACAATCCACTGATCACTAAGCTAGAGGGACTTCATTCCCTTTTATCAGAATATTCCTGCACGGTTAGAAGAACAGGTTGCCTGTTCTTAGAAATGTGAGTTCTTTGATCAGTCAATCCACATAACTCCCAGCGGTTGAGAAATATGGCTTCATCCCCTGAAATAAGGCTTCTGTGATTGATTGTAGGTCTGGAAAAGAGGACATAAAAAAATCTAACATGACAGGAGACAGAATATGGCTCGAAATGTTAATTTAACTCTCTTTGAGTGGAGAGTTAGATGGATGGTAGAAAAGATAGATGAAGTGACCTGAAGGTAATTAGTTGTCAAGGTAATTACTCTGGAAGTCCAGTTTGCACAATTCACAGTAAGTGGTCACATATCATGTTTACTTCATGACAAATAATGTACCGCAGTTTGTCAAATTGACACTGCTTGATTATAATCTTGAACTCTATAGCAAGAAGCCTTTTGGGCATATTTGCAATTTATGCATATTGCAAAAAATGCTGTATGACAGTATTGATGCCTGCAGTAGCTTCAGAAGCACATGCAAGTCAACCAGTAACGCTCTATAAAGCACTCCCTGTGAGGCTGCAACATGCCCGTGAAACGGCTTGCAGAGTGCTATTTGTTTCCACATATTCCATATATTTTACTATTAAATCAGTAAGCTCGGGAGGGACTTATCTCTGAATTTGTGTTCTGCGCTCGCCGTAAAATGTCATATTGACAGTAGCTACTGGCTCAACATGGTGAGCAGCCTGCTGTCTGTTGTTGAGAACTTCTCGCCACCAGCAGCTCCTGTGCCAGTGGATTTTACCGAAATATCGGACAGGGATGAAAGAGAGGAAGAACACAACCATGAGGAAGTCGTTTTTGGAGTGAAGCCACTCATGTACGTGCTCCGAAGCCGGCAATGATGCTGGGGAAGGATTGACGCAGTCAAACGGAGCTGATGCATGGTAAGCTTGTGAATATTTAAATATTTAAAGTGTTTAATTGGATGCATAATTAGTGTACGTCCCTGGGTGCACGATGAGTCAATTACATTTTTTATCGTTTTCCCGGAAATGAAAAACTCCAGAAAAACAGCTCAGATTGCCTACTAAATAATACAAAATAATTGTCATTGCTGGGCCAGGCACTGGCGTGTAGCTGACAACCAGCACAATACATATGTGAGGAAACAACTTAAGAATTTATTTTTCATGCAAACTTTGAGAACAGTTGGTGCTTCGAGCTAAATTCTAGCGTCAGCATGCTAACATACGCAAGGCGGCAACTGTTTAACTAGTGATGTTCATCATTTTCCCCATAAATATGTCAGCAAGCTAACATTCAGTAATAATCACTAAACTCAAAAGGCTGAGGCTGATGGGAATGTCAGTTTTGCAGTTTGTGGTCATGAAGCAAAGTAATGGACAAAGTGACAGTTTGACCGGATGATTAAAAGTCAGGGGATCGTTTTTTTTATTTTTTACAATTCATCCTGATGAGAAAAATGATGTTTTTTCAAAAATCTGTGGTAAACCATCTGATAGTTGTTAAGACATTTCACTGTGAAGTACATATGCTAATCTCAAGGTGTCACTAGAGGAAAGGACAGGTTTTTGCCCGAGTCATTAGAATAGAATGTCCAGGAACCATGAATATATCTTACTGGATGAATCGAAACAAAAAATTCTATCCCTCTCCCCACTGGAGTGCCAGCTTGGCCAAAGACTATTTTTCACCTTGGTGGGCAAACTCGTTGTATTCCCTTCCATTCTATTGTCCTTGACATATTTCACGCTGGAGCAAAGCGGTGGCATAGACTGTCTATGCCATCCTGAGTGCCATGCCACGATGGTGACAAAAATACTGACCAGATCAATGAACCAAACCAAAAGTGAAAAGGTTTGACCAAAGAAATCCCCCAGCAGAGCCCTTTAATCTGTAGCTGGGATGCAGGGACACATTAAAGGTTCCGAGGCTTGGAACAGTATCCAGGAGCCCGGCCATGCTGGTTATTAAAATGAATGAATAAAAACCCAAATCTATTAACTCTGAAGGTAACAGGTAAGCACTGAACAGGTTCTAAAGCAGTCTTGCTGTCTAGTTAAAAGCCTCCCTGCAGCATTTAGAACACATGCGGCCCCTCTGCTCTCCGGAATCAAGAGTTCAGCTGAAATGAAAGGACTGCTTTAATGAAATAATTATCTCTGTGATATTCCATGCTAGTGTTGATCAAATGTTTTGCAATGCTTAAATGAAAAAAGACAAAAACAGAACTCGGCTTTGTTGTGTGTTGTTTAAATTTGAAGCTCAGGTCAAATTGGAGTCCTGAGTTCCTTGAAGTTGGCTTAATGAGTTCAATCAAAGGGCTAAGAGGCCCAGCTGGAGCAGGTCAATCAGCGGTACTTCAGTATTTGTCAGAGTTTAATTGGATGACATTATTTGACATCCACTTACTTTTGCAGTCAAAAATCATGTCATTTAAGAAGACATGCTTATCAACCATAATAAAGAGAAGAAATAGAGTCAGTGGAAGCAGTTGTGTTGAAGAAAAAAAAACAAAGCCTCGCGTTCTACTACCTTACCTGACCCCTATACCCACCATCATATGATCACACTTTAAATTCCGACATGACAGAAGCTCTCGCCTTCTTCTGCCTGCTCTGCTTTTATATCTGATCAAACCCTAAACAAAGTTACAAACTCACTCAGTGATGTTGAGCTTCTTCAAACGGTGGCTGACTGATACGTGTTTTCTTACCGTAGCTGAGTGCTGGAACCGTTCACTGCTACAAACCTGTACACTTGACTCAACCTCACTTTGACTTGGCTCCTGCCGATACCAGCTCCCCCGAACTCTTCCTGTAAGGCCGAACTGCAACACGAATGCCAACAAATTCGAAGAGACGACTCTGGGTTTCTGGCCTCGGCCGATTTCGTATGCTAGAGTCAGAACAAGATGTCCTCAACGAAAAACAAAAAAAGGCCCATCTGACGTCGGTGCAAGCAGGTTGTTGCATTTATCATGTTTAACTACGTCTGTTGTTAGGCGGCGACCTGTAGTAAATACGATGAAAGCAAATGAGGAAGTCAGGTTAGGTCATTTAAAGCCGACAAAGTCCACATAGGGTGGAGGTTTAGGTGGATGAATGGGTCAAACAAACACAGGACTTTCACCCAGGAGAATGCTGTTTGTGTCCTGTGTAAAACAAAAAGTTGAGTTATTTAAGTATACAGATATTTTAAGTTACATATTGCCTGCTAGACAGTTACATTAGTGTTTTTTAGCAATTAACCTCAACATTTTGTGATTTGATTTGCTGTAATAAAATAAGTTCTACCAGCGTCAGCGTCATAAAAACTAAAACACAGAAAATATCCCTTTTTTGGGTAGGGATATTTTTAATCCTTTTTCAAAAGATATCCTGAGACACATTATTTTTAAAACAGATCTTAATACTGTAGCATAAACAAATGAAAATTTGATTGGATATTCTAAGTTAAAGCACACCGAAAGAAAAAACAGTACACAGCATACATCTCAGTCCCATGTCCACATATCTCATTTTAACTGCCTATTAATATTGGCATCAACAGAAAAACAATTAAAAAAAAGGTTGGAGTAAATATTAGTGAAGATGAACATTATCATGATTTGAAAGTGTCCGTCTGTCCCGTTTGTTGTTTTCCTGTTGTGAACTGTAATGAAGCGCCTCCCGTCATGGGGCTGCGATGGCGTCGCTTTAGGCCTGCCCTCGCTCTGCAGCGCTCGCTCACTTTCACATCCTGTCACAGCACATGTATGAGAGCTGCGGTCCAGAGAGGATGAAAGAGGACCTGACTCTAATTGAATGTGGTTAGCACTAACTGGAAACAAAACAGCATGTAATAAATGTCCATTTTAAAACTGAGCTTACATGACAGAATGGGGCCAATGAATTAAGCATACAGTAGAGATAGGATGTCTGCTGAGTGCTGAGAATCCGCTGTGCTCGGCAGTGCTGGTTTCAAAATACATTCATATGGTCATGTATCAAGCCCAAATGAATTTCCTCCGCTCG
This sequence comes from Ophiodon elongatus, assembly GCA_016806645.1. Lineage (NCBI taxonomy): Eukaryota > Metazoa > Chordata > Actinopteri > Perciformes > Hexagrammidae > Ophiodon > Ophiodon elongatus. The sequence continues at coordinate 524,115 of JACSYO010000755.1, forward strand.
TAGCTGTGATTACAATTTTATTATTTTACTGTAAGAGCTACAAGATAAGTATTTGACAATGCAGAAATCATTCTGTATCATATATAGAGCTTCAACAATTAGTCGGTCGACATACATTTTGACAACTGTGTAATTGTGTGAAAAGTGTCGTCTATGGACTTTTTCCTCTCTTCTGTTTCTTTGGGTTTTAGACTGTTGGTTGGACAAAGCAAGTAATGTTAACACGTCACCTTGGGCTCAGGGAGATGGCGATGGATATATTCTGACCCTTTATATTGGTTAAATTAGAACCAATTCAGGTCGTTTTCAAAAAACATAACCAAAAGATAATAGAATGCTAATTGTTAAAACAAAACTACAAAGCACCTTGTGGTTAGAGGACGCCCCGCTCTACCCACTGAGATGTAATATATTACTTTAGGCCCTGTTTTGGATGCGCCTTGCTTTGCCCAGGTATGCATAATTATTATGCTCAGTTTTGTTAAACTGAGCGTTTGACACACTGTGACAGGCAATTGGTCAAAAGAAAAATGAATAAAATAGTTTCCCTACTTTGACAACACATACAGGTGCATTTAGAAAACAAAATATTGCATATACATTAAAGGGGTCATGTTCCTGTGAACAAACTTTTCTTTTAGTTCTACTCATAAGAACATATTGTTTGTGTCCTTGAGGTCAAACAACCTTGAACGCCTTTCCTCCCTCATAAAACTGTCAGTCTTTCTTTTTTTGAACCCACACTATTTACATCTACGTTTACTATCTTTTAATCAGCATGAAACCAAAGACTGGAAATGTGTATGACATCATCCGCCTGCGTCTGCATGCACCCTCCATTGCGTTTCCTGTGGTCACAAATTCCACAGGAAACCTTTAAGCTCTTAAAGTCCCGTATGATGACAGTGTGAAGGTACTGGTATCAGATGAAAACAGATTTCAGACTTTTCAGGAAGGGGGCTGAAGAACACTCCACATTTAGGCAAAATGTTGTTGAGGGAAAACTTCACATTTTCACAGAGGTGGAAGTGCTCGCCATTGCCGAAAAATGCAATTCTTTCAGAACATTTTTGTTACGAATAGAATGGATTTACTATCGTGTCCCTCAAGGTTTTATTCTGTTAATGTGGTGTTTTGGAGGGATTCTTTATTATTTTGATCAATTCTTGAGTTGTAAATTTTTTTTTATTTTGCACTAAATCTGTGTAACAATTGGTATCAACCCAAAAAATACATACTCAAGCATGACAATATCAATCATTGTTTTATCACACCATATTTATGACAGCTTCATCAGCTGAAAGAGGCTAAAACGCCTGATTATTCTCTCTGGGCTTATCACTACGAGTGATCCATTTCATATATCCATGTTATCCATTGTTAAACCAATGATATGGAATGGTGCAGCTTTAAATTGAGGTTAGCTCACTCAGCCATCATGGTTTCCTGAATCACATAAGTAGCCAATAATATAAGATAATTGTGGATTTTTGGGGCACTTTTGGGGCACTGTAAGGCACTAACAAAGCCATTAAGTGCATATTTAAAGAACTCATATTACACATACTTCCATGCAGCTCTATGAATATTCTAATTTTTCTTCTTTCTTGGTGTAACATATTCATTTTTTTTCTTTCTTTTTCAAATCATCCCAGATAATGCAAATCACTAATGGCTTGTTGCCCAGAGAAGCCCCTTCTAATTTGGGAGGAATATCAGTGTACAGTAGTATCACCTGCATGCTGTGATGCTCCAGTTTATTATGATTTTACCCATAAAAACCCAGCAAGCGAAGAGATTGTGAGAACAGAGAGCGAGTGAAGACATACCTGGAGGGAGGCAGAGAACGAGATGGCAGGCAATGTGAGGGAACAGCTGCCGAGGAGGGGGGGGGGTTGAGGGAGGGGAGGGTGGGAGTGAGAGACTGGGGGAGAAGCTGGGGACCTGACACATCTGGTTAAGGTAAAACATAAAAAAGGAGCAGATCCAAAGTAAAACCCCAGACTCTTTCTTAAATAGAGCATGAAGACCACACGCTTGCTGAGTGGGACCAGCCTGTTGCCGGCAAACTGGGCCGTGATTGCATAGTTTATGGCTGAGGCATGATGGGTACGGATTAAAGATGGCTGCCCTGAGGGCATACAGCAATACCATTACTCTTGATGGATTTCTTCTTCGCTCACATATTCTTTGCAGACGTCAGAGGGGCCACAAGGCTTGACTAATGCATGGTGTGATGATGGGATCAGAAGAGGCAGGGGAGGGAGGCTCGGCAGCTCCACCAAACCTCCTGCTCCCTTCTCTATTTTCTGCTCTCATCCCCATCACTGCTCCACTCTGCACAGCGCACACCCTATGAAATGATGCTCAACATTCACAGGAGTGAAAAGGGGTTGGTATCGATTATAAGTCTGACACTGACAGTGTGATGTATGACCAAAAGAAAAGAGTTCCTGATTTGTAAGGGAGTCTTTAAGACCAGTTGCTGGTGAACGTTGAGCGCAAAAATCTACAAGGTGCAATTAAGGGTATATTTCGTATTTTTAGAAGTGTGGTTGTATGAGGGACTTCTCCATTGTCAATGTGTGATAGCGACAGTAGATACAGTTTGGACAAACAGACAGGAGTAGCAGTACAGCAGCGGGTCAGCAGCCAAACCTATTTTTAATACTAAGAAAATCAATATCAGTCTAAGTGTACGCTGTATTCACTATATTTACACTACTTTACCTAGCCGTCAGAGAGCCCTTCCTAAAGGTGAACTAAAGCTGTTAAATTCACCATAGTCCTACAATAAAACAAACTAACCGACGGAGGCAGCGGTAGACCAGCAACTGCCATATTCTGCAAGATAAAATTACTGTTTTTGTCAAAGGAGTCTTGTGAATTTGAAAAGAGCATAGATACCAGTTTCAGCTCCCTGTCGGAAAGGGCTGTCTGACGGCAAGGTCAAAACATTATTATTTGATTGCATTGGATAGCTGTACTTAAAGCTACTACAAATAACTTTCATTTTGTGTTGATTTTGGCGGTCCCTGTGGTCGAACGTGGTAGTGTTTCCGAGGACCAGACTCCCTTTAGAACACCTCTCATTTTCACGCATCGATGACAAGTGTTGTGGAAGCATTAAAAATAACATATATATATAGAAATATTGGGAATGATCTTGTCTCTTTCCTTACAGGAACTTTAAACAGGAAATCAAGAAAGATAGAGAAAATAAAAAAGGAACCATTGATAGGAAACTGTATCTTCCTGCGTGTGTACTGGAGCAGGGAGGGTGGAGTACAATTATGTTGAGCAACAATGCCATGCCCCTTCTTCCCCAGTCAGCAGGTATAGATATACAAATATCTGTGGCCCAAAGACGGTTGGGAGTCCTGATCTAGTGGGATGGCTTATAAAAACAGGAGAAGCCATTTTACAGAGGTAGACAAGACATTTACCATGAGAACAACAATACATTTACTCTTTTAAGTATGTATGTGATATGTACACTGATTGTAATAAAGTATCAGTTGATCCTGTGCATTACAACATAAGTGTTTTGAGTTTTTACAGAGAAAGTCCAGTAATTCTTTTATCTAGACTTGATAATCAATGTTTGTCATTGTACTTGCCAGTAAGCTTATGTATTATACCTTTAATAAACCCCCTAAGTTGTTCCTGTCTGCTGGATTGTCTGCATTTGGGTCCATATCATTTTTTCCGCGCACCCAGCTGCTTGACAAGAACGAAAGAGACGGTAAAAAGTAGATTGTCCTACTACTTTGGGAGCATGGAGTACGAGGCAACGTCAACATCACCATGTCACACCAAGCCCTACCATATGAATACATAAAGTTGGGATATGCAAAGACATGAAGGGAGCGTGCCTCTGAGGATGATATTAAAGCTATGTTACCACTAGTAAGTGTGTATCTACACAAGCTAATGGCATGTGACATTGTGTGAGATGGGTCCAAGAAAACCTTGTCACGCTGTGTCAAACTATAAAGCAAGGAATCTCTCTGTGTGCATGTGGGTATGTTTGTCTTTCACATATCTCAATAACAGTTTGTACAGTCTCCTTCACACTTGGCGGGTGTACTTCAAGGTACCCAAGAGAGTGCCATGTCAAATTTTGTGCAATTTACACACGGTTCAATATTGATACACTTTGAATAAACAATCAAACAGCACTCTGTGCCGCAGCAGGGGGCGGAGCTTCAGGGCTGTGTGGACTGCCGTCTGCGGCAGGCCTTTACAAGCCGCGGCTCATTGGCATGTTGTGTTTCCTGACAATGCTACAAGCTGCTCTTCTGGGGGCCAAGCAATCAGCCCGCTCCGAATACACACATTCCAAACTGTCACGTGCTTCAAATGGCCACACCCTGAGCGGGCACTGCACTAGTCATATAAATCTGTGTTGTAATGAAAAACATATGAGAGCAGAGGTGATTGAATGTCTTACGTCATCCAGCGCTGTTTACTGAAGCAATAAATAGAGAGAAGTAGCGTCACATTCTCATAGACTTCTATACAATCAGACTTCTTTTTGCAGCCAGAAGAGTCGCCCCCTGCTGGCCATTAGATCGCACTCACGTTTAAGGCACTGTAGCATTTGCTTTACTTTCACTGATTGCAAAAAGCCAAGACGGCGAGGTCCAAAATCCAAGATGGCGAAGGCCAAAATTCTGACCTCGAGGCATATTGGCCGCAGTCCACAAACCAATAGGTGACGTCACAGTGACTACATCCACTTATAGTATGACAGTCGCTTTCACAGGACTAGACTTAGTCTAACATTATCAACTAAACAACCCCTCTGCCCAGACCCACTCTCTCTGCTACTAGAGGATGGCAGGTTAAGGGGAGCGCATTTTGGTAATTTTGCTTAAAAGGAGGATGGCATCTTCCCTCAAATTGCCTACTGTTTGTTCCTTAGTAACTGCTCACATTGTTGAATAACATATTGTACAGTGTTCACATTCAATTGCTTGATGTTTTTATATGATATTCTTATGAATCAATGGTGAAAAAAGCTGCATCAATCCAGCCTGAGGATTATCTATGTATGCCCTATGATCAATATTCTTAGTGGATAACGGTTTTAAACCGCTATTATCTGTTAAATACGGGATCTGCCTTCTTGATTACCAGCTTGTTCACACATTGTGAAACATTTGAGTGAGCACAAATTACTCACACAGGTTAATTGTCAGAGACATACAGTGTAACTTCTAAAGTTGCAGGGAGAAGAAATGTCATCCTCATCCTCATTTTATCCACACATCTTGTGCTCACACACCTCTGGATGAACCAGCTGAGTCACTGTGCCTTTGTTTAGTGATGCAGGTGTGTGGAGTGCTGCTGCAGCCGCTGGAGGAGCACTGCCAGCCCTTTGAGCTGTGAGAGCGCGCTTGATAGAAAGGGTTTTGCATCTTAAAAAGCTGAGCGAACTTGGTGGAGGACTGTCGAGTTTCATGCACAGCCTCGGCATACAAAGCAAGCCTCAGTTAATTGATGCTGCCGAGCTGGAGCCCTGTCCGTCTCCGCATTCTCTTCCAATGTCCGCCGTAATGAATGACTATTCTCCGAGACAGGCCTTGGCCCACTGTCTACCTGTCTGTCTCGGCTACGAATGTTGTTTTGCCCAAATTGCTGTCACAATCGTTTAATCTGCTCACCCCAGAGAAAAGAGATACCCGCCTAGACATCTTTCACAGGTTCTCTCTCTCTCTCTCTCTCTCTCTCTCTCTCTCTCTTTGCCCTTGCAATGTGCTCTTCAGCAAAGCTCAGTCTTACCCTCTCTCATCCCCCTCTCCTCCACCTCCACCCTCCTTGTTTTCATTCTTTTCCCTGAGTGCACTGTGTAGAATTCCTATTTGTCTCTCTGGTGACACTAATTGGAAAATAGCTAGAGGCTTTCCCTGGGCTGTAACCCCACCAGGCTCTTTGTTGATTAGTGGCAACTTAAGAAAGTTGGACAAGAGAGTGGTGACATACAGCATTTTCTTCTTTCAATCTGTCCCTCCGAGATATATTTTGTCCTGGTGACCACTGGACGGACGTGGACGAGGATAAGCAACCAAACGTGGGCAAATAGGCAAGTGTAAAGATCCACAAAATAATCCAAACAAAGGGATACAGCAACTGGATTGAAGGTTACATCGACCATGTTAAAGGATTACAATGGAATCAATGCCTTGGCTTGCCTTATGGATTTTTCAGGATTTTTGTCGGAGAAGACATTATATGCTGCATTTCAATTCATTATATATGTTTGATTTATTAGTAATATGGCTACAGCTGGCTAGCACTAGCATGCGTTGGCTTACGCTTACGTTAGCTATGTGTTTGTTGGCCAGGAGATTTTGCCAGGGGATTTTGGATTTTAACTGCCATTGTGACTATGACTGAAACCAAAACGAAAATGTTATACACAGCATGAAAGACTAACAAATATCCTCTGGCAAACAAACATATAGCTAAGCTAACCATATAAAACATACGCCAAACAAACAGTGAAGGGAAAATGTTAACACACTTTGCTCAGTTTGCTTTTTTGTCAGAGGAGCCATGACAAGAATAATATGACTGCTGATATTTTACTTGTATTGTTTTGTTTGTATTTTACCAGGCAGCGTTAGCGAACTTTGACGAATGCTCACGTTAGCTTAGGTATATGTTTGTTTGCCAAATGATGCTCTTTCCTTCAGCATTGTGGATCAAACCTTTTTAGGCAGTCGGCCAATGGGAGTTTAAAATTCTGCAATTTTCAACAAATGTTGGCATTTGTACTTCTTGCACATTTTACCACTTTTTCACCTATTCCAGCAGACATAAATGACAGCTGTGTTTGGGATCCTACATTGTATGATGTAATAATAGGTATCATCCAATAGCATTCCTAAAAAAGTGCTATAGCGGCCAAATTGAGATAAATTACTCAATATCAGTTACAGGAAGTTTTATCAAATGAATGAGTGAGCTCTGACAGATTGCATTGAGACAAGTAATTTATATTATATAACATTTTGCAAAACTACATTTTACTGTCAAAAAAGCTAAAATAAAATTATATTTGGATTGAAAACACAGACAATTAAGGAACACCCTCCTCAATGTGAAGAGGAGGGTGCTCCTCTTCAACCAGCCAACCGCCCCATCACCCTGTCCACTTTCTTCTGTGTTTTCAATGCTTGGTTTTGCCACGTCTCCTGATCTGAATGATCTTTAACAATTTCAACGACCTGGGTTACAATGTTTCTAGTTCCTTTTGCGGCATGTCCACTTGCCACCATAACCCACCATACATTGCCTCTGACTATGTCAATACCTCAAAACATCCATAAAGCTAAACGCCTTAAAGTCTGCCCATGGTCAATTTGTCCACTTCCTTATTCATGGTTTCATCTTTGGTTTTCACGAAGCCATCGAGGTCCTCCCCACTTGCCATAATCTCCAGCCTGCCCTTGTCGAACCCTAAGCAGTGGACGGACTTCTAGCTAAAGAAGTATATGACTGTTTTATGATAGGTCCATTCACTAGCTCCACCCTACCCATATACCGCATCAGCCCATCAACATCACCACCAGTAAGTACTCTGGTAAGAAGAGACTATTGTCGATCTTTGCTTTCCCCATCCCTAGCCCAGATTTTTGCCATCTCACATGCCATCAACATCATCCTCCTAGTTGGCCAAAGCCTACATCACCAGCACCTTCAAAGTGTTGCCCATTCATCCATACTTCTGAAGGTTCTTTGGCATGTACTGAAAAAGTTAATTCTACTTTGCCATCTGTCTCACTTTCAGGTGTAAGAGCAGCCCAAAATATTCAATTCTCTTTCAGAAGCAGTCTGCTGGATCCTTCTCAACAACTACAAATGTCCATACGGTTCACTTTCTGGACGACTTCCGTACCATCACACCATCTTCCTCTCCTCCATCTTTTGGTCTGTCCACCCCCAGTTCTGCCTTCCTTCAGCTTGGTGTTGTCCTTTCTCCCAAAGAAAACACCAGAACCCAGCACCACCCTTGAGTTTTTCACCATCACCCTAAATTCACTCTCCAAGCCTCCCTCCCAATCGAGACTTTCCAAAAGATCTCCTTGTACACTTTGAACAACCTCCTCGCACCGCGCTATATGAGTTCTATAACGTTAACATAATTCAGCCCAAAGACATACAAATTTACACCAATGCAGTACCCACCACTGGTTTCTAATGTTACTATGCCAGAAGATGGTTCCCCTTCATTTGGCCTCGGGAAGTATCTTCTCTCTTTCCTTCCTCTGCCCTATCTGAACTTTACCCCATAGTTATTGTGGCCCTTCTTTGAAGGCATGAATGGTCCAAAAAAGGCCTCCTCATCCATTCAGACAACCGTGCCACCGTCAATATTATAAACAAAGGTCGCTCAAGATCACTCGACACCATGAAGTTCACCCGCAGATTTACCTTATTCTCAGCCCAACAATTAATTATCCATGCCACCAAAATTCCAGGGTACCAGAACTCCACAGCTGACTTCCTCTCCCATCTCTCATTTCGGAAATTCAAAGCCTTAGCAGCAGATTTGGACGCCCATCAGACACCAGTCCGTCCGTTTTCAGCAACCATCTTCACCTGAAACCTCAGCTTCTCCACCTGGTCATTGCTTCAGGTCAAGCAATTACGAATGGTCTTGCTCACAAAACCCTCTCATCACAGTAACAAGAAGGTCCTGAATCGATACCTGGGAAGTGAGGGTGGGGGGTGGGAGAGTGTGATGAACCACGGAACTCATGAAGACCTGCCCTCATCCTGAGTCGCAACCCCCCGGGATCACAGCTGCAACATTAAGGCCTCGTTCATTCCCATGCAATCCACCCCCTTTCATCCTTCGACCCCCACCATTGCACCACACACAACCCCGACCAACCTTCGGCTGTCATTCATCCCCTGGCATCTGCCGCTCTTCGATTCTCAACCCTTTCATCCCTCCCCTCGACCCCTATCAATACACCAACACAGTCCTTACCCTGTCATCCCACCTAACTCGATGCTTAACCAGTCTTTCTTCCGTCATCCAGCCTTTCCAAATCAAACTACTGTTATTCCTTACTCGATGCGTGGTCTTTATTACTGAAGCAGATACTGGATGGGAAAAAAATGCATTCATTCAGCGTTTCTTTGGAAATATCTTATGGCAATGTGTGAGGATTCAACTTGTAAGCACCGGAACTTGCTACTATACCAGCTAACACCGGTTACAACAGGAACTGCTACAGACATTTTACCACCATCACAAATAATAAAGCATCCAGAACAGTGTGGCTGTTCTTTCCCCTCCTGAAATTATCAGTCAATGTTGATTCAATTGTCACATAATTTTCATACTCTGCCCCGTGTATTGTTATTTTAACCTAAAGGATGATGTTTTCCTTAATTTAACTAGTTTTGTTGCCTAAACCTAAATAAGTTGTATCCTGTGAAGGCTGTATGCATGTAAAAAGCAAAACCTGACAGGTGGTGCCGGTTTTAGATATCATAAGAACCATTGTATGAGGATATGTTGGATTCTGTTACAGGAGAGAGGCATGTGCACACCTACGGCATAATTAAGCCCCCTCTCACTCTTTCACATTACATCTTAAGTCCAAAGTCCAATGAAGTGCTCAGTTGTACAACAGCCAGGGAAAAGAGCCAGGCTGTTGGCTCAATATCATCTCACATGATCGACTCAATTGATGCACACAAAAGATAAAATAACAAAAATGTACACACCTGCTACTTTTCCCCATAGGTTGGTGGAACATAGTAGGTTATCTGTGGGACTTGTTAAGAAAAACATGAAAGCATTCCTATTCCTTAGTTTCTCTTTACAAGTACTAGCACAAATAAAAAAAAAAATAGAATTTGAATAAATTGGATATGTTATTAAGATATTATTAATAACTGAAGATAATGGCTTCCGTGAAAACTCATTTGTCACTGCACCTCCCCATGACAACATCATTAGTTTCAGGCACCATATGGTAAATTAAGGGGAAGCACTGCATCTCTGAACTTAAAGCTGAAGAGGATGGGTAGAGGTCCTGACCTCTGGTGATGCTACAGGTGAGTGAGAGTGGATGGTGAGCAATGTCCGGTCCGTCTAAGACGTGCTCCAAGGTCGCACAGGGCTCTAAGGTCACACAGGGTTCTAAGGTCACACGCCACTGACTTCTAGTCATCCAAATGAGCACACTTGCTTCCAAATACAATGCATCATTTTGCAAACATGAAAAATGCACAAATGGGACAACCAACGGATCAACACACAGATTCAGTGTGAGGCATTCACTGCAGGGAAGTTTCTTCTTCAGCTCACGGGAGAACATATGAGAGTCTGCTTCTAAATGTTATATTTAGGGATGGGTGTTGTCGATACTCATACTCATACTCACACTCATACTCGTCGATACTGCTGCTCCACAAACAGTAGAAAACTGAGCATTCCTGCAGATTGATGTTCTGCTTGTTGGTCACATGTTGTGATGAACTGCTGTGGTTTCCTCCCTTTCTTGTGAGGTTTTTATTGAGTTTGTGACAACGATCCTCCTCTGTTGCTCTCCCTGAGGTTCCTTCCCTTTTTCTCCTCATTAAAAGGGGGAGTTTTTCCTGAACCGAGGTCCCAGGACAGAGGATGTCATATGTGTACAGATTGTAAAGCCCTCTGAGGAGAATTTGTAATTTGTGATTTTGGGCTATACAAAATAAATTTAATTGAATTTAATTGAATTGAGAGTTCTCAGCATCTACTGGAGTAAAATGTATCCACACTTTGAATCTTATTCTTCTCCCTTCCATCATGTGAGTCTCATGCTGTAATGAGCCGGACTCGCTGTATGTGTGTTTGTGTGTGTGTGTGTGTGTGTGTGTGTGTGTGTGTGTGTGTGTGTGTGTGTGTGCGTCAGAGTAAAGCACAACTCCGCCCCTCTTGCAAAGACAGAGAGAAACAGCGGGAGGAGGTTTGCAGGTTTGTGACGTAAGGTTATACCATCATGGGATTGACATCTGATTGGCTACAGATAATTCCCTGTTGAGAAAATACATTTGTTAATCGAGCGAGTCGGTCTCAAAAAAACTCAGACTCAAGTGCAGTGAGGTTCACATATGATAGGCAGTTTGTAAATGCAGGTTCAGCAGTTTGTGTATGAATGAAACAACATTCCAATGTGTTATTGATGAATATTTCATTTTAAATACATATATCTGTGGATTTCCAATACATTTATTTAAAACAAGAAAAGATTTATGTGTGCATCAAATATATTTGTGAATCACATGTTTTATACGTGATGACAAATACTTTGAGTGTTTGAAAAATACTTTTTGGTGGAGAGTCATGTATCTATAAATCACACAATGCATTTGTGAATCCTTCTGTGTGTCTTCGTTAATATTGAGAGTGATCTTACTCCATATTCATGTGGTCTGAGATTGGCATGAAGCTTTGATAATGCAACTAGCGCGCTGCAGCATGCAAATTCACTTGTGTGGGCTATTTTGAGTGTATTATGTAAATGTTTAGAACTGGCCATGCTTAATTTGTGAAGAAAGGCCGGGGAGTATGTCTTGCAGTGTGTGAAATGCTGGACGATATTTTGCCAGCATATTTTCCCAGCATACTAAATAATTAACAGAACCACACTTTGAGGGTTTGCAGTGAAATCTGTAAAGAACTAATTGGGCCTAATTCATAAATGTTTTCTCAGTTTTTTCCTCCTAAATTTCTTTTTGTAAAAATAGAATAAGAGGAAAATAATAAAACTCTAATTCACGTGCTTGTGTGCAGACTGATTGTTTTTTACCCACGTAAACAACGCGTTCTCACTCCCAACTCTGCGACTATTGCTGCTTCACACTACGACGGTGGAGGTTCCCCTCGCCTGTCAGTCCCAGCTCGTTACATGCAGTGTCTTTTCAAAATATACATCCGATGTAGGTTCACTTGTTTATTTTTAGGGCGAGGCATCAAAAGTTTGGTTAAGTCGGTGTGAGTGAGTTGACGTCATAGACTTTGTCAATCAGGGTTGATCCTGAATGTGAGGCGTGTTCCAGCCAATCAGTTCATCAGCATACGGGAACGCCGACATCCACCTTCATGTGGGAGACAGTCTTAGTGCCAGCATCTATTACCACAAGTAGATGATCGTATACTCCTCTTCTGCAACGTCTCCGGTGGGTTTCGCTCAGGCGTCCGAGGTCACCAGAAGATAACGCTTTCGGACTTTGGTCATGCTGTTACTCTTGCATTTGCTTTTATTGAAACGTCTCAACATGGACGATGCCACGGTCCAAATGCTAACGAGGCGTTTACACCTGCAGAACTCATAGCTCTCTCATCAGCCTCAGCTGTGCTCTATGTTGCACGGCTCTGTCGCTTCTATGCTTTGAACTCAGCATGTCTTTCTCTCCTTCCTGTAGGCCCTCTCTGCTCAGTCATGTGAGGTGAGGTAATTTAAAGCACCTCCAATCAATACGCTCACAACTTATTTAACTAATGAGAGGGCTTATTTTGCCGGCGGGGAAGACATTTGTAGGACTTTGATGCTTTGGAGAGGGCCCTCTCCCCTCACATGACTCCATCTTCACATCATGATTACATGCACCAGGAGGGGACACTCGAAGTTGAGAGACTCTCTTTGCTTATCATGTTCGAGCCTCTGAGGTATGTATTGGAATAAAGATATCATGCTTTTAATCTCCACAATGAGGTCACTAACACCTCATTCACACTTTGCCTCTTTGTGTTTTAGACAGATCAGATATGTGTAGTACGTGATATCAAAAAAGCTAAGTGGAAATGCAAACAAAATGCACAAATGATATGTCAATGGGATTGCTTAAACCCAACCTAAATGACAAAATAACATTTTAATTCAAATGACTTATCTAAGCCTTTTCTGATTCGACAAACTGATCTGGGTTTAAAACCCCTTCAAGCTTAAATTATGACAACATAATTCAGGAATGTATAAAAAGTGTTTGCATTCCTCTCTAGGCATGAACTTATTTTCAAATCATGCTTTTATCAGTTTTTCAGAGGTCTCTGCATGTGGTTGAGTTTTGAGATTTTGAAGAAATATGTATTCAGCAAAACCAATAAATAAAATTATACATTATGTGAAAACTGTAAAATAATATATTGTTTAAATTCTATTTAGCAAGCGTTATCACATATTTTAACATATTCGAGTACTGTTCAATGCAAAGAGGTTAAACCTTGCTCCTGATTCCTCAGCCTTCCCCTCTTTCTTTCTATTCATTCCTCCCCTGCCTCCCTCCCTCACTCTCATTCAGCTCCCCCCTCTTTACTCCTCCCCCTCCCCACCGCCCCTTGTTGAACTGCATACTTTTTCTAAAGAAAATGTATTTAATGAATTATACCTAGGTCCATACACACTATGTATTTGTTATCATAGGACTTAATAGCCCTATCCATTAAAAACCCATTAAGAAATAGATAATACATTAGCAAATAAAAAAAAAATGTACGTCCATCTCTTTATATAAAAGGGTAGGAAAGAAATATAAAGTGAGACAAAGACAGAGATTCACCTATATCCATCCAACGGCCCCACGAGAGGGACGACTGCACTCGCTCGCCATATGTCGACCTTGGTACAACTCTGGCCAATGGCAGCAATCAAATTAGCATAAGCTTGGCCTGACTGACTCTTATTGACTAACAGTGCTGTCAATCTCATTTTGGCCAGTTTCCCTGCATTCTATAGGCTCAGACGGATAAAAGGAGGTCCCACTCAGCTCTGTGAGATGTTCACAAGCAAATTATCAGACTCTGGAAATAGCAAATCTCTGGTTTTGAGAAAATAAATATGCTTTTTATAGTGATTTCAGAGCAAAAAACATTATTTTGGTTTTGCATTGTGTATGTTACTGCTGTACATGGATGTATTAACATCATTAGTGAAAAAAGAAGTGAAATATATAATTTGTTACATGAGAAAATTTAAATTGCAATTATTATGCAAAATCCTAATTTTGGAGACAATGTCTGAACTGTCTGTACTAAAAACTCTTTCATTTTTTTCTGCTTCATTTTATTCAAAGTCAAACTGCAGAGAGAATGTTCACATATTGTGCTATGATATGAAGCTGCAACTGCATTATTCTAAAGTGATGATCATCCTGAAAGTGCTTCTTTTCATTTTTAGGCAAACCTGAAATCTTTTCATTTTTTCTGTGTTCCAGCTTCATTTACTTTTAACCAGTAATATATATGTATATATATATATATATATATATATATATATATATATATATACTGATATTTACACATCTATACAAATATCACAGTTATTACCATTAGAATAACACCAAAGTTATTCAAATAGACCTTGTGGTTGCAGAGTTGTACTGTTTTTAGTATGGGCATGTTTTTTTTCGTGTGGAGGCCTCAAAAATAGGTTCGTTTTTTAAAAGGGTTTACAAATGATGGCCGTACGGGTGAAATATACACTGTACAACTTTCCCATCTTTTCAAAAAAATGTGTCCTGTTGCAGTCTAGTAGATTAAATAAGTCTTTCCATCCTGAAAATATCACAAATAATGTTAATTTCTAGTTTTTTTTCACTTCATAGTTATGGCTTTCCTTCCAGCTGTGCTTAGAATCCGAAGTACAACATGAGATGTTACATGTATTAATGACAGGGCACCAAAATACAAGGTCTGCCACCTGGAGTACTTTTTGCAAAACGTCATGAACATCCTGCCAGAGATGAATTATTGATAGACATGTATGAATATATGTTATTGATGTATGTTAATAAAGCCTTGGATGTCCTGCACTGTAACCAGCATTTGGGAGCTTAAATCTGAGAACAAAAATCAAACAGAGGTTATATAGGCCCCATCTCTTTATGTTATGTTATGATTAGAGGGAGGTAATTAACGGAGAACATTTTTGAAGCATCTTTTGATATATTTATTCACACATATTTCATGGATTTTGCCTCCTTGTCTAAAACTCTATAGTTAGGTTTTTTTTGGAGGGAATGTACTTAAAAGTGAGAACCATATTGTTTTGGAATCAAGAATAACTGTACAAATGAAATTTCAGATTTGGACAGATAAATAAATACAAAATCACCAAATAAGATTTGTTTTCTCCTTCTTCCATATATATATATATATATATATGTATATATATTATAATAATCCACTGGCTCAGGGGTTGAATAAAAAAAAATACATACGAGAGGAATAATTGGGTAGCCCTGCTTCTTTCTCACACAAATGGGTTGAACACTGCTTCATTTATATAATTTTTTTCCCTTGGTTTTTCATAAAGAGCTTGTTGTTTTGCTTTAATAAAAGTACTACAAAAAACAAATGTAGTTATGAGGCGTAAAACATGTACTGTCAGTCTGATGTTGTCTGGAGTTTGTATTAGGCAAACAAATCGTATCTGTTTTGTGGAAAAAGTCTGTTTCATTTTACTTCAACGTGTGTAAATATTTCATAATCCTGGTTTGGCACACTTACAGGTCTAACGTTACCACATCCCCGTTCATTCTGCTTCCGGGAGGACAAGGTCTTACCCTCCTCAAGGAGCCAATCAAAGGTGGACATCAGAACAGAGATCAATAAATCCTCCTTGTACAATTGTGGGCCTGGAACCGTGTGTGATTTGAAATATCTGTGTAACGTTTTTTCCTCAAATTTCTGCTTTGATTTGATTTCTCTGCTCACCGGTCAATCTTGGTAGGCGAATTGTCTTTAAGATATCCCACATTTTTACTTTGTCAAACTGAGGTTGGGAGTATATATTCTGATAAAATGATTGAAACAACTCTGTATATTTGTTTAATTTGTGATGTTATTAAGGTAGTCACATTTTATTAATTGAATTCTCAGCCAATTGTTTTTTCCCCCAATAAGATTGTCACGGTTCCACCACTGTGAGCCCTGTGTGAGTGTGTGTTCTATTGGTTCTTTAAGTCTCCATATAGTAGGAATGCTGTGTGCCTGGTTTGTTTGCTCTCTCTCTCTCTCTCTCTCTCTCTCTCTCTCTCTCTCTCTTTGCCCTTGCAATGTGCTCTTCAGCTCTTTCCATGGGAGGAGTTGCAGTGGACTCTTCATGAGTAGTTTTTATAAATTTGTGAGCATGCTGTGAGCATGCTGCTACCAGAACGTCGTAGTTCATTGTCTGAGTAGTGTACATGTGTGTATATATATACGTATATATATATACAGAAGATCATTCCTGCCCACTGCAATAACACTTTACAATAAATCACCTCTGGCCAAATCAACCACCCGACTACAGGACCTTTGTTTGTTTGTTGGCTACATCTTGCACTACTGTTTCGTTTTGTTAGTTAATTTAATATATATAATAATAATAAATAAATAATATATTTAATTTATTTTGAGCATGCTGCTACCAGAACGTCGTAGTTAATTATCTGAGGTAGGGAGAATGCCTTGCTTTTGCTACAATAAAGTAACAGAATCTTAATTCATATTTCTCCAGTTTTGACAGTTTGATCTGAGTTTAGCGATGGACGGACCTCATTTGCATAAAGTTGCACATGGGGAAAGTGTTGTGAGTTCTGATTCTGCAAATTCAGATACGGCGAATGAGCTGAGTCGTATCCATCATGGCTCTCCGTTGAAAATGAATAGAATGCACCTGAGACGGGCCACCGTAACACACAGCTGAAACCCCTCCTGTGCAAACACGTGGGCTGTGTTGACCCAACAACCCCCCCTCCCCTCCCCCCCACTCCCCCCATGCTGTTTGGAGGCTGTATGGCCGAGGCTCACTGGTTGACTTTGGTTGCAGGCTCGCTAGCTGAAGAGAGAGAGGGAAGGTGAGAGGACCGTGACAACATCGCTGTCATTATATCATGAAATGAAATAGGATTAAATAAAAGTCTTGTTGGGGGAAAAAGTTTTATGACATAAAAACAGACTTTTGAAATAAAAAAGGCTATTATGGAAGAAACATGATATGAAATAAAACTGTGAATATGAAAAATAAGAAAGAAATCACTTAATGATGTCAAACCCTCTTCTGCTGCTTGTTAAATCGTATCTGGATCTCACACTCGAAAAGCGTAAATGGGGAGTATTCATGTTTTCTATTTGCATGCATATCCATGTGTCTTTTTCCCCATTTGATGTTTTCATTCCTTTCCTCCAGAGGGATGGCTGCCCTTTGCATGGAATATAAATATGTAGCACATCAGCAAGGCACTGACCCATGAGCTGAGAATATAGTGACAGAAACAAAGTTGCCTGTGTGTAATACATATGCAGCACAGCCGCAGTGCAACTTCTAGCAGGAAGCAGTGACGCTGCCTGTGCCTGTTCACACAGGAGGTACAGCAGCCATTGAACACCGTCATCAACTGTTCAAACCTAGCTTTGACTAGTGCCAAGCCATCTGTACTGCTTAAACAACAGTTTATACATGGCAAAACATAAAAGGATCTGGGATTTCATTATGGGACTTTGTGTGTGTGTATGTGTGTGTGTGTGTGTGTGTGTGTGTGTGAGAGAGAGAGAGAGAGCCCTGGCTCCAGCTGTAGGCAGAGTTGACCTTGACTAGTGCCATTCATCACAGTGGGGAAAGGAAACCAAGCGGAGACACAGAGCCTTATCGGAGAAAACTACTCTTGTTGTCGGAAATAGCAGTGATGAAACTGCTGATGCCGCAACTCTACTGTAGTTTTTCACAGCATTGGCAAGTTGAGCCACTCAGCCACTCTTCCGCCCTTATGCAGTACTTTTCACGCGGGCAACCAGTGGCTCTGTGGACCTTTTGGCGGGTTCACATTGGGTAACGGAGGAGCAGGAGGAAGGCCTCGTCAAATTGAATGATACGCTCATGAAGCAGCATTAGCTGGTGTGTTTATGCATCTGCTGCTGAAGGCTGGATGGGGAGACGGCCTCCAAGTCCAAGTACCTACCTTGAACCTAATCACTCTAAACAAATGCAAGCAAATAATCTTGCAACTAAACCTAGGCAAGGCAAAGCAGGTACATTTATATAGCACATTTCAGCAATAAGTCAAAGTCAAAGTGCTTTACATAAACATAAAAACGCATTATGAAAGGTCATTTTTAAAATTTCATTTAACAGCCAAGAGAATAATGATAAAAAAGCTTAAATACAATAATGAAAGTTACAGTGCAGTGTAAGAAATTATTTATTTGAAGGCAGCAGCAGAGAGAAAAGTCTTCAGCCTGGATTAAAATAAAGTGATGGTTGCAGATGACCTGCAGTTTACTGGCAGTTGGTTCCAGATATATGGAGCATAAAAAGTGAACACTGCTCTGTGTTTAGTTTTGACTCTGGAGACAGAAAGCAGACGAGAACCAGACAACCTGAGAGCTCCGGTAGTTCATAGTGCAGCAACAAATCAAAAATGTACTTTGGCCATAAACCATTCAGTGCTTTATAAACCAACAGTAGTATTTTGAATTCCATTCTTTGACAGCAAAGGAAGCTGGTGTAATGACCTCAGACCTGCAGTGAAGTGATCCACTTGATCTCAGTGAGGACTCCAGCAGCAGATTTGTGAATCCTCTGCAGCTGTCTGATTGCTCTTTTAGGGAGGAGACCTGTGAAGACCTGGTGCAGGAGTCAAGTCGACTGAAGATGAATGCATGGACAAGTGTTTCCTTATCTGCTGAGACCTACGTCCTTTAATCCTTGATATATTCTGAAGTTGATAGAAGGCTGACTTTGTACTTGTCTTAATGTAGTTATTGATATTCAGGTCTGAGTTCAGGACTACACCAGACCTCTAGCTTGGTTTGTGGTTTTTAACGTTGCTGATTGAAGCTTAGTGCTCCGTTTCTAACGTTTCTACTTGTCTACAAACAACAACTACCTTTTTTTATCTTTGTTTCATTCTGGCATATCATATCGTTTAGTTCAATGCATTTACTCAGGGATTCTATTGGACCATAGCCCCCTGGTGATATGATTAAGTCAATTTGGGTTTCATCCGCATAATTATGGCAGCTTGTTTTGTTGTTTTCCTTAATCTGAGCCAGTGGAAGCATGTAGATGTTAAACAGAAGAGGCCCCAGAATGGAGCTCTGGGGAACACCGCATGTCATAATGTGTCCGCCCAGATGTGTTACCTGTATTACCTAGAGACACAAAGCAGTCTTTGTCCTTTAAGAAGGAGTCAAGCCACCTGATATGGAGGCACAGACTGCTTGTCTAATCTTTTGAATTTTGTCAGTGAAGGAGGAGGCAAATTAGTTCCAGGCCCCGGTGGATTGACGTTCAGAGGCTTCTGACACACCAGGGTTCGTTAGCCTGTCGACGGTAGCAAAAAAGGCATGTCAATATTGTTGTTTTTCGCTATGACGTCATAGAAGAAGAACCGCCTTGCATTTCTCAGTTCGAAATTATAAACGTGAAGTCTCTCTCTATATAGATGTCACTTTGAACCTGTGTTCAGCTTTTTGACACTCGTTGAAAATCATCAAAGTTCCTCTTTAATATTCTTGCTCCCAGCCAACTCACCAACACTGACACCATAGATGTCACAAGGTCTGGCCTTCAGTAGTGCAGTTTTACATTTTGAGATCAGCCATGAATCTTTTATTTGATATGGGAATTATATATATATATATATAAATATATACACTGTATATGTGTGAGCGTGTGAGTGAATATGCAAAACACCACCAGATCCGTCAATCCCTGTCACATGATGTGACCTGAACTAAAGGAATACATTATGCATTTGAATCAGACTGGGTCTGGGTTAAGAGGCAAGGATGAGTCACAAACACAGCACCAGTTTAATGTGGATCCTCTGAACTTTTTAGAAGCAGAAAAGTAGGATCCAGGCCAACAGAGCCTGATTATCCAAATATAGAACGGCAGTAAAAAGATCATCCAACCGTGAGCTGCTGAGCTTATTAACGGTAGTAACCAAATGAACACTTGAGTTAGCTTCGACTGACATTTAAGACTGTTAAGTGCATGCTTGTTAGCTTCTTCCTCAAACAGAAAAAAGTTTCAATTTTAGACATAATTTTCTTTAAACATGCGGAAACATGTTTAAAGCCAGACTTTGACTTCCATGTATTTTGCATATACTTTATATATTTTACATCTACCCTGTTGCTTTCTACTCATGTCATGCTGAGGTAACAGCAGAGATTGTACAGAAACTAAACTAAAGAAGTCTTTCTTTTGATATTGTACTTGGTTAAACTGGACGTGGTTTAGCGTTGGTTTATCGTTTTGTTAAGTACAGTTGCATTTAAAACATTGTTTTTAAAGTCATCCATTACAAAAGTAAAGTACATCAGCAGTGTAACACGAGTTGGCTGAAACCATCTGCAGTCTCTTTTTTCAGATCATCCATGTTGGCTTAAAGCAGTGGTTATCAAACTGTGGGGCGTGCCCCTCTAGTGGGGCGCAGTGGTATTACAGATGGGGCGCAGTGGGAAATGCAGAATATTTTTATTTCAAGAACTTTATGGAGAACTTCACATATTCCAAAAGTACACGGACATAAAACTTGCTGTGTTCACGTCAAAATACGAATATTCACACTGCTTTACTCGCGTGAGTTTACTCGCAGTCATTAATAAATACATGGCGTAATGCCTGTACTTCCGTGTAAATGTTTACGTTATGCCGTTAACAGGTTACGGTTGCGCATGCACGATGGCCAAGATCCTTGGCGACTCACACGGGCGTTCTGCTTCCCTTCGCCACATCCTACCTCTGAGATGTCGGCTGCTCTGCGGTTGCCTCTCTCCAAACAAAGTACTTATCTGAGATCAACATGGAGCATGGATTGAGGGTGGCCGTATCAAGTCTGACACCCCCTTTTAAAAAGATTTGTAGTGATGCAACTTGATGGCTCACACATATCTGACCTCATTTGGTTTGGTTTTGCACAGGTTGCACGTTATTGTTATTATGTTGAAAAGATGTTCAGTGCAAAACAGGTTAATTGTAGCCACAATAAGCTATGTTTTGTCAAATATTAGTTATTTTTTGGACAGATAGAACATTATTTGCATTGTTCTAACAAAGTGATTGCACATTTTAATTTTGTCTGATGGAGCAATCTTGTTTACTTGAAAGTGATTGCAATTTTCTTTATCTATTAGTTGAAAAAGCACAGATTGAGGAGTCACAAAATGTTGCTATTCCAATAAAAATGCAACATGGACCCATCCATCCATCCATTATCCAAACCTGGCGCTGGAGCCGATCCCAGCTGACATTGGGCGAAGGCAGGGTTCACCCTGGACAGGTCGCCAGTTCATCGCAGGGCAGACATATAGAGACAGACAACCATTCACGCCCACGTTCACACCTACGGGGAATTTAGAGTCCAATTAACCTGAGTGGCATGTCTTTGGACTGTGGGAGGAAGCCGGAGAACCCGGAGGGAACCCACGCTGCCACGGGGAGAACATGCAAACTCCACACAGAATTGAAATATATATATATATATACATATAAATAAAAGAGAGAGAGATATATACAAATATATATGATTATTATTTCCCCAAGATCTTTATCATTAAAAAAAAAAGTTAATGAAATCTTAAAGAGGTAAAAATGAAACACCAAAGTATTGTTTACATTTGGTACCAACTTGTCATTTGCAAGTGACTTCATCATTTCAAGTGTTAATTGTAAAATATAAATGTTATTCATCCACAACTATGTATAGACAAAGATACATACGGGTGGAAGTAACACAGTATATTTACACCCATTACTATTACTAAGAAAGTGTACTTGGACTTGAATAGTTCTAAAAATCTGTAATTCTACCTTTTGATTATTATTATTATTATGATTAGCAATGATATTAGCAAAGGGCCATGGGTTGAGCGTCGGTGCATGGACGTCTGCTCTACCAGGTGAGCTTCCTGGTCACCTCTAATACTTAAGTAAAGAGTGATAATAAACCCTGTAAAAAAGCACCAAAAGACATGAGACCAATCAGCAGCTGCCAGCTGTTTTTATGTGGCCACTTGGTGACGGTGAGGGGGAATAACATGACAATGTGATGTATGAGTATAGCTTCTGCAAAGGCCAAATGGTTTTGATGATGTAAAAGGCCAACAAGTTGCCAACTGAAGTGAGGAATAAAGTGAAGTATTTCTTTCCATGATTTTGTCATCCAGACAATGCTGTTTTATATTAAAAAAAAAAACATATCAGGAGAGAAACTCTAGATCTACTTCAGTGCTAGAATGACATGCCTTTATTAATGAACAAGAGATATTATTTAAAAGGAAGAAAAGAGACAAGAGAACAAGAGGAAATAACCCAGAGAGGTTTTGTGTGCTATCACACGAAACTCCTGCCTCGCTAATTCACATTTTTGGCTGGAGATTAGAAGATACAGGTTTCAGCTGTCGCCCCAATTGCAACACATGACCCCATGGGGTCAAATACTGCTTAATAGAGTCAGTCTAATGAGTAGCTCTCTCCCACATGGACCCGCTGGACCAGGAGAGATGAAGGAGTTTTCAGATTGAAGGGTTAACCCTTGTAGCTTCAAGTTTGCAGCAATTAGAGAGAGACCCAAACCTTATGAATGCCCTCAGAAATCAAGCTACACCTTAAAGACTGTGGACACACATCACTGGGGAGACTCATATCTAACAATCACCAGTTGGACTGACATACTTTTAGAAGCCTGATTGTTAATCCTGCTTTCCTCACTTAGGGTTGAGTATTTTCTCCAGGCTTTTATTGCTGAGTTGAGACTTGAAGCTCTTGGAAGTATTGACGGCCAAATAATGGGAGAACTTTGAAAAACACTTGGTGATCTAACATGGTGACAGGTCTTTTTAAACTGTTTGGGCAATTTAACCACTTCAAGCAAAAGTTTATAGGAGCTTAAACTGAATACCGAGTCTGTATTCGAGTTTTGCTTTAACATTGGCTTGAGTATCGACTAGTCGGAATGAAGAACGTTTTAAGCTGATTGTTTGTGGACAGGAAGAAAACGTTACATGGAACAATCTTTGCTCTTATATTTGATGAAAATTGGTTTTGTCTAAACTAAAAGAGTTTACTGCGTGTATCCCTGAGTCTCACCAGACATGTTGAATACATGTCATTCCCCATTTGCAAAGTAGAATTATTGGAATAATTCCTTTGCATGTTAAAGTCACCAACTGCTTATCAGTAGTTTAGCAGGAAACCTAAAGCAGGAATGTGAATAGCATCACATACTCCCCTATTGTGTGTGTGAATGTGTGCTGTGAGTGTGCTTACAGAAATAAGATCCAATTATTTTAACCAGTGGTCAAAACTCCACAAGGTACCTTTAATGTTAGTGAAAACATTTTGTATTTGAAAAATGACAGAAGTGTTTTACTAGAAGAAGAACTAAATGTAAAATACAAGTAATATTTAACTTTGCAGAGATATGGATCACAACACTTCCTTTGGCACAGAAGCACATACTGTGTGTAGAATAATTATGTTGGAGTATATACTGTATGATTGCTTGCACCTGAATTTTTTTGGGGGCAAACTTCAGCAAAAGGGCCCTCTTGGATTCACCTACCATAGATAAGACATGATGAAGTTCCCTCTCAGGATGCCCTTTCATTGGACAACGTGATGAATTGCCCTGCAGGATTCCCTTACAGTGGAAAGAAATGTGTTGATGTGCAGGCAGCTGTGGCTCAGAGGTAGAGCAGGTCGTCTTCCAATCGGTTCGATGCCCCGGCTCCTCCAGTCTCAGTATGTTAATGTATCCTTGGGTGTGACTGTTTTTAGTCCTGATGGGCAGGTGGCACTTTGCATGGGAGCCCCTGTCGTCAGTGTATGAATGGGTGTGATGGGGTGAATGATGTCATGTAGCGTTAAAGCCCTTTGAGTGGTCGGAAGACCAGAAAGCGATATGCAAATGCAGGTCCCTTTTCTATGAAGTTCCCTCCAGAGATTGGCCTTTTCGCTCTCATTATCTTTTCCATCCGTAGTACAGAATAACTGTACTATTAATTTAGATTTTCTTTAGACTCCTAAGAGTAAAATTGAATGCTGAACAACGCCGTGGCCGTGTCGATATGGTAGCAACCTGTCAATTACACGGTAAAGCCTACCCTGCTTTATGGTCTATTTTACTCAAAATGGACCAGAATTTACTAAATTAACATCATGCTGTATTGAAGAAGACTTGAAACTAGAGATTGAGATCATAATCTCATGTTTACAATGTTTAATGGGGGAATAAATCAAAAGAAAAACTCATTTTCTTATAGACTTCTATACTTTATTGTAAGTCACTTTGGATAAAAGCATCAGCTAAATGAAATGTAATGTAATGTAATATACAACTAGAGGAGTCGACCCCTGATGGACATTAGAGAGAATGCAGGTCCATGCACTTCTGCATTGGCGTTAATTTTCAGACCTGGAGGTTGGTTGCCTCTCGGTTGCTACGTTTAGGGCCTGGATTTTTCCTCCACCACTGATGAACAAAGTAGTACACTGGTGGTCATCATCATATCATCATCTAACATTATGTCTGTGTCATTGTCTCCCTCTGTTCTCAGTGTCATCACTGTCAGACGGTTTTTTTTGGTTTTCTTTTTGACAAAATTAAAAAATGTGACTTGGTGTGTTTGTTTCATATTTGAGGTTGGGTGTTTCAGATTAGCTATGAGGCCCACTGGTTTACACTGGTGTGCAAGTTCAGATAGGACAACTGATCCCATGTGATGGACCCTCAAAGGCTTGTTAAAATGCATTGCACGGGCTTGAAAGGACTAAATAAAGCCTGTAAAAGAAGGGGAATGGAGTGCAGAGGAAAAAAAATCAACTCACTGACAAGCAGTTTGTCTAACAATGTACCGCCTGCCGGGGTTTTAAAAGATTAAAATGTCTGAGGTTCATTTTTTTTTTGTTCCTGCTCATTAGGACATGTCTTGTGTGACTTCTCATTGTCAAGAGCGTTTGATACTGTTACATTTTGTTCCCGTTGATAGCAATTTGCATTTTTCTTTGGTGAAACATCTTGTTCCGTGTGTCACTACAAAGGATCGGTTCCTTTTTTTCTCAAATCCTTTTTCTGTTGCGCTCTTCCTTCCCCCCGTACTGCCAAACCCAGGTTCTCTTTCTGCTGGATTCCAGGCTGTTACAATGTGTGTCCCCACTGTTTGAGCTAAAAGGAGACATGTATCATGTGGCTGCACTTATATCTATCAGGATAGAACACACAGTACAGTCAGCCTCGCTCCTCCACTGAAGAACAAAATACTTCATACCTGCCTTATTGATGTGTGCAGGTGGAGGTAAAATGAAAGCCTTTGTGGAGATGAGATCTCACCCATAATAGTGTCACTGGTCTCTGGTGGGATCCACTACATCAGAACCTCATTAGAGGAACACGGCAGTGGAGATGGAAGGAGAGGCTACAAGAGGCTGAGTTCTGGACATACGTTAATCAAAGTGGAAAACAATACCTGCCTCTGCCTGATTCAAATAACATGTACAAGATGAACAAGTACTGCGCCTTTGAACGTTTGGCTCAATATGCAACAACCAGAGAAAAAAGAAAATCTTCCTTTAAGCCAAGGGACTGGGGCTTGTTGGCACACTTTGTACTCTTGTAGAGTTCTCCACATGTATTTATCTTTTGAGATTAATGTCAAGATCAAGAGGAGGCTTAAAGTCTTGGGCGTAAAGGGGTACCTCTTCCGTCCCTGTAACACTTTTGATTCAAATTTTAAGCACCAAAGGCACCCCGTCACATGGATAATGTGCACCATATGTGGGTTATGTTGTCACGATGAAAATGCTGGATTCAACTTCTTTTTTTCATTTGGGTTAACTTTTGATTTTCAGATTGTTTGGTCTTATTGTAGAAATTCTAAGCTTTGCTGCACTGTGATGGCGTGCTGTAATTCTAAAGAACCTGCCCAATGGGCTGTGGCAATTGATGTATAAAAAGAAGTGGATACAGCACAGGAGGGGTTATGGCGGGGCCATGTTCATTCCTGTTAAAAGTTACTCAATGGCGCATGAAGTAAAAAAAAAGTTTGACTGCTGATGTATAAAATCACACGGATCGCCCATAGAGCTCCTACAGACCTACAGCAGGAAGCAAGAGAATGACTGACATGGTGTCACATGATGTGTTTGCTCCCAATGGTTCGGTTATGTTCTGTATTCAGAGCACTGTCATGTATTCAGAGTCATGTTCAACCCCAGACCGGCCTGAGTGAAGCTAATGTTTGACCACCATGGTATGGAGACTGTAGCGTCAGTGGTCAGGCTGCTATCTCTCTAGCCACTTGTCTCGTGCAAATAAAAGATACATTTTGCCCAATTTCACTGAGACCCAGAACAGAACAGATTTCACATCCAAAGAGTGGCACGAAATCTAAATCCTCTGTGCCTGCGTGTGATTTGTCTGAAGAGGCATACACTTTTTCCCCTCACACATATTTGAAATGTTTTTGAGCTGCGGTTGGGAATTACGGCTGAGCACGTAGATCAGACCAGCGTGTCCAATCGGGGAAAACCGGCTAATTCCAGGAGTGTATGCTGCAGGTTTGAGACGCGCAAATTTACAGATTAGAAGACATATGCCAAGAGGGAGGGAGAGCAAAGCTGCAAATCAAAATGCTACCCGTCCTGTCAACACTGCTGGTTGCTCTCTCTGTCTGTCCACACAAGATCCCAGGCGACCCTTTGGCGGCTAAGAAAGTAATTTAGGAGGAAATCAAAAATGGTTTTGCTCCACTTGTCTCATGGACAGTCTCGCTAATAGCCAGTCTGACATCGGCTGGAGTTTTCTTTGCTCCTCCTCACCGTGACAGAAGCATCACATCCCTTTCCAAACACTCTCATCTGCCATGTGCCTGACCCTTTTATTCGGAGGCTCCAGATAATAATGAAGATCCCCGGGTGGTTGTGTCTCTATGCTTCTTCCAGGTGTTTTAGTGTTAGAATGTTAATTACCAGCATGGAGCACAGAGGTCAAGTGGGTTATTAGTGGAACAAATTGAAGAGTTAACACCTAATTGTGCATATTTATTGGACAGGAAGAACAAGAGTTGCGTCACCTTGAAAGCTCGGCCGTAGTCATACCAACACACGGAGGTGAAACTGCCACTAATCTGCTGATGAAAAAGAGCCTTTGAGAGGCGACTAGGGGGGAGTATTGGAGAGTTTATTCAGCCCAGTGACGCATTGAACTAATTAGCGAGAGTATTTTAGAGGAAAGACATTGCTGGGGAATTCTCTTCATCACTCATGTCTCTGTCTCTGTAGTTAAATGAAGTGTTATCTGTCATGTAGGCGCAGGGAAGAGAGGAGCGGGTCGGGGGCGGGTTTGTCAGCCGGCGTTCAGGACACTCATTATCTCACCAAAGTGATGGTCATGTTTGAAAATGACTGAATTTTTTATGCCTCCCTCTCAAACTCAGGTTAAAAGGACTGCCACATTAGCAATAGATCTCGGTCCAATTTACTGCCCCCGGAGACTTTCTTTCGCTTGTTCTCTTTCCGCTCCCCCTTCCTTTCCCTCCACCACCCTCCTAAAAACAACCCTATTCATCTATCTCCCAACCACAGTAATTTATGCAGATATGCCGGTGCGTCCGTGCCAATGCCAAGACAATTATGCCGATGGCTCCTTCAAAGCGTTGTGCGTATTCCAGATCTCGTTGTGCCTTGCGGGAGGGAGGAAAGGAGGGAAGGAGGAAGGGAGGGAGGGAGGGAGGGAGGGAATGAAGGAGGGAATGAAGGAGGGAAGCAGGGAGCCGGAGCCGGAGCCGGAGCCGGAGCCGAGGCCAGCACCGGGTGAAGGAGACACAGTTTGAGCGCGCGCAAAGATTTTCTGATGATCCACCACAATGATGCTCCAAGGATGGAGGTGAATTGCAGCCATGTGGCCCGAAGCACGTGAAACCCCATTATAGAGTCTCAGCCCGACTCACTCAAGGAAAAGGGGCTGTGGAGGTCAAGCAGGGATCATTAAACGTTTCTGCTGCTACTTATCTGCCCACAACATGGCCTGAGAGGACGGCTGGAGGGGAGGAAACCAAGAAACCGATCAAACAAACACAAAGCCTCGGGAGACCTCTTGTACAAGTGACATTTTAAACCAACGCTCACTTTCAGATTATTATTCAGGCTGAAGAGACAATGTACCGATTGACAATTTGTTCACCTGCAGATTGTCGAGACACGAATCATGTTCTTGCTTCTAAGATTCCATCAAGTTTCAAATTCAATCAGCAATTACATTTCACAAATATGTCACTATACATCAACATAAACTGAATGTCCAACTTGATTGACAGCCATAACCTCGTTTCTAAATTGAAGCATAGGCTTTTATTAAAAGGACGTGACAGGAGACGAGGTAGTATGCTGAATGTAATCAATGAAAGCAGGCGATGCTGTAATGAAACCGTCAGTTTCATCAGGCACAGCTCGAGACAACAGGGGGCCCTGGGCAGGATTTCTTTGGGGGCCCTCCATACTTACGTGTGTGTGTGTGTGTGTGTGTGTTACTGACACACACACACACAAAAACATAAAAACTGCTGAACTATTTCATTATAAATCTGAGGAATAAGGCTGAGAGCTGCTTCAGGGATGCTTCTGAAAAGCGCTGCAGTGGAATCCCGCGCTGTCCTGAGCGGCCGTGATACGTCGGCAGCACCGCGCCCAGAGTGCTGCGCACAGAGAGATATCGATCTGAGACCCACCTGCTGCTGTCTCCAGCTCAGACAAGCGTTACTTATATAATATCTCTGCTTCCCTTCATATTTCATTTTTATTTCACCTCTCCTCTCTCCCTCACATTGTGCTGGTCATTTCCTATCAGTTAATTCATATCCAATATAAAGTACCAGGGCCACTGCAGCACTGGCTTTCATGCTGTGAAAGGCACTGTGGAGATATTTTATATCTCCTGTATATGCATGTTGGGATTATTAACATTGTATGTAATATTATAGCAGCTTATGAGCAGTCTCAGCACAATTTATTAGCATATATATATATATATATATGTTTCCAGCTTTGCTGTGAAAATACACACACACACACATGGGGTTCACAGATGGACTCTGTGATGTGGCCACACTCTGATGGAATAAGTGTATCTGATTGACCATAGGACTCTGTGATGTGGACGTATTCTAAGTGAACAAGCATATCTGGTTGACCTATGTCCTGCATGTTTATTCATCTGTTTATTTTCTGTTTGTTTGGGGGGCTCAGGAGCGCCAACTCATTACCATACATGGACTTATGTCTGACATGACTGTGCTTAGCATCTCTACCTGTGATGTGGAGCTGACCTTTAGGTACGGACCTAAGTTTATTCATGACTGGACATAAAAATAACACCCATGTGTCCCACCCCCATGTGACTGGAGGGTATAAAGGTTTTGCATTTCCTTCAGTAAGTTGAAGAAATTCTGCATAGCTGTGCTTTTCTTCCCATGATTCATGTCTAATAAAGAATTAGGATGAATTGATCTTCGACTCCAACCTCATCTGTTCATTCTGTTCGAGGAAATCAACTACCACAGCATCCATCTCTGACTTTGAACTTTGCAACAAACTACAGGAGTAAAACTGGTACTTTTCACATAATATGGTCCATAATTATTCCACTACCCACAAAGCTATAGTGAAATAGGATAAAGTCCAAATGGGGGATAATCAGCCACTGTTGAAACTATCAATATATATTCACAAATCTTTAAATCACTGAGTAAACTTGTTTGACGTAATACTTAATTTTATATTATCATGTTTCATTCTAATTCATGAGTTTATGATACATAATTAAGTAAAAAATAACCGTTATAGATTTTGATATCAATTAATATTTATTTATTAAATCTGCCCCAAGCCATAACGCTACAGTTGTGTTAGCAAACACAAGCAGACAGCTACAGCTCATCAAAAAAGGGAAATTTGGATTTACTTAATGATGTGTTTAAAAGTATTTCACTATTTGCATGCTATAACTTATTTTCTAATATGGTGCTGTATGATGTACAGTATTGATTCTCTGCCAGATCATTCATACATTACAGTGCTAGAGAATTGAAGATGACATGAACAAATAATAATAGTAAAAGCAGATTCTCTTTAATTAAAAGTTCTTCACCTCATTTAGAAAGAAAATTGTGACAGGGCATCAGCCATGCATACCCGATGAACTAATTTTGATTTTCAATTGCTGCCGAAGTCTTTAAGCTATAACCTGTATATTGCACGGGTGTTGAAGGTAGAATTTGGAGAAATGAACTAAATAATTAGTCATCTAGCAGTTGACACTTGTTTTCTTTTAAAGAACGAAGATCAAGTGTTTGTCCTATTAGAATCTTTCAAGAATTTCTATTAGGCCTCAGGTTTTACAATCAATGAAAGTAAAGATCTGAGAGATATCTTTGTTTCTTAAGAAATAAGTGAGTGTCTGAGAGAATATCTTCTCAACCAAGATAGAAAAGGCAAAGTCTTTGTCTGTCGGTTGCAAAGAGGCCTTACAATACAAAGCCGTGTACCGCTGTGAAAGGCACCAGCTATCTCAGGAATAGTATGTCCTGCCATCTGACTTCATGTTGATCCAAAGACGTGGGCAGCCATTGATTCTCTCATATTAAACTTCATTTGGGAAAACAAAACTTTATTAAAAGAAAAACCTGTATGAGGGGCCTTTCATGCATTAGCTTTTCAAACAGATGATGAATTGGATTGACCATATTGTGTAATCGTCAATGGGTTTATAGTCCTGATTTATTATTTGAAAAGTGGCCTAGGATTTCTGTTATCTTGTAATTATAAGTGTCTTAAATTGCCTCTCGACAGGCCAATGTTCACAAACAAGCTCTTAATCCTTGGATGGTTGCTCTCACACAGATATTGTCCTCCTCATTCATGCATAATATGGAACAATAAGCATGTACAGATACATAAAGGAAGTTAGTGATGAGGGTGTAATCTGTGTTTTAGATATACTGATGGAAGAGTATAATATTGTTGTATTCTTTTCCAGGAGTATTCATAAAGAGTATATCTTACTCAATGTACTGGATTGAAGTTGCTTTCTTGTTTTAGCTAAATTTTAATAGTTTGACACCGATATTAACCTTGTTTCTGAATTGTAATACAGGCTAACAATCTAGGAACAATGCCCTCAAGCTTATTTGTCTTGTTGGCAAATATCACATACATATAGAGTGTTTCAGATAACATCCGTCTGTTTTTTATTGAGCTACAATATATTTTTGACTCTGTAAAATGGCAAGGAAAAAACTATAACGACTTCTCAATTGGAAAAATTCTAAATAATAAAAATGAAGATATAATGTCTATATATATATATATATATATAATATATAATATATATATATATATATATATATAGAGAGAGAGAGAGAGAGAGAGAGAGAGAGGAGGTGGCTCCTCTATTTTTGAGAGGTGAGAAGTGTAATTGGTTGAAATAAACCGTTACCAAATCTCAGTGTCATTTGTAACATATTTTACTCGCTTCTTTGTGAAAAAAATCCATTATTGAAATTCATATTAAAATGCTTCAACAGTGCGACCCGTGGGTCAGGCAAGAAAGAGGAAGAGGAGGACGTCTGTCCTCTTTAGATCCGTCCTCCCATCGATTTCATGTTTTTTCACGCTAATCTGTGATTGGCCAAAACGCTTAAAAATGGAGGAGGACACAAGCCAGTGACCAGACCACTCAGCGTCCCGCGAGGAGCTAGTGGCAGCTAGGGGCGTGGCTTATGTGTGTGTGATGACATGGAGAGGTGACTGTCCGGTCTAAACAACAAAGGCGGCTCTTGAAGAGGTCAGTGTGAACGCTGCAACTTCATCAGTTCTATCACAACTGGAGTGTTTCTAAATTGAAAGAAGAGGCTTTTCTTCATGGAAAAGATCTGTTCTCTCTTCTACTAGCTGGCTTCAGTAAGAGTTTGATTGACAGATTGGAAAAGGGTGGGCACTTAAAAAATGGAAAAATACTTGGCAGGTGATTAGATGAACAATCATTTTACAAGGACGGTTCTGTGAAACAATCCATCTGGTGGGTCAGGTTGCATTACAGCTGCTTTCTGTGAGGGAGTATGGGAAAAATAAAGTGTTTTTGAACATTTAAGCATGTAAACACATTTTGGTATGAACCCAAGATACAAGTATGAGCCTGAAAACGAGCATTGTCCCCTTAAACTAGTTGACTGAAAATACAAAAAAAATATACAATATGTACAGCAATACAATATAGACTACAATATAAACAACAGACGTATACAGCAAAACGATATGTGCAATATACTGTACAATATCGAATGTAGTTCAGAAAAAAAGCAACACTCTGGTGCAAAGGAATGCTGAGGAATAGTGGAGGTGATTGACAGAACATCAGAGGGGGGGCTTGTCAGTCTGGGCAGGGTCCTGGTTCAGGATCCGGATGGCCTGAGGGAAGTCTTTAGCCGACCCCCTCTCTGACTGCAGGAGCACTTTGCTGGAGACTTTACCAAGACTCACTGGGAGAAAGGGTACAGTACATCCTGAAAAAAGCTGACGTGTAGACAGAAAACCATTCACTCTAAGGGAGTCACCAGCTCCCTTTACCTGCGTGCCTTTGGCCCGTCTTAAACTGTCTTCTTTTGGAGACTTCCATAACCATAAATCCAGCACTGAATGTTTTTATCCCTTTTTCTGTGTTGAAAACAGTTATTGTATTTGTCAGCTGTTCACCAGCAATTCCTGAAGCCTTCGCTTGAGTCAGTTGAGTGAGGCTGTGGCCTGAACGACCTGTCCATTTTATTTAACCTTGTTCATTAAATTGTTATGTCAGCACACGGGTAACAAACAGGATGGAAACTAAGGCAGCCATGCAGGAACATTACTAATGAAATGTAAAGTTTTAGCTAGCTAGCTATTTTGTTAGAAACTGTCTCCAGCGAGCAAGAGTGTGAACTGTCTGAAACAATGGATATCTGCGGCCCCCCAAAAAGCCCCTTGGGGCTAAGCCCCCCCCCTTTCTTTGAATCCTAGAAACGCCCCTGGGTGAATGATGTCATGTAGTGTGAAAGCGCTTTGAGTGGTCTGAAGACTAGAAAAGATTGATACAAGTACAGTCCATTTACTATTTGAAGTCAGATTGATTGATAGCTAATTCATAATTGTTCTAACGGAGGCCCAGGCCTCTCCACACAACAGGTGGTCACAACAGACCACATAATGAATACTACTAACTACTAATATCTTTTGCACCTTCACTTTCAATTAAAGCTGCAGGAGTAGATAGTAAAGTAAATCCCAGTATGTCTGATTCCCATGCTGACCTGTGGATAAAGCATCAGAGACTTCTCCGGTGGTCCCTGAGGCCGCCTGAGAAGGAGGCCCTGGGGCCCCGGGAGGTTGAGGATGAGGCCAGAGGCAGGGGGATGTCAAAGGAAGTCCTGCCCACTGCCCACTGAGGACGAGGAGGAGGCTGACTGAAGAAGATGATGAATGAATCTGTTTGTGTTCTGTGTGCTGGCTCCAGACTTGACAAGTTGCTTTTTAATTTACATATCTGTCTAATTCAGAGCTCCGAAAATAAAGAACTGTATTCTCTTTTCCACTCAGTTTCATCTCCATGCAGACGCATCTCCTGCTTCCCTACAGAGCACGATTAAGTGTTGATGTCACTTATTCATTTTTTAAACGTAGAATCAACTCAGGAAGGCTAGTTAGTATTGCTCAAACACATGCCCCCTCGCTCATGAACACTATTTTATATTTTGCTGCATTTAGCTTAACTTTCCTGCAGGGCTTTTCTCCTTCAAATGCTCTCCTTCTCAGCTCCATCTTTATTCTCATTCTCTTTTCATGTACATTTTGAAAAGGCCCCCAAAAGGTCCATGGTTTCAAAACATGGATATCCCTGCTGTGAGACCATAGTGCTAAACACCTGGTCCCCCATTCAAGGATCATCAGATACTGTTTGATTCCAGAACAAAAAAGAATGTCAACTAGCTGGACTGGACTTAAACACGCGGCCCAGACACAGAGAGGATCGACACATTGATAGTGCCGTCTTGTTTTAATTGGTGAGATTGTGCAAACAACTAGATATTATCAGAGTTCAGGAAATGTGTCAATTAAGTATGTAGATATTCTCTAAATCTTTCAACTTTTCATACTTACACCAATATGTGACAAATTATTACATCTGGCTTGTCATATTGACCAGAGTAACCTAACTGATTTACATCAAAAGAATATAACAAACCCACATTTGTATTCACACGTCCGTCTGTAGTCCTTGTGGTCATTTGAAAAGACCGTTGCAGTTATAAAGAAAAGCATTTGAATGTTAAAACCCTCCCAAACGCCGAGTCTCCCTCCGCCCACCACGTTGACCCCTGAGTGCCTCGAGCTCATTAAACGTACAATTACACATATGACGGCTCAGCCGCGGCTTTTACATTTCGCTCGGATAGAAGTCGGTATTTTGTGGTGGAGGCGTTTGATTTGTTAAGAAGAATCAGACACATGGTCATAGGCCCTGAAGAAGCCACATCTGGGGAAGCATGCCACCCACCACCTGCTGCTACTTCCTGCTGTAATCCCTGATCACACAGCCAGCAGGCCTGCAGGCTGCCAGTTAATGGATGTCATCCTTCACTATGTGTGGATGTGTGCCTTTGCGTGTGTAGACCCGGCTTATTATTTTGCGAAAAAAGTGGTTTTGATCATGGAGAGTGTGCGGGAGGCCTCCCATCAAACGGGAGAACAAACCCGGAGCTCTTGCTGCATCCCATCAGAGCGCAGAGGAGAAGAGGAAGAGGAGGGCCACCCTTCACCCCGAAGACTTCCAATAAGATGGCAAAGAAACATTCATATATTCACACTCTTTAGTGAGCCACGGTCTCGTTGTAATTTAAGGATAAGGGATAATAAAGAAAAGGTAGATCAGGGTGGGCCAGACAGGATGAATAGTGTGTATGTTATGCAATTAATACAATTAATAAAAAAGGATCAAATTAATAAATAATCAAGCTCAACTTTGAGGTCAACATGGATGAAAAGTCTGAAAGAAGAATGGAACATTTTGACATTATCTAAAGATTCACAGCTGTACGTAGTAGCACGACATAAACAGGATTTAACATTGTATTAGCTATAGGCTATCTACTCTTATACACATCCATGGTCTGGGGTCTATTTTACTCAAAATCTGGAATTTTCCTGGATTTTTTTAGCTTCTATTTATGTCCATTGCTCCCTTTATGCTCCTCTGGGAAACGGGGCACACAGTGGAATAAATAAGTAAATAGTTATGATAGTATGCATACTTATATTTAATTGTTCAACACTGGCCATGTTGGTAGATGTATCAAATATATGACTATATGTATGTTTATATATATATATATATATATATATATATATTAGAAATAACTAGTTTTACTTTTGTACGTCAGCTCTACTGCTGTGTTCTGATGTTACAGCTAGCTAGCTAACTTTAGCTTATTACAACTTTATTAATCATATTGGGGGCCAATATGATTAATAAAGTTGTAATTATATGATAATTGTTCAAAATAAATTCAAAAAAAGTTGTAATTCCATTTAAAAAGATTTTAAAAAGATTCTGAAAAAGTTATTTGTATTTTCTCATCTGATAAAATGTTTTAATATTACAACTCTTCTCTTAAATATTGATATACAATTAATGTAATTTTGTATGACATTTCTTTCCTCTAACGACAGAAGGAACTTTTGTTAAGTGAAGTAAATAAAAACATGGGTGCTGATGATGAAGTCGAGTAGCAGTAAATGGAACAGCCTAACATAGTTAACCCTTCAGGAGGACGTTCACTCACTTCACACTGTTTGTCACTTTGTATTATAATAACGGATATGCTATGTTTCATATTCATTTAACTGGAGCCTGAAAGAGGGTCTGCGCTGATAAAGTAGAAGGTCTCTGAGCATGTTCATGGTTTACTGCATGTGGTGATGCAGAGCTGCCTCAATTCCTATGACCTGTGAGCTTTATACATTATAGTTGATTATATTACTGTATGCTCATCAGGCGTAACAAATGAATATAATTAGCCTTGAAAGTATCGTTTCAGCTCACATGCCACATAGGCAATACATTCCTGTGCATGCTGTCGAGTAAGGTTGTACAGGTTTATTGTGTTTATATATATATATTACATACTACATACTAATATGTTTTATATGCCTATATATATAAACACAACATTCAAATAAAATAAATATATTACACTTATTGAATACAGTTTTTAGATGTGTCATATAAATACCTCCTGTTTCCGAGCCCTTTTGTTCAGCAATAAAGTGCTAAGAGGGAGAGGATTATACAATGTTTAGCTAACAAGCAGGCTTTGCATTGATGAAGACAAAGACTTCAACGTGTTTTCAAAGTAAGAATTATTTGCATATTTTAAAGAGAACAAACACTGCCATTGAAGACCAAACACTGTCTTTTGAAGTCATGTAAAAGAAGCACTCCACGGCAGAAGTATGGAGACTATGAGTAGGCGGGTTCTTGGGTTTAATTGGCTAGTGGTTGTGTGATAAAATTAAATGTAATGATATGGATGAATGTAAGAAACATGTGTGTCTTGTGGGACAAAAAAATAGCTGAGGAATTGATCTCATGAGGAATTGAAGGGACGGATATAAACGTTCATGTTTACCATTTTGTTATTCATATTTATTGAATGACCTTCACTTTTAGTCATTCGCAAACGTATTAAAAGCTATCTAAGTGTTTTAGCTTCTTCTTTTACTGTAAGAGAGCTGCAGTTGTCTCTGAAGGTGTTTGAAAGTAGCTGTGAAACCGTCTTAGATGAGCAACGTCCTCTGAGACGTGCTTCGAAATGATCTCACATTATGTTATTAGCAAGCTGTGACCTCCAGTACTGAGCCACTTGAGGCTGATTCCAACAGCGAGTCCACCCCCATAGACCTCTATGTTAAATTGAACACCTTTACAGTAGAAATAAACATGTCTACACTCTGCTACAAAAGACGGTTTTGTTCCGTATAGCTAATGTCTCCGTGCATGACAACTGTACAGGGGGTGCATTTTTATATTACTCACGCATTTAAATTACATTAACTCTTAAAGTTAGGTATGATTGAGTGCTGGGCTGCTTTGAGTGACAGGTGGGTACCGTCTCATGTTGCTACCGGCTAGCTGTCTCCTCTGCTCCGCTGACGATCCATCTCTTTGACGATTATCAGTCAGGCTGTGTCCTGACTGAGACACCCACAGCTTCACAACGGCTCCTCACAAACCTATGGGTGACCTCACGGAGACTACGTCCATAGTGTATACAGTCTACTGTAATTAGTCATGATGAACCATACATAATCACAGCTGGAGGTTATATGTCCCATTTTAGTGTCAGCTAGTTTGAGCATGTTTGAAGACGTTAAACCACTCCTATTGCGACTGTCCTCCCAAGAAGAACAGCAGCATCATGTTGTTCCAGCCACAGACCTGAAAGAACGAGCGCCATCTTGTGGCTCTTGCAATATGTGGAGGAGGTCGAGTGACGCTATTATAGAGGCACAAAGTCCACATAGGGAGGAGGTCACATTGGTCAAAAAAACACTGGACTTTAAAACAGGGGAAGCTGTTTGTTTCCTGTTCTGAGCGACAACAACATGTTCACAGTTGTCCTATAACCATAACCATCGTAATGCCAAAGGTCCCCTTACATTAACATAATAGTCATTTGAACCCACATTTGTAATAAGAGAACTACTACACCTAAATCCCACTATTGTTGTAGTCTCTCATGCGGGGAGACTACTCCATTCCTCGTCTATCCTTCCTCCAGTGTGCTTTTGGTTTTGTTTCCAAAAGACTGAACTTAAATAAGAACGGGATACAGATTTGTATTATCTATCTCCTTAAAAGACAAACAATTAGAAGATATATTTCAATCTGATTATTTTTTGCAGCAACCTGTTGTGAAGTCTAACTAAAACAACTTCAGGTAAAGTTTTTATTTCAAACGTGTGTTCATAATCCACAAAGTTAGACGTGTCCTTTGACATACAATATAAGCATCTATGAAATCTGGATTGGCATTAATCCAGTTCCTCATGACTCCTACTTTGATGAGGAAATGAAGGTGTCCTGGAGCTTCACTGCTTTAATGACATTTCAAGCTTGTCTGGCAGAAGGAACACTGTTTCCTGACATGAAACTAATGAAATGCAGAGAATGCTGATGTTCATAGCAGCTTGTTTAGCAATCTGAATGTCATTCACTACTTCTATTATTAGAGACACGGTAACCTACTGCAGTTTGCTTTCCTTTGTCTCCATCTCAATACGCTTCATTCTCAATAACTTGTGTTTCCTGTTATCTTATTACAAAGATAGAATTGTGACAAAAAGTGTACTGAATATGTATCACGAAAATGTCACTTTTCTGTTATTTCAAGGTGTCTTAGTCTCTTCTGGTCTGTGAACCAATTAAAGTTATAATTGTGTTGAATGTATTTGAAAAGGGTTGTTACATTTTCAAAGGTCAATAGGATTAAATCAAACTCCCATCACTGATATAAAAACCGGGACTTTAACACGATTCAGCTCATTCAGTCATGAACATAACATGACATTTGTTTTTTAAATATGGCCAGTGCATGCTTAGAGAGCTGCATATTTTATTCTTTTCGATAGCTGCAGAACATTATTTTCTTGAATTTGTCTATAAAAATGTGAATGTTATTCCTAAAAAGTTTGTCTGAATTGAAATGCCACAAAAGAAAACTCGTCGATGATGATGGAGAAGACCAGAAGGCCTCTTAACTTTGAGTCCGGTACGGTGGCTCACCAACAAACACACCATGCCTTCTTTTAGTGGGTTATAATATATCTGGTAAAGGACGGTGAATAGAGTGAGGAGTTCGCACTCTGTGTGACCTTTTTCACATGAATCCCTTCAACCACGAGAAGCCATTGAGTCATACGGTCAGAAATGAGCAGCAAAATTATTATGGTGATGGGTCCAGTAGTATGAGAGATTAGCTGTGGACAGACAGACAGAC
This sequence comes from Ophiodon elongatus, assembly GCA_016806645.1. Taxonomy (NCBI): domain Eukaryota; kingdom Metazoa; phylum Chordata; class Actinopteri; order Perciformes; family Hexagrammidae; genus Ophiodon; species Ophiodon elongatus. The sequence goes on from JACSYO010000755.1 coordinate 563,194, forward strand.
ACACACGCGCATCATCTCCCCACAGGCTTACGCCTTGTGGAGATAATGAATAGTCATCCTTGTTTGGTAGTTATATCAACCATATGTTTAGAGGATGGCATTGAACCTAGCGTGACCACAAAGATGCTAAGATACTCTTTTTTTTCTCCAGCTCGTCTGAATGGAGTATTGGTTCGTGAATACTTTTTGACTTAACTTTACATTTTTCCAAATATTAGCTCAAAATAAATTAGAATTTGTCCTCTGGGGACCATGAATGTGCTCAGGTTATATGTATGGAATCTGCACATTAGATTTGAATATGTCATTTGTAAGACTCTACAAACATTTTACAATTGCAGAAATAAAGACTTCAACTTCTGAAACAGAAGTACTCATATTCACATGATACAGTACTCGCTACTTGTAAGTGAACAGCTATTTTACTGCATAGCATTTAAGACGGTAGGATTAGTGTGTGGACTCTGTCCCATCCTCACTCGATCGCCTCCTCAGAGTATTTACATCACCTGTTACATGTGAGTACCTGCAGATAATCAAATACTGGAGCTCCCCGCCGCCCGTACGGACACCTGTGATAAAGACATATTTTCCAGCAGCCCAGGGATCAAAATCATCAACAGATGAGACGCAGCGCTCTCCGCTCCATGTTAAACAGTCACTTAACGGACTGGCACTCGCCGTGGCTTCCACCTTGTCTCCATGGCAACCCCCGCCAAGGTGCCCGGCATCGGTTGGTGGAGCCGGCAAAAGGCCGGTCAGGTGTGAAATTACCTCAGTGCCCGGGGCCTCATGGAGCATGACGAGAGTTTAACAAAAGCAACGTGGTTAAAGGAGAGCCGTCGCCCACTTTCAAACACACACAAACACACACACACAGGCACACACACACACACACCCCTCCACCACTCACACACACACACACACACACACCTCCACCACTCACACACACGCACACACCTCCACCACTCACACACACAGCTCTTTCTTTGCTGTCATAGTGACGCTCTTCACTTCAAGCAGCGTTTCTTCTCAGTGCGAAAACACCAGCGACAAGTTAAATTGTGCGATAGATGTAGGCATGCTAATGCAGAGCGGTGGGATGGCCATAAAATGAAATGAGATTGTCCATGACATCTCTATACCACTGGTCCACTGCTCTGGCTTTCTCTAATCTACGGTGTGTCAACTTGGATTGAAGCAGCTCCAGTTTCTGTTGATTTGTTCGTGCGCAATCGAAATGACCTGAATCCTCAGCAGACGTCTGTTTGTGTGTGTGAGTACACACTTCTACACACACACACGCACTCTGCCATGCAATTGTGGTTATGCATGTTCTTTCTATCTCACGTCGTCATTTATGTCTTTATGTGTTTGTTGTTGTTCTTTTTTTGTTTTTTTTGCAAGCAAGTGTGATCCGAGCTTTCAGGTTGAGGCAGTGAGAGAGTGAGCTGAGCCCTGAAATGCAGGTAAAGGGTGACGGGCTGGAGTCGGCTTCGCCTCGTTTTAAAGCTGTGGACTATCCCTGTTCACACACCGAGCGACACAGCAACAGGATTCTTCAACGGCGACCGGCGACACGAGGCTCCAAGATGGCCGACACTACTAGATGGTCGCAGCGTTACGCGCTACAAAACAAAGTTGAGCTGCTCTCAACTTTTTCCAGCTCTCCAATGACCCAGCGACGCGTCAACCAATCCCTGTTCCGCCCTGTCTGATGAAAGGCCCTCAGCCGGCTCCCCGTGCTATTTACCGACATAACCACGCCAGCGAGGCTTCAGCGGCGACGCCGTAGCCCGCCACGCTTTTGACCGCTGTGTTGCTTTTGCCGCTCGTATTGTGAACACGGCCTTACAGACCTGATGAGTGCATTTCTGTCAACGTTTCCAAAGCCCTTTCTTTCGATCCTTCATTGTGTACATCTTCCAGCTCGCAGTCCTCTTCTTCACTGCCTTTGCTGGCACAATGCTGCATGTTGCTATCAGCTGTGGATCAGTGGAACAGTGTGAAGCCATTGGCAGGAAAGTGTATCGTGCACTCGAGCGTGCAAGTGAGTCCTGATGTGTGTGGACGAGACTAACCAAACGGACACACACATACAGATATAGGCTGCAGGGCCCCTGGAGATCAGCAACGCCACAAGGAATCCTCCATTTCAGTAAGAGGCAGTTATTATAAGGAATTGACCGTTAATAGTCGATGATGACGCAGCTAGATCTGATATGAAGGGTCCAGCTCTTAGAGGGAGCTCTCAAGAATCTGAGCAGTGACAAGGATTCTGCTGTGAAAGCTAATAGGCCCACATGAACTCAGTGATGAGCATTATATCTTAGATGGGGCAACAACACCATAAGGAGGAGGGTTGGGGTGGTGGAGGGCCATCAGGAACAAGTCATTAGTGACACAGCTACACCAGTTCACCTGTATCAACCTGATTGGTTGATACAAATGCATTTTTTTGTCTCCTCTGTTTTCAACCAATCACATGAGTGCGCCCCCATTTGTGAATGGAGCGACGTCAGGGTCAGAGTCAGGGTCAGAGTCAGGGTCAGAGTCAGGGTCAGGGTCAGTGAAGTGCACTGAAGTTCACACATGACAAACAGTTTGTAAATGGAGGTTCACCAGTTTGTATATGAATGAAACAACATCCAAATGTGTTTTGAAGGACAAAGGTATTTATTTTTATATACATATATTTGAGGGCTTTTATTATATTTATTTAAAATGGGAAACATTTGTGTCACGGTATGGCGAACAGACAACAGAGGATGGACTGAAATGCAGACAGACACGCCGATCAGAAGGATTATTAACAGTGATTTTAATAAAGGAAAAAGTCCAAAACTAAATTTACATGGCAGGTGAGTCCAAAAGGGAGGAACTGAAAATCCAAAAACCAGAAATGGACACAAGAGGCAGGGAACTTCAAAAATAAAACAGGTAAAAAACGGAACAAAATCCAAGACCATGACAATATGTGTGCGCATCAGAAACACAATCTTATTTTTTTTATATTAGGAAAACTATTTTTCCGTAAATCTTTCATTAATATTGAGAGCGATCTGTATTTGTTAAAAAGTAGACTGTTTATTGTCCAACATTTTATTTGAGCATCTGAATTTGATTGAATCATTTAGTGCCCTCAAACCTCCCAATAGCAAAATAAAGATATGAGTGTGTGTATACGTTTAAGTGTATATTATATAGGTATTAGTGACTGTGTGGACGGGGGAGGGATTTCACACACAGGTGGTTATTGTACATCCATGGTTACAGCACAAATTAGGTAAAAGGAACAGGAGTGTCACAGTTCATAGGAATGACTTCAAAAAGCTTAAAAGTTAGATTCCGAAGATGCATCGCGATGCCGATGTGATCGACTCGATGTGACGGAACATTATCAGGAGGTTTTTTTTTTATTTCATTACTCTGATTCACTGTCTGTGATTCTCGTTTCTCTCCTCTCCTCTGATCTCTGTCACGGAGGGCGGAGGTTACACAGGACACTGTGTGCATGGAGCTATTAGCTGCTCTGTATCTGGAATTTAACCCTGGTGCTTTTTTTCTGTCAGAAAATGCAGTGAATATGTATGAGTATGAGCTGAGCAAGGAAAAGTAACTTTTGTCTGCTTCTTGAAAAAGAAACCATTTGCAGTAATACAGAAGACTGAGCATGTAACGCATTGAGATGCATCAGGAATTGTTGACAGGTGAATCGTATTCTAATCAAATTGGGAGCCCAGTTCAGATTCATAGCTCTAATAAAGAATCTAAAGAGCGATGCCAGGGCTCAGACCCAAGGCCTCTCCCTACACAGGCCATGTGGAGGGAACCATGTGGTTCTTCCGGGCTGTCCCTGACCAGGACCGCCAGATGCTCGGCAGCAGGGTTCCCTGCCAGGTCTGGCTCCCAGAGGGGGCCTCGGTTTCCCTGTCCCGGGTGATGTGCTGCAGCCCCTTCCTGGCCGATTCACCTGTGAAGGGTCACATGCCTCCTGTCATCCCTGACACGGGGACGTAAGCGGACTGCGAAGGCTCCGCCTCGCTTGCGTCATTGTGACTTTGTTTAAAGACCGCTGGCCTCGCTCAGAGATACGACAGTAAGTAGTCCTGCCGTGCCAGGTGCGCCAGGGTGCTGTCAATCATGTAAACACCCACACGCTCCTGAGCAAAAGTAATACCAGCTAAATATCATGAAAAAACAAAAAGTATGTTAACCCACACCACCCAGGTGGCTGTTCAGGCTTTTAACATCCCTCTGCGTGAACTGCCAGCTCAATAGTCCTGTGTACGGAGGGACAGCCTGCGTGCAGCATGCAGACCATGCTGAGTAGTGCCCATCCAGTGCTTAGAGACACAAATGTCAAAGCTTTCATGAAGTGGATGCAGGTCGAAGCAATCAGTGACTTGGTGGGTCATAGTAACCTCACGCTTTCTGCATGACATGCGGGTCACTGGGCCGGCACGGTGGAGGCTGTGAGCCGACGCCCCAGTGAGCTCCGTCACCAGGACTCACAGTATGGTGACACGTATCAGAGAGAGGCATGTGTTGGCTGTACAGGGCTCGGAGCAGTTCACTGTGCGCGCACGCACACACGCACACACGCACACACACACACACACACACACACACACACACACACACACACACACACACACACACACACACCTACACACACAGCAGGAAGAAGCTGAATCAATGTATAGAGACATTTCATTTTTAGACCAATCCCGTTGAAATCTTTGTCGTGCTGTGAGGGAGCATTGGTTTGCCAGTGCCATTGAACACCCTGCCGTCTGTCTAGACAGTCCTCAACAGGAGAGGAGCGTATTACCTACATGTACATCAAGGACTTCTAATCAACACCTGATATATTTATAGAATCAAATTTTGTGACAAACACACAGAGAATTATCACAAAACACACTCAGCTGTTTTAATATATAAAATAATATATATATATATATATATATATATATATATATATATATATATAATTTTAAAATAGGATTGTATATATCAATGATATGTTTTTTCCTGGAAATGTATCTCAGATATTAATTCATTCCAGATATCAAAAATGCAATTGTGGATTTCTGAAATTGAAAGCACAGAAAAAAGTCTTTGTGGATATCTGAGAGTTTCATTTCAATAGGAAGATATTGAATTCCTGTTACCTGCAACACAACCTTTCTAGCTATTAAAAGTTAAATGGGCTGTCCAGAGGAGGTGGACGGACGGGTCAAACCAACACAGGACTTCCACCAAGGAGCCCGCTGTCCGTGTCCTGTGTGAGAGCAAAGGTCAAAGTTGACTTATTTAAGTAACGTAGCCGGCTTATTAACTAGGTTAAATACTTTCTTATATCACCCAAACCACAATCTTTTCCCGGACCCCACCGGGTCGGGGTGGGGCCACTGACCCAGCTGCCGTATCGGAACACTTGAGTGAGAACGTGTCCACGCGTTTCACCATAGACGTCAATAAGAGATCCTGAACTCTCGCTGCAGAGTGAAGCTGCGTCAATGATTCCTGCTCCACTGGTTACGTGCGGAAAAATCGTGATGCCGAGCGCTTCGCATGGGTTTCAAAAAGTGATCTAAAGTTTCGGAGCACTTCTCGCTGCTCGTGTTGAATACACCGGGGCTGGATGGGAGCTGGTGGGACTTGGCTCTCAGACCCCTCCATTGATCCTATCCTCAGAAGGAGCATTTTCAAGCATGTTTGCCAAAGGAAGATAAATAGGACGCTCTCACAGCTTTGTGTTGTCTGTAGATATGCAGTGTTCTAAAGCCAACATAAGAAGCATAAACACCTTCCTCCGCCGAGGGCCTTGAAACTCTGACTTGTGCCTCTTGGAAGCAGCAAAGCGCCAATGACGAGCTTCTCCCGCGTAACAAACTCCGAAGAAAAGACGACATGAGTGTTTCGCAAGGTGAACGGTGTTTTATCATCTCTCTTGGAGCCTTCTCAAGGTTTTGTCGCTCACAGCCAACGTCTCTTTGAATTTACTCATCAGTGGCGCATCAAGGGCTGCGGCGATGACAGAGGGAGCATTAAACGCATATCTTTGGAGGACGAGGGTGGAGAACGGAGCCACGGGAAAATCTGCAGAATGGCAGGCCGCCAGGTTGCTCCACACTCCAAGACTGAGAGTTGCCGTATGTTTGTGCTCGTCCTTGCCTCGCCCTCGCTGAACCAGATAATCAGCCGTGGCGCCGTGGAAGGCGACCAACGGTAGCGTGTGAGCACCGCAGGGACCGCGCTGAGTTACTGTAGCGTAAATATTCATATTTAACATGAAAAAGGAGTTACTGAACAGCTTGCACACACTAAAAGTCAATTAGAAGAGGGAAAGGGTGAGAGATCCTATAAATGGCATGTGTTGTTTATAAATATTCACTTTTATAATCGTGTTTGTTGTTGGGAGTAATTATTGCACTTTGCGGATTAACCCTTTTTTCCCTAACGCTCTCGAAAACTTCCAATTTGGGCCATAAATGAGAGGTTTATTGTCTTAAAAGTTCAGTTATACATTTATTCATCCAATTATTGTTATTCATATTCAGATGTTCCCTGTTACATATTTGCACTACATTGACTCAATATTTTGCAAACCACAATGTTGTTTTTCACATTTTTGGGTTCCCGTTCATTTCTATATTGTATAAAAATCCTTCAGCAGACGTTTTGTGATCCATCACAGTGAACATGCCTGTCTGCTTAAGTTACAAAACACCTTCCATGAGAAATGAAGATGCATTGCAGGTTAACCTTAAAAATCTGCATGCCATATTTACTTTAGCGCAGATATTACTGGTGATTTACATAAAACTCAAACAGAGATGTTAGACTTCAAGCCGCATTCATTCTTTTTTTTTCCCCAGGGCCACTTAGTTGAAGGGGAAATAGGTGTAAACAGGACACTGACATCACCTGATGAAGTCAACAAGGATAACTAGTACACGTAGTAATACCAGTGGTTTGTCTGTTTAGCTGCAAAACGTTCACGACGTCCACCAGCATTGGTCTCTACCTCGGTCCGTCTGCTGTCTGCTGCGAGCAGCTAGTGCACGTTGGCTTTTTAGAGCTTCTTCACTGTTACGGTCTGGGTTCACGGGAGCAGCAAGACTGAACCGGAACAGTAAAGTTGCAAGTTATAAAAACCAAAAAAACTCGGCTCAAAGACTCTAAAGGTTTTGGTGATAATCTCTGGTGGGTTTCACTACGAGTGACACATGTTCACATTAGACATGAAAAATAACATTCTGATTAATAAAAGGGTCTGAATAAAGCTTCAACCACTACACTCGTCATCAGTGACACATGTTCACATTAGACATAAAAAATAACATTCTGATTAATAAAAGGGTCTGAATAAAGCTTCAACCACTACACTCGTCATCAGTGACACATGTTCACAAAGTGCAACTGTCTTTGGAGTGAAGGTTGTGTGTGCAGGCCGTGAGGTGGGGAGTCCAGAACGTGTGGAGACAAACACCACCCCGGTCCCCAGAAAGATCCTATCTGTTCAGATATGAAACCGGACCAGTCAATGCCGTGGGTCTGCATCACACTGAACCCCACCTGTGTAATGATAACAAGCCGAGGCTGAGCAACCACAGCTGACTTAATCCAGGAGACCTTTCCAACATCCAATGTTTAGCTTTTACCCACTTTTTAAAATCGAATGTGGGTAGAAACTAAATACTGGATATTGATAAAATCTCCTGGATTAAGTCAGCTGTGGTTGCTTGGAGATTTGTGACACAGCTCAGTAAGTAAGGAGCCCGATGGCACTGAGTGATGGGTGGGTGTGGGGGGGGCTGGGGGGAGCTGGGCCCCAAGGCTCTACTTCTCCACAGAGACCAATCTGGACCTGGGGCTTCGGCTGGAGGGCCACTGCTGCTCCATCTGGAGGCTGAGTGGGCCTGAGGTGACCAGACACCCACTAGTGAAGGGACAAACAGAGCACACATATGTGGCAAACACACACACACACACACTTACACACTTCCATGGATGCTTCTGAGAAAGACAGAGTGAGGAAGGTTATTATCTCCACTGCCGGCATTGTGTGAGCACCAAGGAGACATTTTGTCTCTACATGGGAGCCTGATGTGAGGCCAGGGAATGACGAACATGTATGCTACTGTGCGTGTGTGTGTGTGTGTGTGTGTGTGTGTGTGTGTGTGTGTGTGTGTGTGTGTGTGTGTGTGTGTGTGTTATTTTGCCTCCATCTATTTTTTCTCACTCATTCTACATCTCATCACCCTCTCCTCTACACTGAAAGATACACTGATAAACTGTAGAATCACTTTGTTCAGGCCTGCACAAATTATCCAATAATAATTTTGACTTACCTCAATGAGATGAACACGTTGGTCTGCAATATCGACGTTTAAAATGCGAGCTCCGCTCAAAGAAAACTTGCAGCAATACCTACAAAAAATAATGTGCCGTAATCCTTAGATATCCAACGAAAGCATTTTGTTTGTAAAAAGTAGTAAAAGGTATAACGACTGCCAAAGGCGATGGGTCCAACAAGCAGCTGTTTTTCAAGTCAACGTTTGATCTACTGGTCACGTAACTTGCTTACTTCAGAAACCGTCCTTCTGTAGCTAAACGATGAGGTTTTCCTAAACGTAACCGAGTAGAGCGTCTGCCCGGCAGGTTCAACCCTGCAGGTCTGAGACGGTGCTCGGTGAGGGAGGCTCCTCTTTTGCTTGCAAAGTTCACCAGATCGATGCATGTAACTTTAAAATGTCGCTACAAAATGTAGGGGGAACAGTCCAGCATTGTTCTTCACGTCCAGCACCAGTACCACACAAACATGTAGCAGGGAAACTAAAAGAGTTTCTCACCAATGATCTCAACAGTTCAATAACCTCCTCAGGCATGGGGCGGATTATGAGACAGTGGGCTCCTGGGCAGAAACATGGGGTAGACAGACTTTGTAGTTGCTTCGTGTCTCTGTGGGGTTGTTGTGAGTCTCTTTGTCATCTTTTTGTGTGACTTTGAGGCCATTTTGAGTCTCTTTGAGTGTCATCTTGTTGATGAAGGCCCGACACGTTCTGCCCCTGGGCTGGTTTGGTTAAATTTACCTTGTGCTTCACCAAAGTTCTCAAAAGATACTCTGGTGTCCATCAGGGATGGTTTGGTCCTGATCTGCACCCTTCAGGATATAGCTTTAAATCCTTTAGGTACACACAAAGTGTATGTTAAAACCTTAGAGTATGTTTTATGATTCAATTTGTCATCTTGAGGTTCCTAAAAAATGCTTCCTTTACACATTCTTTATTTTTGTTGGTCTATTGTCTCAGTGTTTCCAACAGTTTGTGCACACAAAGCTGCCCCGGCGTCTCTGTTTCCCTCCCCTCTTGGCTGGGGTAGACAGACAGCTTGGATGAGAGTTATGTGGTGGTTGGTGGCGGGCGACTGTCTGTTTCTTTCTCCCCGCCGTATGGCTACACAGACTGCAAACACGCCCTCAGCGTGGTGGCTTGTGGCTGCGAGCGCACACACAGGAGCCGGCACAGACTCACTCTGGTTAGCCGTAACATGGCCCTTTGGCCTCTGTTCTTCCACAACAAGCCACATTAGCTCTGCTGCTTTGGCTCTGAACACCCAACGCCCCCCACCCCCTTCTGCTCACTGGCTCTTCAGTGGTCCCTCTTCAAATAGGTAACTGGTCCAACGTCCACTCCATGCTACAGGGATGACGGTTTGCTTGGCCCCCCGAGAGTGTGTTCCAACACCAGCATGTCAAACTATCAAACCCCCGTCTGGCTTCAAGTACGTCCACGTCATGTCCTGGGTGTTGTCACCACAATTACAACCGGAAAACATGCCGTTACATGTATGAGTCACCATCAAAACTCTGATATACTGATATTCAAAGGCGGCTTGTGAGACCTGGGTAAGACCGAGCATTATTAGTTTTAACAACCAGGAGGTTAAAGAGCGTTCATGCATTTCAGTCCGCCTTCACAGCGGCATATTCTACAGAAGCTTGCCCTATTTATCTTTCTGTTTTCGTCAGGCCAAACCTTGATCGAGGAAAACATGTTTGCTTTGGCTTGATTCGCATAAAACCTTCCGACACACTGTGATCAAAGATACGGTGCATGAGCTTAGGACACACTGCTGTGAAATGGTTTATCTTTTAGCTCACAGGAAGAACTCCAATTTGCAGTGTTGATGAACACTGCTGCTTAGAAATGATAGTTATATATATTTGTTTGGCCAGGTATTTCTTTGGGCAAACACGATTTCTGAGAGGGTTATGTTCAGTGGTAACCAGTGAAAGAGGTATTGTACATTTGTGAGGAGGTGGTTGGAGCGGATAGAGAACATACAATGCACAGAACCTTGACACAGGAGAAAAGGGTTCACATCCTCCTCCTGCATGCGGTTATTGTGGTTTCAGTTTGAAGTGAATTTGGAAAAACAGGTCTCATAAGTGTTGGCTTTATCAGTATTAAACCCAGACCGTAATTGTCCCCTTATCTCAGATATCACAGTAGCGATATGTTTCTTGTGAACATTTTGCGTCGTAGCAGATAAGAACGTTTCCTCATCATGATGTTGTTTTTTTATTCAGGCAGTATCATTTTTTTCTTCTGATACTGATATATTCTAGGAGACTGGATTGTGTTGAAAGTACTACATCGCAACCATTGTTGCAGAACGTTTGGTGCCCCAAGGCTCATTGTTAGGGCCTCTCTCACTCCTTGTGGTTGAGCAAAGGAACTGCAATTGAATCTCAGACATGTGTTAAATATCTCCAACAAAAAAAGAATCACTCTTTAGTGAATCTGTTGTTGTGAGAATATTTGCTAGTAAATATAAGTTATGGGTTTGCAGATTAAGGCAGTTTGATATTTCTATTATTGTTTCAATTGTATGTTAAATGTTTTGTGTCTGTGTGTTCACACCTTGTTGATCTTGTTGTCAGTTTGCCGCTTGGACGTGTGTCTGTTCTAGATGCATCAATAAATAAAAGAAACTAAATAAATAAAAAAATAATAGAATGTATCAAATTGTAATCAGATAGATTACAATTAATACCATATACCAATACAATATGTATACCATATATATAATTCTAGTTGCAATCCAACAGCCGATTACACAAGATGTCTCCTGAGTTGGCCCACAATATTTCACAAGTGCAAATGCAAAGTGCCCCTAGTTCACATCAACAACTACTGAAAGTGACAAAGACTGGAACATGCAGAGCCGGCTGTGGAGCCCACTGAGCTCCTGCAGACCGCCGGCAGCTCAGAGACATATCTGTTAGAGATGGACTGATGGATGGGAACAAGCCAGACAAGGTGTTAGCTGCCACTTAGAAGGGTGTGAATGTAATGAGGGGAAGGCAAGTACATGGTGCTAATCCAAAATGCAATTGAATAAACATGAATAAGCATTTCTGAATAGTGGTAATAAAAAATAAATACAATCAAAAGCAGGGCTGGAATAAATGTTTCCATAAAGACAAGTTCCCCAAAGATTATGTTTTAGAGTGCAACTGTTTATTACCATAAGAGTTTAAGATCAATTTAATAGGCTTCTTTTAAAATGTTATTCTAATTTCATCAGATAGAAGCAGTGATCCTTCTTTCTCCTTCTGTTCCAGTCGGTGTTGTGGTCGGGATGGCTGATGACTTTTAAAATATAGGTGTTTCATCGACCACAGGCTGTTGGTGGTCGGTCTAATGGATTTTAAAATACATAAACGTAATGGATTTATAATAAAGATTCTCTTTCTACTCTTTTTCTCACGAGCTGGCGGGCGGACAGATAATTGCTGGAGAACACCTTAAAGATCTGTCTCATGGAACCCATTGTGCTCTGCCAGCCTTTAAAAATTTGAACCGCAGGGCAGCATGAAAAAATTAAAGTGAGAATCTATAATCCAAATCTGAATAAACTATTCAAAAAGGCAGCAAGTGTCAGAGAAAAAGGGGAAAGAAATAATGAATATAAAAAATAATGAAGATTATGTTGATTTTTGGTGACAGCAAAAATCAGATAACGGATCAGCACGCTAATACGAACAGCAATATGCAGCAAAAATAATAAAGCAACGTCCTGGTGTCGGAGAGATTTTAGTAAACTTTGGCCTGGGGTTCATCCCACCACTGAGGGTCATGCAAGCTAGCCCCTCCCCTCTGTGGTCCTATGCTGTGCCTCTGCCTGCTGCTGCGGGGACATTGGCTGGGCTTCTATGTGTACCATTAGCATTGTCTCTTGGCTCTGCCTTGTCCTCCAGCTCTGTTGGCTCAGATGGTGGCACCCGGTAATGAACCCTCCCTGGCTCCTAACCTTTCCCATATTAGCCGGGATAACACAGGCAGTCTTCTGGCTGCCACCCTCTACGGTCTACTAACAAGCTGCTGTGATGCTCCCCCCCCGCTCTCCCACCCCCACTCCCCCACCCCCGCTCCTGGCTGGCAGCCACAAAGCACTGGACCCACAAATGTCTACAGCGGACGCTGCAATGTGTTTATCCACTGTTCGAGAGATCACATTTTCCGCTCTCTGCTAGGGGCAACGGATGTTTATGCATTGTTTTCTTCCATCATGCTTGTGTGTAACAATAACCTTGACGTACCGCCCCACCTCCTGTTGCCCCCATCATGTCGTCTTTAGCCCTGTTCGGCTCTCTGTCCTCGTCTCTGTTTCCTGGCCTCTGGCCACTACTGAGTGTCATTTTTCCGTGGTTACAAGCCCCCGTTGCCCCGGCCACCTAAAACCCTGTCCTCACTCTATCTCTTCATTGCACCTCTCCGCCCCCCTGATGCATTCTGGTCATCTTCTGTGTGGTTTGTTTTGGCAGCAGCTCAGTAAGCCGTCACGGTCATTTAATGGCTGGGTGCTCCCTGGCTCACCGGTGTTGTTTCTCCTATTGCCAGAGTCGGGCATCCTGCACACTCAGCCTGTAAAAGTGATGCACAAAAGGCTGCAGTGATTCACATGCTGTGGTTTTACATCCACAGGAATACACTTGTGATTCTAAAAATGGGGCCCAAAGGAACTAATGGGGCAAATACACAAGACTGTGGAGATTCAAGAGCTCCCGCATACGGAGGCATGAGACACATAATCTGTCTTTGTTATATACAGTTGCTCACCATACAGTCTTACTGTATACAACAGTGAGGAATGACATGCATGAGCACAAGCATGTGCACATCGACACACCCTTGTTAAAGCATAATTTACACATAAACAACGCACAAAATCATCTTTGTATCACCAGAGGAAAATCAAGTCATGAGAATGAAAAGCCCAAATCAGTGGTGATTAGCTCGCATGGACCCAGACAACGCTCAGAGGCAAAAGAGGCAGAATGAAAGCAGACTGATAAGATGCGGTAGTTGGTAGCATGTCACGTGTTGTATTGAAATCGATTTTTTCAGATTTATTCCAGGCTAGAATATTTTTTTTACTTGGATAGCAGCCAACCTCGCCAACTGTGTCCTACGGTCTCTGTCTCTTTTTGGGTTACTTGCTTCACTGATTGATCAACATGGGGGATCCTGGATCACTGGTTATCATCTGTGCCTGTTAACTCTGGGGTTTCCAGCTACGAGTGGAAGAGGCTGGTTGTTACACATTACGAGTCACATTATCTGAAACATCAACGAAGCAGACACTCTCCCTTGGTGTGTGTGTGTGTGTGTGTGTGTGTGTGTGTGTGTGTGTGTGTGTGTGTGTGTATATATATATTATAAAATGGTGCCAACTGCAGCATATGCAGATGCAATAGCCAGTAGCTCCAATAAACTTTGCTACATTTATGATGAAAAAATCCATTCATCAACATTGGAAAAGGAAGTCCAAGGATTGTATTAGCCGAACCAAACGTCATAGAAAGCGGTGTGACAACCAAGGAAGAGAGAGAAGAGAGCTGTGACCCAGGGCCCAGGGCCCAGGATGCCAGCAATATTATCTGCCTAGAGAATTCACCAGTTTCTTTTTGTAGTTGCTGTTTACATTTCTTCCTATGCAAACTTAAAAAATGCACTACAGGAAAGGAGGTCATCAGCAAACACAGGCCGGATAGTATTTTTGCATTATGGCTGGTGATTTTAATCAAACAAACATCTGTTTTACAATGTGAACACAAATATTCCTGGCAGCTACAAAGCCCTCCCCCGACCCCTCTTAGGACAATCAGACCATATTTCCCTGCCTCACCAGAGCAAGACTGTAAGCTGGCATCAAGGAGGCAAAGAGGAGGCGTGAAGAGAGACTAGTAAGAGACCTCAACACCAACAACACTAAAGATATGTGGCAGGAGATCCAGAATGTCACAGGCTATAAAAGCAGCAGCATCCCCATCATGTGTGAGGACACGATGCCAGATGAGCTGAACACCTTTATGCGCGCTTCGATCTCCTCAACAAAGAGTCAGCTGTCAAGTCCGCCTCCAGAGGACCGCCCACTGTCAGTATCCTCAGAGGATGTGAGGAAAACCCAGATGAGAGTGACTATGAGTAGAGCTGCTGGGCCTGATAACTGTTCTGGTTGTGTTCTAGGAACATGAACCAACCAGCTAACTGATGTCATCACTGATATTTTTCAACATATCACTGTCACAGAAGAGAGTTCCCAGCCACCATTGTTCCTGTACCTAAACAGTCTGCAGTGTCCAGTCTAAAGGACTACTGCCCTGTGGCACTCACAGGTGCTTTGAGAAACTGGTTCTCCAGCACATCAAAAACCACCTCTCAGCCAGCCTGGACCCTCACCAGTTTACATAGCGAGCCAACAGATCCACAGAGGAGGCCGTCTCCACTGCTCTCCACTCAGCCCTCACTCATCTGGAAGATAACAAATACATCAGAATGTTGGCTGTTGATTTCAGCTCAGCCTTCAACACAATCTGGCTGATTAAACTGAAGAACTGGTGAACTTACACTCTGGGCTTCAGTACCTCATTCTGCAACTGGTTATTAGACTTCCTCAAAAACAGACCCCAGGCAGTTCGGATTGGAAGCCACACCTCCTCCACTCTAGTACTGAACACCGGAGCCCCCCAGGGCTGTGTGCTCAGCCCCCTCCTGTTCACGCTCTACACCCACAACTGTAACCCCCAACATGTAGAGAATTCTGGAAGATGTCAGTCGTAGGAGTCGTCATCTGCAAGGTTCAATACAGATTACAAACAATGATCAGACTTCATTTAGAGAGGAAGCAAACAGTCTTGCAGAGTGGTGCTCAGAGAACAACCTACTGCTCAATGTCAGATGGATAAAAAAATAAATAAAGAAGTCACACACCCCGTCTACATCAATGGAGCTGAGGTGAAGCAATTAAAAGTTTCAAGTTCCTCGGAATCAGCATGACAAACAACCTGACGTGGTCCTCACACATCTCAATCCTGGTGTGGAAAGCTCATACATTACTGTATGTCTGAAGGAAACTTAAGAAGGAAAAATTCCAGAGGAGCAATAGAAAGCATCCTGACTGGAAACATTACAAACTGGCTTTGGGATGTACGCGGCCCAGGACAGCGGTATGGCAGCTGATACCATCAAACTCCAGAGCAGCTTCTTCCCTAAGGCTCCACCATCCACCTGTAATATAATCCTTTTTTTTGTGTGTGTATTTGTTAGCAAAACTATATTTTGTTGGACAACCCTGTTGTTCAATGACACAATATAAACATTGTCCTTTGTACCTTGCAATATTTTACCAAGCTCAAATAGAGTCAAGAGGATTTCGACCAGCGGAAGTCATGATATATGTTTTATCCGTCATTGACTAGAACAGCCACTCAGTTGCTAAAGTAACTACCATGCTACATTAGTCTTGTCTTGCAAATACTTCCATCTATAATCACAATGTTTACATCAGAGCTGCCCCTCTCTCCCTGCACTAAGTCTGCAAAGCTCCCGGTAGGAACTACGAGCCACCTTCAAACCGTACCTTTCCAAGCCAACCCGTTTCATAGAGGTCACAGATGCCCTTCAGCTCGTCAGTGAGCGACACTTCATTGAAGAAGGAGGTGGGGTGGAGATATTAGGATCTACTGTTTGAGGGGACGATAGAGTTAAGAGATATAGTCACAAGCTCTTTTTAAGACCTCTTCACTGGTTAGATGTGTAAAACCCACATACAGAGGCAAAGGGTGACCAATAGCACTGATTCATGACAATAAAAAGTTTTCCACCAGACAGCAACGATATGAAGATGGCCCACACGTATAACTGCTCATATCTAGGACCTACTGTAAATATCATTTAGCTCTGGTTTAGATTCCACTATGTTGACCAGTGGCTGTATATACAATCTAAATCATGAGCTTCACATTGTATGTAGCTATTTAATACATTGTTGATATAAAATGTGATGATTGGGTACTTAAAAAAAATTGAAGGCAATGAAGTGACGCACACGTAATATAATTGAATAGATTTTAAGTTCTACAAATTTGATTAAAAAATGTTTTTAATAAATTAACTTACTTTAAACAAAAATAATAAATAATATAATAATAATAATAATTCATCATGCAAAACTGATTTATATTTACTAAGGATCTGAGCAAAAGTAATTTTGATTTAGTCAATATCTGGGTGAAATTGATTTGTATGTACTAATTATCTGAGGGAAATGTATTTATATTTACTAATTCTCTGAGGGAAATTGATTTATATTTACTGATTATTTGATTATTTTTACCAGACTAAATATCTGGATAAAAATATTTTGATTCACTTAATACAATTAATTATATGAACTTTTTGCTTAATTTAACACATTTAAATTGCTATTGTTATTTATATGTACCAAACTTAATTAATTTAAAAATAAGTTTAAATCTATATTACAGAGCTTTATCTATTTAATAATATTAATTAATTGCCACTTTGTTGCCGTAATGTCTAGTCAACCCAATATTGTCACTTCTTAGTGCCACAGTTTAATTAATTTGAACACCATGCATAAAAAGTACAACAGGTAAACTTTTTTTTTTTGTTTCTTTGTATATACAGTCAGGGCCCTAAGTATTTGGACTGTGTCAAATTTTTTTCTTATTTTACTCGACTGCAATGTATTTTAAATAAAGCAGTCGATATGTGGTTGATTTTCAGCTTTAATTCAATGGATATAACAAAAATATGGCATTAACTGTTTAGGAATTCGAGCCATTTTTACACAGTCCCCCACATTGTCAGAGGCTCAAAAGTAATTGGACAAACTAACATAATGGTGAATATAATGATAATGTTTAATACTTGGAGGAAAATCCTTTGCAGTCAATGATTGCCTGAAGTCTTCAACCCAACAGTCATCACCAAATCAGTTATATAATCATTATATTATATACTGTATATTACATTACCAAACGCTGAGTTTCCTCCCTTGAGATGCTTTGCCAGGCCTTCACTGCAGCCTCCTTCAGCTGCTGCTTGTTTGTGGGTCTTTCTGCTTTCACTTTTATCTGAAGTAAATGAAAAGCTCACTGGGGTTGAGATCAGGTGACTGACTCGGCCATTGAAGAATATTCAATTTCTTTGCCTTGTGAAGCTCTTGGACTGTTTTCACAGTATGTTTATGGTCATTATCCATCTGTACTGAGAAGCAGTCCAATCAGTTTTGCATTTGGCTGAATCTGAGTAGATAGTAAACACCTAAACACCTCAAAACTCATCCTGCTACTTCTATCAGCTGTGACATCATCAATAAACACCAGTGACCCAGTTCCACTGGCAGCCATACAAGCCCATGCCATAGCACTGCCTCCACCATGTTCACCAGGTGATGTGGTTTGCTTCGGATCAGGAGCCATTCCTTTCCTTCTCTACACTTTTCTCTTCCCATCATTCTGGTACAAGTTCATCTTGGTTTCATCTTCCAAAGAACCTTCATCTAAAACTGATCAGGCTTATTCAGATGTTTTCTGGCAAAATCTGTCTTTCTTGTTCTTCAGTGTTCCAGTGGTTTGCACCTTGTTGTAAACCTTCTGTATTCAGATTCATGAAGGCATCTCTTGATTGTATACTTTGACAAAGACACGCCTCCCTCCTCCAGAGTATTCTTGACCTCAGTATTCATGTTATGAAGGGTTTTTTCTTCACCAAGGAAAGAATTCTGCTACGTCTACTTTACATGTCTTCCATGGTCTTCCGGGCCTTTGGGTGTTGGTGAGCCTGCCAGTACATTCCTTCTTTTTAGGAATGTACCAAACTGTTGATTTGGTCAATCCTATTGTTTCTGCTATGTGCCTGATAGCTTAGTGTAGTTTGTCAGCCTTTTAATGGCCTCCTTTACTTGCATTGACACCTCTTTGGTCCTCATGCTGAGAGTTTCCTGTACCAGCTACCAAATGCAAATTCAACATGTTGAATCATCTCCAGACCTTTTTATCTGCTTAATTTGTCATGAAATAACGAGGGGACAGGCCCCACCTGGCCATCAAACCATTTGTAAGACAATTGTCCAATTACTTCTGAGCCTCTGAAAATGTGGGGAATTGTGTGAAATTGGTTGTAATTCCTAATCGGTTAAAGCGATAGTTTTGTTACATCCATTGAATTAAAGCTGAAAGTCTACACTTTATTATTTTAAACCCATTGGAGTCGTGTAAAGAGGAAAATAAGAAAAATTGTGTCACAGTCCAAATACTGTACATATTCATCCAACATAAAGAGAGGGGATATAAGAAAACAAAGACAGAAACAATATTTGTGTACAATAGGGATATAGTACATTGCATACTGGCAATACTGGGGACAGCTTTAGAGTTTCGCTAGAGGATGAGTTTGTGAAAGACTTCAAGAATGTCCCTGAGCTCCTTAGGATAGGTAAGATTTACTGCATATGCCCATCCAACGAACATGGATTACGTCCTTGGAAAGTTAATCAGAGCAGTCAGAACTTGCATGCCTTTTATCGTGATACCGATCTTGTCAGGACCCTCTGATGTGTCTTGATGTTGTAGATTGTCATCCTTTGTACAGGAAGGTCCTGTGACACACTGTCTTCATCACCATCCTGGAATAGCAAGAACATTGGGTATTTCAGACTGTACAGCTAACAAGAAGGTCCTTCTCAAATAGAGCTGTGCAGGAATGAGTCCTAAAACCCAATAATACGTTTTTGCACTTACAAGTAAATCATTTTTTTTAATGGGTTTGAAATAAGGTCTGTGGTTAACACAAAATTAAGCTATTTTAACATTTTGTTTCTACGCTATGAAATATGTCACTGAATATACCTCTAAGTTTTTATGTGTCTTTAGAAAGGCATTTGCTAACAAGTGGCTGAAAGAGACTACAAAACCCCATCACGCCATCGTCACATCATCATGTGCTCTGTCAGATTGGCTGCTGTGGAAAGGGCCTATTAGAGGACAATGGTTACTTACGTGACACAATAAAACTCAGTAGCTTGCCAAGAATTACTGTGGTAAATGTAGTTATTATTGTATATTGTGATTTGATCTACTTGAATCATAATCTTTTAAAAGTTGAACTGTAGATTCCTCAAACACAGAATTACAATATGTCTTGTCATGTTGATGTTCGGATGGCTTGTGGCCTGATATGACAAAAGTAAAGATTATTAAGCTCATGGAGTAAGTCTTCTTCTTACTGAAAACTTGTCAAAGTTGCAATTTAAACAGGGGGCTTATGTTACGGTTAAACAACCCCCTATCAAAGATCCTTGATTTTCTGCCTCAGGAACCAGGCTAATGAAACATTTCATTACAATAGTTTCAAGAGAAGTCATTGGTCCCAGCAAATAAATATTGCATAGCACTCAGTTTTTGTTGACACTCTCATAGAAGTTGTTGGAGCCATAATGTAGTTTTGTTATTTTCTTTTATCTTTGAGGGAAACACAAGGTGAAGACATGCAGTTCTGACATTTAACACAGGGTGGCGCATTAACGTAAAAGTGTATGTAGGTATGTGCCTGGTGATGAGAATAAGGTGTGTGGACCGTGTCCACGTGTCGTCTCAATGTGTCTTATCCTGTCGTGTGGTATCCTGTGGTGTTATGTAATTAAGCATGTAAGATTCATTTGATAGAAGTAAGATTAAACAAATGCTGATTTGATGATAGGGTGTCAACGGAATAAATGGATCGAAAGAGATACAGTGCACTGGACAGTGATTTGTTTTGTCATAGAACACGCGTCCGAACAAGTTCTCTGTCCGCCCCCCCCCAGTGGCTTTAAGATAAAATTGGATATTTCTTAAAGTCAATACAGAAGTGTTAATAAAGTATATGTTTTAGCCAGTGCACAGAATAAGGGAGTTGCAGGGGGTCCAATACCCCTTGATTGACACTTCAGACACCCTGAAAGCCTGACTAGCAAAGGTCTCCAAAATCATAAGAAAATGATTTGTCACTTGCAAAAATATCCTTTTATAGATGGAACTCCCCAATTGCCAACGGATGTTTTGCACACTGGTTTTAGCATTGAGTCCAATAGTGTTGAAGATATTGTACTGGTCTATTTGGAGGCAATTATAATATTCTGACCTAACATGCATGTTAACTGTGACCTATATAAGTGAACATGAAAATACATTTTGAAAGAACTGAATATATATTCGTCTGTATATTTATATGTGTAAAAAACTGAACAATCTCTACTTATCTAATAAAATGACCACTTATATGGCCATATTCAAAAACATGCAAATATTTCATACTCTTTTTGTGGAGAGACTCAAAGGCTAACATTATCTCCTGTAGATGAAAGTAGACCTCAGCCCCATGGTTCCGCCCTTGAAGTGGAGAAGGTTCAGAAGCCTGGGAGTGTATTCGTCCAGCTTGGACATCAACTTTGATTCAAGGTGCACCGTTGTGATTCCGTGAAACTCGTCCTTGAGCTGAAAAACAAATAATCAAACCAGCTTTGAAGCCTCAAATTGTATGAGTGTTCATCATTTTCTATCATTTAAAGACCTCCGTTCACAAAAGCAGCTCAGTTTAATCAGTCGACCACTGTTTTAAAAGCATACAGACATGAAACTGCATGGCTAACGAGACAAAACCTACAGACTTCTTGCTGAACAATATACTGCTTTTAACAGCAAGATACTTGAGTAAAAATTGTACTTGAGTAAACTAAATACAGTGAATGTAACTCGTAACTACAGCAAGTACGCTTGTTCCTACATCTGGGCATTCAAATAATGCGGCCTGGCTCGGTTATTTGCTAGCTAACACTAGCTTGTTGAGGTGGGAGGTGGTGGAAGCTCGGGTTGAGGCCACGACGTATGACGAAATTTAATTGGCTGGTAATTTAATTAAAAGGGCATTTTATACAGAAATCTTTGGAAATTCACATACAAATTTGACATTGAGCCGACAACTTTTTCAGTTCTTGCTACATTTTTTGTAGAATCATAGACAATGCAGACTGAATGACTGACTGACTGACTGACTTTGAATCACTAGCTCCATTTTGATTTACAGTGCAGTAAAGTTGTCATGTTTGGTAGCTTACAGCGCGCAAAACAATGTTCAACTGCAGCAGAAACTTGATTATGAACTGTTATTTACCTAATAATAGTTAAACATGTCTTTTGGGAAACCGTCAGGCCCTGTCCCTGATTATGGTAGATGATTGCTGATTAATGTCCATGTTGTGCAAAATACCGTGGGTTGATGTGTAAGCTGATTAAAATCAAAGACCTCTCAATGAGTAAAATTAATAAATTTTCTGCATCTTTTACGTTCTTGATGAAATACAATTAAATTCGACTTAGTTTTGTTTGAATAGTCACAATCTAATTGAGTCAAATCTAATTAATAAATCAATGAAATTTGTGGGATTCAATTCAATTTGATTCCAATCACACAGTCTTTTTTATTATGTATAGGTTACTATTATTTATTTATTAAATATTAATCAACCCAAATCACAGGTTTTACAATGCATAATCCTTTGTTGACAGACCTTTATAATTTTTCAATAAAATATTATTCAGGTGTACAAGTCCCAGGTAACCAGTTTTTGACAATAAACTAACTAGATGTACTTTTTAATAAAAAGCCATCATCTGTGTTGGTGATGAGGAAGAGAATAGAGCAGCAGGAGGTGTTGGCATGCAGAGAGCTCCCTGGGTTTCATCTGAGTGATGAATGGACCCCATCAGACAGGATCATAAACACAATGCTGTCATGGATGCCGTCGGTCCTCACTCCCTTTTCAGTCAGCACTGACGGACGATAACCAACCCGTTCCCACTCCCAGCTCATAACATACAGCAGTGGTCAGTGCCCCACTGCATTTGATGCACTGAAGCAGCCCTCTATGAGACACACCAGGCTTTCAACTAACTCCAATGTAAACCCATCAGCGTCATTATTCTGCGGTTGGTAGGGGTCGTGGATGGGTCACACCACTTTCACCAAAGAGGTGGCTATTCATGTCCTTTGTCTGGTCAATGTTGACTTATTTTGACACTACTTTGTCATCAGGTTTAGGAAAGGATTCTGATTGACGTTAACTTGACTGACTAACGAAGTAGTTTTGTTGCTTGAACCTAACTTCCTGTGAAGTCAGACGTTTTCTTTCTAGGTAAAACACTGTGTCTGCAATGAGCCTGTCTTGTCTTTGGGGCCAGAAGTGACCACATTTGGACGAGAGGGTGAATTTAGGGAAGAGCAGGCCCAGTGGGACCAGATACCTTTAGCATAAACGCTAGTGTTAGCTCGTCAGCGTGGTTAGCAAGGTGCATCCGTAATTCACAATTACTGTGATATTGGCAAAGTTAGCAAAAACCAAATGTATAAAAAGGAACAGCCAACCCATTAGTGTCTTTAAGTGCAACCAAACGCTGAACAACGCTGTGGTAGCGACCTGTCAATCCCAAGGTGGCCACGCCCTAAATTATACCCTGCTTAATGGGAAAAAAAATAACATTTATTTTGATAATCAACTTTGGAAATCATGAAGGCACTTGCAAATGATGAGGTAGTACAAAATGTAAACGTTGGAGTTTCGTTTTTACCTCTTTACTTAAGATTTCATTCAATTTAAACACGTAGCAAAGAGGAAGATTTATAATGATGGGAATAAATATGAAACAATTTAATCATACCAACTAAACTAAAAAGTAATCTGGTTTGAATTGACATCAAACGCTATTACTAAGCGTGTTTACAAGATATTTAGCTACGGCTGAAATGAACATCAGGCTGTAATGAAGAAGACAATGTTTACTGCAGGAATAAATCAAGTCAGAAGTAGGGCCATCTTCTCATAGACTTCTACACAATCCAACTTATTTTTGCGACCAGAGGAGTCGCCCCCTGATGGCGAGTAGAAAGGATGCGGGTTTAAGGCACTTCAGCATTGGCTTCACTTATCAGTACCTGAGGTTGCCCCTCAGTTCAAGTCAGCATTATCCATATATATTATATATTATCCCAATCATGTAACATAACCATGTACTGCTGTTACAACCGTGGTTGTACTGTGTAAATATGTTTCTCTCATCAGTGAAAAGGTTATGGCCGATGTTAATGTTCAAAATCTTTGAGCGGACATGGAAGAGAATTTCTGGATTCAGTAGGTTATAATAAAAATCAATTTAATAAAAGTTGGCAATATAGTGCATAATCCTCAACTGAGGGTTCATAAACCAATGGCAGGCCATAGCCTTTCAACAGTTGCCTAAAAAAGCAGCCTGAAGAGAGTTATCTGTCTGTGCGCATTGACCTAAGAGAGCCTCAAACTGACCAGTACATTTGATAATATAGTCCAATGAAAATGTGCATCGTCGCCTCTCATTGGCTCAATTTTACAACATATATTCGGCTAAAGTTTCACATGGCTAGAATCAGCATTCGGATTGGTTGGTCGGTGCATCGCCTCTTCCAGGCTTACCGGCACTTGAAGTCATCTCTCTACCCTCTCGTAAAGTTGAGCATATCCACTCCTCGTGAGGAGTTGTTTTATTGCCCTTTGTGTTGATCTTGGAGACTTCAGTGTCTTCATCCCCCTCTCCCTATCTCATTCCATGCATACCTGAACTAAGTCTAAGTAAGAAATTCAATGTGGCTTCCTTCTATGTCACGCATACTCCTTGCCATAAGGCTTGCTATTCCTTATTAATTATCCTTTTTAATTTATACACAGACATTCCTTATTTACAAGTGTAAGTCATATTATATTATTACAACCTAACACCGACTAGACGTGAATAGAAAAATAATGCATATAGATGTGTGCCAACCGGTGGAGGTGATTGGTCCAGTACAATCCCCGCCACAGATCTCGCCCACTTCCCCAGGAGTTTGTAGGGATGGTTGCTTCTGTGGACCATATTTTCTTAGGGAGGTAAATTATTGTCATGTGGTTGCTTTGCTTTTCGTTACGTGGTAAACCTTCTTAAATTTGTTTGTTTGTTATTTTGGCCTTTGTCCACCTTAAAGTCAATTCTTGGCTCCATCTTTTCTAGAACAAAAAGTAAATAGATTCCTCAGCAGTCTGTCTCTTTAGCTCCATAGAACTTGGATACGATAGGTCTTTGGCTGCGTCTCAGCCACCCCTAGACACAAATCCAGCCTTTGTTACTCGACAATTAGTGGCCTGTAATTTGTCAAATCTGTGATTAATCAACATCCATAAATCAGAGCTCTGCCTGTAGATAATTAGTGGTAATCTGATACTCCCCCTGTGTTGTGACTCTGTGTCTCCCTCCGCAGACGTAGCTTGCTCAGGTAATTGATGAAATTAATTGATGAAATGAATCAACGATGGAAGAACATTCATCAGTCTCCAACTGTTAATCTGCCGGGCCATGTCCAGTGCTTCTCCTGCTGCTTATTGGATGTGTTGATGTCTGTATGTTTTTAGAGGACGCCTGGCCGCTGTGATCAATGGACCGCGTTGGGCCCACGGCATCACATCTGAGAAGGTGATTATGCACATCATAGATTTTCCATATTCCTAAAGGTGTCTAAATTAAACACAGATGACCTTACTTTGCTATTGGAAATCATTGGCTCTCCATATTTCCTCTGACAGACGTTATTTTGCCTTTGAGGACGACGTGCCCTGAAGTATTTGTGTTAACGGATTCATAAAAAGAATGACGTAACTGAAACCCACGAGAGGCTTTGTTCTTTTTTTGTCCTCTAACAACACTGGTTCAAAGCAGGAAGCTTAAATGGTGGTATGTTAGATATTAGTCTTGTCATGTCATGAGTATACTTCAGCTTTTATCAAGACTCAATGGCAAGACAGTGACTTATGAGGTGGTTACAGCGTTGTGTATCTGTTATTATTAGGAAAATACAGATTTTTCTGAAGATTAATGAAAAAGGCTGATGGGACATATACAGTATATATATATATATATATATATATATATATAGCTGCCAACATATAGCTACTCAGGAAACAAGGAACAACGTATATTGTTTCAGTCAGTCTTCCACAGGGAAAGGCCTACAAAGGTCCGTCATGGGCAAAGTTTGAGAATGTAGGTTTAAAAAATGCAATGAATACAGGACTGAAGGGTCACTGAATGGTTTTAAGAGTATGGAAAAGAAGTGAGTATGCTTTGGAGCATGTTTACCTGATTGACAGGCGTGACACCCTATCAGAGTGAGTCATGGTATTTACCACTCATCCAGGCTGCACCCTTTTTTTCCCAATCTACTGTATATGTTTGGAAGTGTGTCCTCTAACAACACGGCGTGAGGAACTGCTTTACGCAGTAACGCTACAAAAAGCCCCCTTCATAGCAGAGACTAGTCGTATCGCCGTACCTCCTCCTGAACCTCTTGTCCATCAGAACCTCCTCCTCATCTTGCAGGCTATTCGGCGCCATGGGTTACCAGCATCACGCCACACTGTGCCGACTGCTGCGGTTCATTTTTTTTAGGACGCGACGACGACTTCTGATATGAGAGCAGTCGCAGAGAGGTAACGCTTCACCCTCCCCCCCCCACCCACACACACACACACACACACACACACACAGCCATTAGGGAGGCAACTCGGCGAGAAATTGAATTTTGTGTCGTTATCTAGCGGATGCAAAGCGGCTGGTATAGTGTCTGTGAGAGAGAGGAAGAAAGAAGACAAACAGCAGAGGGGAGAAGGAGGGAGGACGGAGGGAGGGAAGTGGAAGAGATAAAGCGTAGATGAGTGTGTTATGGACAGATAAAAACACAAGCACAGAGATAGGAGAGGAAGACGAGGAGAGTGTGGAGCTCAGCCTCATTGGCATGATGAGGAGTGTGTGGCAGATTAGCGTGGAGTCTAACTTCAGTTAATTATGTGCATACTGTTAATTCTGCGTGGCTGGCTGTGTGTCTATGTCTCCTGATGCCGTAGACTGTGTGTGTGTGTGTGTGTGTGTGTGTGTACGTGTGTGTGTGTGTCTCTCATAATGAAAGTGATGGCTGGACCTTTGACTCCTTAGCAACGCTTTAAATGAACCACTAAAGTCAAGAATCAGCATTTGCTGAGCGTAAAGAGCGTCTGTGTGTAAGAGTGTGTATGCGTTTGAGAGAATGTGTGTGTGTGTGTGTGTGTGTGTATGGACAGGCGCAAGCGCAGGGACTTGATGCATTAACCTAAAATAGAAAGCGAGTTCTCCCAGGAAGGTTGTCCTCTAATTGACTGGATTCTGTGTGAGCAGCACTTTTTAAACACCTTTTGTTGCCCATTTTGCGGTGATTAAACAAGCATCACTTTTAATTGGCTGATCTTACTAGCACTGGCTTCAATCAGCAGAGGAGAAGAAGAAGAAGAAGAAGGGGAGGATACAAAGAAGAAGACCGGAGCCTTGTGGTTTACTCATTTTGTATCAATCTCTGACACAATGTCTGGGTCTCATCAGTCAGGTGACACAACGCCTCTCGGGGCTCGGTCCCGTATTTCTGGGTTCCGGTGTAGCCAGCAGATATCCGGGACAAGACTCTCTTTTCCGTGAGCTGCTCATTGTTTACAGTCCAATTAGCATCTTGAAATGTGAGACTGGAGTTGGAGTTGAGAGACGATTTATACGACTGGATTGTTTCACAAGTAGCCAGTTCACAAGCTAATTTTAAACCAATAATAAACTAAATCATGGTCAGACGATAGCCGCTGGCTTCCCAGATTGCATTTCAGCCAATCTGTTCTGGCTCATTTGCTCCCTACATGGACTGATTAGCTGCATTCAACCAAAGCCTGCCGCAACCTGATTGGTCGATACATCTCAGACTTCAAACGGAAACCAAAACACTGCTTATACCAAAATATTGACCTGTTGTCTACAGATTCAGCATGTGAATGCAGAGTCTGTCTGTAGAAATAACTCATACTGTTGATTGAATTGTAAATCTGGTATTCTGTATTGTATTTAATTGCCAGGTGTATATAACAGCTGTGCGTGTGGTCTGACCAGCTGAAGACTGAGGGACAAAGGGGGTAAAACATCCTTTGAAAGGCTGAATAACTCAATGGTAAATTCATCCAAATCTACCTTTTCCACAGTACTATTCACGTCAGTGGAACAAACTAGTTGTGTCACATGTATCACTTTGTTGATCTGAGTCTTTTTACTACATAAATACTGTTGCTGTGCACATTTTAAATGACTGGTCTTAGAAAAGACTGTTTTTACTTCAACACTTTCTTCTCTTTAAACTACAGTTCATGAACGGCAGCATTTCCTGTCGAGGTTGCACAGTACCAGCCCTCCCGTTTATTGACTGGATTGTGCCTTCTTCTGCTTCTAGCTGGGCTGACCGGCCCTTTGACAAACCTCTCCACTTTAATATTTTGATCTGTGCACGGATTCCAGGCTAATAGCCTCAAATAAATGTATTCTGCTCTTATTCTGTAGCTCTCTAGAGTGTGTATAAAGGCAGATAAGACTAATACTGTGCCTGGTGTCACCATTTCATTACAGAGGAGACTCGGGTGGGTGGGATATCAGTGCTGCTAAAATGCCACTTTGATGGGTGTGAAATGAGTACTGAACCCTGACCACTATCACCAGAGCGGTACCAGTGTGTGTGCGTGTGTGTGTGTGTGTGTGTGTGTGTGTGATCGAGACAGAAGCTCTTTTTCAATGCATTAGAAGTCAACTGAGCCCCATCTTCCTTTTCATTAAATGCGACCCCCAATTTACAAGCAGCAAGGCTCCAGTGTACGCGGCTCCTCTCCAACGTCCAGGCGGTCACTGGTCATTTACAGCTCAGGAACCCACACGTGATAAAAGATGGCTCATATAAATCAGTTAATTCACGAGCATGGTCGATGGGAAAGAGTTCTTACAGCTCAGTATTCCGTGCACATGTACCCAAAATAGCGGACTAATTTGGCCCTCAATGACATTAATGGAAGAGTAATTTTTTTATTCCATGTTTCCAAATTAGATTAGCATTGATTTAGTGTCTTTGGGGCATAACACATGATGAGGAGAGGCTGCTTAATTCACATGTGATAGTTAATATTTCACAGTGACTGACAGAAATGTCAAATTATAAAAATAATGTATGCCAAACACCACAGGCACAATCCCTCATACTGCTCAGATAGCTCTGCCGTCAGATGTTTATTACTGCTGCAGTTTGCATGGCCTGTTCATGACAACCAATTAACAGTAGCAAGTGAATTCAAATTACCATTTTGTAGAACAAAATTATATAAATAAATGCATACATTTCCGAGCAGGGTTACTTGAATTGAATATATATAAATTAAATTAAACTGTGCTGGACATCCCCCTGAATCAAAGTACTTTTTCAATGAAAATCAGCAGGGTTTAACAATGTTGAACTGAAACTCAAGAATGAGAGCTAAAATTAGTTAAATTCATTATAATGGTTTGTAAACCAATGTCAGATATCAGTCTAAGCAATGCAATAGAAACCAAGCCGTCTAAAAAAGGTTATCATTTTTAACCGATATAAGATAGTTGTGGTTTTTAGAAGTGTGGTTGTATGAGGTTCTTCTCCATAGTCTGTGTTTTACTACAGTAGATGGAGTTTGGATAAACAGACAGGTGTACCAGCACAGAGCAAAGTGACGTATTTAGACACCTAAAAAAGCTTAGTTCAGATTCACCAAAGACCAGCAAATCTTGGTCAGTTGTCATGGAGATAGTGCATTGGTAAGTATGGTATGTTGGTTTGGGGATGGTGATCTGTATCAGTTCTAAGACGGTCTCTGGTGTCGGATGTTAATGCCCTCTGGTCGTCCACTGACTTCTGCTTGATGACCTTTGACCTCTTCCCTGTGAGAGGTCATAAATGACCACTTGTTTTGGAGTGACAAAAGATCCATTCTTAGGTCATTTGATGAAACCTTTATTCAATACTGAAAACCTTGAGTTAAAGTGCTTTTTCATTCATACTGATATTTAGCTTTTTAAATTGCAATACAAAAGCATTATTTAAGTTCCTTTGTTAAAGGGACAATTCACCCAAAATCCCAAATACATATTTGTCCTTCTACATTGAGAGCTATTTATCAGTCTAGATTGTTTTGGTATGAGTTGTTGGAGATATTGACCATAGAGGTGTCTGCCTTCTCTCTAATATACTGGCATCCCTCTGGATCCCTCTGGATCCCTCTCCCAGGATGGACAGAAGTGCAATTGATTTCATGTGTACAGAACAAACAACATAACACAGTTACAATATCGTCAATCCATTAGACATAAATGTTGAGTAGGTACTCAAGAACAGCATAACTAGGGGCTGGTGCGAGGCAAACCTGAGCCAGACCTAACTATGAGAGTAATCAAAGAAGAAAGTCTTAAGTCTACTCTTACATGTGGTTAGGGTGTCTGACTGAAACTGGAAGCTGGTTCCACAGGAGAGGAGCTTGGTTCCTCAAAAAGGTTTTGATTGCTGCTCTACTTTTAGAGGCTCTAGGAACTAAAAGTAACCCTGCATTCTGGTGGCACAGCTCTCTAGTGGGGTAATATGGTACTGTAAGCTCTCTAGTGGGGTAATATGGTACTGTAAGATCTCTAGTGGGGCAATATGGTACTATAAGCTCTCTAGTGGGGTAATATGGTACTGTGTTTGTGGGGTTTGGTTGTGTTTGTGGGGTTTGGTTGGTTGTGGGGTTGGTTTGTCTCTAGTGGGGTAATATGGTACTATAAGCTCTCTAGTGGGGCAATATGGTACTATAAGCTCTCTAGTGGGGTAATATGGTACTGTAAGCTCTCTAGTGGGGTAATATGGTACTGTAAGCTCTCTAGTGGGGTAAAATGGTACTGTAAGCTCCTTAAGTTTCTTGCCTAAGGACACATACAGATGGATTAGCGGAGCTGGGGATTGAACCTCCGATCCTCCGATTGAAAGACGACCCTGCTCTACCACTGAACCACTGTCACCCCACATATGTGGTTCTGTTGGCCCCCTCAGACTATGACCTTCAGCACGCACTTGAATGTTTTGCAGTCAAATGTGAAGCGGTCAATAAAAGAGTCAGCACCTTCAACTCTGAGGCAATAGTTTTCTGCTGGAAAACGGAGATTGCTCCTTCTGACTTGTGAGTGAGTGTTGCTGCACCAAGGGAAGGAGATCACATATCTCAGGGGCTTGTTCGTGGGTGAGGGTATAAGAAGGGGTAGATCGACAGGCAGATTGGTGCAGTGTCAGCTGAGCTGAGCCAAAAGGCAAAGCTTTGGATTCACCAATCTATCTATATTCCAACCGTCACCTACGGTCATGAGCTTTGGGGAGTGACCGAAATAGTGAGATTGCTGATACAAGCAGCCAAAATGAGTTTCGTTCACAGGGTGTCTGTCATGAACAGTAATCTGACATCTCCCACATTGAACAGAATACTGAGCTCTAGCCGACTTGTCTGATGTGTGTATAACAAAGGACAATTCCAAGACTGAAAACCGAAGGCAGTGCAGAAATGCCTTAATCATCTTTCTAATGTCAATACAACATAGATGTTTTTGGGGCGGGGCTACCTCGCCATGGAAGCAGACTGTCAATCAGATTAGCGGCATAGCAATGCGTATCCATGACACTGTGTACATTTAAATACCAGTGGATTTTTCGGTTTTTTTATTCGTGTTTCAGTCTTACAATGTCAACCATTTGACAGTGCTTCCAGTTCATGAAAGTTAATTGAAATATTTTGGTTGACTAAAACATATTTATTTAATTGATTGTAATTATTATTCAACATTTACTTGTACTAAAAGACTCCAAGGAGTCAGCTGTTCGTTTTTTCAGGTAACAATAACATTTTTAGGTTTTAAGCATAAATAACTAACAAACTAGCTAGCTTGTGCTAGCACTGCCAGGCCCTCCTCCTCCTCAGCTCCACCCTCATGTCCAAATATGGTATGACGTGGCATTTCTCCAACCAGAGTTCTTTATTCATTTCAAAGCAGCTGTTGAGAACAGATTGAATAAGAGTCACTCATTATTATTTATAGATCAATACAGATACAGGTGTTCCTGCTTTAGACATATTAAAGATTATGTTTCGTTGCCAATTAAAACATACTGGTTGGAGGGTGTTTATTCAAAGTAGTATTTCTACATCTTAAGCATAATTCTGCTAGTCTTTTGCATTTGCTCCAAGTATTACGTATGCCCTTGTTGACAAAATCACATAAGTGGAAGCTGAGAGACATGACAGAGATGTTACCAAAATACTGACATCTTGCTTTGAATTGCTTTTGATTGAACCCCCCCACCTGTTTGTGCCTCTCCTCCTACCCGTGCACTGTGCGCTCCGTGCTGGACGCCACAATACCCCGGACAAAGAGAACTTTCAGTACTCGTGATGGTATTTTTTCCGCCGTGAAACACCTACATCGTGGTGTCAGAAGCCGTTTCTTGACCAAACTGCTGTGTGCAGCGACCTGCAATACGCAACTCAACAGTCTAGGTGTAGAACATTCTGAAAAAAAACGACAGCACTGGGTATTTGGTCAAACACTGACAACCTATGGTGATATTTTATTGAACAGCATTATCTTTTGGGGCTTGAAAGGTGGAAGTGGTGTGAGATATCTCAGAGAGGAGGTTGGAGTGGATTAGTAAATGGACTCGTATAGCGCTTTACTCGTCTTCTAACCACTCAATGCACTTTTACACTACATGTCTTTCACCCATTCACAGCCATTCATACACTGATGGCAGGAGCTACCAACCATGATTAAAGGAGGACCCGCTGTACCACTGAGACACAGTCGACCCGGATCGTGTTGGAGTCTCATATCAGAGAGTAGTTTCTCCTTCCAAAGTCCACATTGATTTCTTTAAACCCTTTTACGTGTAGTGGTCCCTGCTGTGGACCCTTATTCAAAAGCCCTTTTCTTGTATAAACATGGGTTTGCTTTGTAGGCTATCCAGCAGCGGACGCTAGTGCATCATCTCGTACACTGCCACCCGATGGCCAGCCGTTGTAAGTGCAACACAAATTTCTCAAAAGCAAACGCTGAGCAGCTGAGGAATATTTGACTAATCCTTCTATAGTAGCAGCTAAAGAAAGTTTGACAACATCAGGTAACATATAAGGAGCAATACAGTTAGATTTCCAAGAATTAATTTTATGCTTCGAGGAAATTACGAATACCCATTTGTCCATTAAATTGGACATCATGCATTGCTGCCTATATTTCCATTACGATTCACACTATGATCTGGGTTTAGAGGATAGACTTGTTGAACTGATGTACAAGTCAGTAAAAGTGATTGTTTGAGAGAGCCGTGGACAACATGTTCAGTTATTTTTTTAGTAAATATTTATTGAAAGAAATATACAGTTTAACAGGGGGAGGTAGGGAGGGGGTGAGGAGTCAAGGGCGAGGAGCTGAATGAGGGAGAGAGAGGAAGGGATGGAGGAGTAGAAAGAGAGAGGAGGGAGGCTGAGGAGTCTGGAATCAGGTTCATCATTTTTACAATGCATTGAACCGTATATGAGAACGGTATGTAAAAAAATGAACATCTTGTTCTAAGCTGAACCAAGCAGAACCAAACCCAACCATATAGATCAGGAAAACAATCAGGTCACAAGGACACTTCTCTACAATCAAACAAGCTGTTCCAAGACCATTGTAACAGAGGTGGACACGATTAGACGGTCTAACAGCAGGCCCAGATGTCGGGCACACTGATCCAACTGTGATTGTATCATTATTTGCTGCATTTGCTTGTTCTAGACTGCGCAGTAGGTTCAAACGGCACAGTGAGATGTGGCTTTTTAAATAGCACTGTGTTGGAGTTCATCTTGTTGTTTGATTTGAGCCTGCGGGCTGGATATGGCGGCAGAACACCCCGTCTCTATCAAAGGAGAAAACATCACGAAAAGCCAACAGAGCCTCCGCCATGTGATTTGTGAGTCAAATGGACTGAGCTGCAGTGATTCACTGCCGCCTCAGCGGCTCACTGCCAGGTGATCCAGGGAACATGAGAGGGTCCAGACAAACCCCTCTGACTTTAATCCAGGTCCTCCTTCCTCGGTGTTGGAGAGGTACTGACAGCCTTGACCTAAATTAGACCCCTTCCCCTCCACTTGCCCTCCATCTTCCCCTCAGATTTCATCTCAGGCTCTGCTGGGTTTTTGTCTCTCCGAGAGGAGGAGCGGTTTGGGAGAAAGCTGTCGGTTCCAGGCCAGTGTGCCACAAAGGGTAAGGAGGGGAATATGAGCTAATGAAGTCAGACCTGAGTGGGAGCAGCAGTGCCTTTCTTTTCCAGAGTTCCACTTCCACTTGTTAACATGACAAGTTAGACCTCTGTAACCGCTCTTGTCTCTTCCCTCGCCGTCTCTCCGTTTTGGTTTTCATTATCAATCAGTCTTCATCCACTGCTTCCCATTTTCTCCCCTTTCTCCTCCTGGCTTTCTGTGGGCTTTTTTTCTTCCTTCCTGCCATTCCTCCGACCCTCCCTGTCATCCCGTATATATGTCTATCCCCGTTAATATGGGAACTGAAAAGGGCCTGAAGGTGACACTGTGACAGGCGAATCAAGCGCTCGTTGCTTGGCATCACTCACACCCGTCAGGGACTTTAATATGATTTCAGAGGCCATTTGCATTCCATTTGTGGCCATCGAAAGTTATCAATCTGCCTTGTTTCCCTCGGCGATGTTGACTGACTACTGAAAGTCATCCCCGAAAGAGAAAAGAGCAACTGTGAAGTTGAGCAATAGCGTTCTGTGTAAGCGGATTATCTGAACATGAACTCTCCAATATCTGAAGTGCAAACGCACAAATCCAGTGTATTTAGGAAGGCCTTTTAAGGCATGACCAATCTGTAGACTCATTAATGCATCATGTGCTATAAACCCCTTGAGATGCTCAATCTCATTCCAACGGGGTCCTCAGGCACAAAACATGGAAATTAACAAACATTTAATACATAAATAATACAAATTGATAATAAATGTAACAGTTCAAAGACACAAAACTATTTTCTGCCATCTCCATATCAGGTTCTCAAGGCAATTCATAATTAAACGTGCAGCGCCATCAATTTTGCGCTGCGCTTCACAGCTGTCTGACCATAAGAACAACGTGGAGGGCATCGAGAAGAGCCGGCCCACCGCACAACGAGGGAGCTGTAATATATCGATACAACATCACTTCCTTTTTGCTTTTTGTGAAATTATTAGTGAACAAATTCATGGACCATCATTTTAAAGTTTTCTGAACCTTAAAGCTTTTGATTTCTACAAGAATCAAATGCTCACACGCAGGGTGTGATAAGTGTGAATACTGAAATAACGATTAAACGATTAGCAGAGTTTGGTCTTTAAGTTATCGATAGTAATAGCGGTGGTCCAATGTGATGAAAAGTTGCATAGTTTTAAGTCATAAACCTTCACACTATTATAAAGGAGGAACCCACAAACCTGACATATCCTCGAAGCTTTTGTGTAGAAATTCAGACTCTGTCTCTCTATCCTGCTGTATAATATCTACAAGCATCCTGACTGGGACACTGCTGCTAGAATTCAAATGGATAGCTTACACCCCGTCTGTCTGTCTGGTGTTGATTCCAGGCTATAGGCATCCTATAATATATTATAGAGCGATACTATAGGCTATAAAGAACACAGGAAAGCACGTCAAGTATTAACGCTATGGGTAAAAATACAAACAAACACAAACACAGCACATTAACCCATAATGCTTCAGTTGGAATATTACAGGAGTATTATAGGCCTATTATTGACAATGCAGCCCATGTATAATAATATGACAATCAAACCACAACTGAATTTGACTGATTCAGTATGACATGCTAAAAGAAATGACAAATAAACAGGAATAAGAAACAAGAGATTGCTGATGCCGATCTACACTAAAATGGGAATAAGGAGAGTACCAGCATTTATTTGATTCCACTTCAAACACTGAGTAAATTAGGCAAATTTTTCCTGTCTGATGTTGTGCTTTGAACTTAAAAGCAAGTCTCCCAGCTCTGTAGATATATCTAGGCACAATAAAAAACGAGGTTGTTGAGCATATCTCAGAGAATATGATGTTGTAAATTAATGGAATTAAAAGTGTTTTTATATGAAGAAGAGTTTAAATATATGCATTTGTAAACAAAGAGCAACCATGAAAGGGTCTCCTAAAGAGAAGTGCTAGTCAGCTGAAACCCGGGGAGCAACCCACATCAGTTGTTATCTGTTTTCATAAGTCCCTGGTCAGAGAACAGGCGATCCACGAATCACGCAAGATGAGGAGGAAAATCCAACACCAAGGCCCTCCAATCCACAAGTGTGAAGATGACAGCCCCGACATCCTGGAGCAGCAGACTGCATACCGAGACGATAAGAGCTCAATGAACTCTTCACTACCCAGCCAGATTGTTCATCACGATCATGAACAAAGGAAAGCAACGGTTAGACACACCCCAGGACGCCCTCAAGTTTGTGTCATCGCTCCGACGTCATTCGGTATGACCTACGAGAGATCCGCCATCACAGGGGGAACCAACACACTGACAAGATGGCCTCCAAACTGGACACTCTACACGGGCAGCAGGCGGGTTGGCGTCATCCAGGCCTCTTACACTCAGAATGGACTGTAGCAACGTTTCATTCCTGACCATTCCTTAGTGACCAGTACGTGTATGTTCTATTAAGCTGGCTGTGAAACGTCTCCCCTTATCTTGTTATTGTTGTTATTTCATGTTTTCTTCCTTTTCTTTTTACAGTTATTGTTATTCACAAAATGTTAAATGTTATGAATATTATTTATTCTGATTTCTGAGGGGTGTTTCATTAAATGGTAAATGGACTTGTACTTGTATAGCAAGTTTCTAATCCTATGACCACTCAAAGTGTCATTCACCCATTCACAAACACTATCTAACCATTCATACCCAAACAATAACCACATGCACAGCAATGTGGGGATAAGTGTCTTGCCCAAGGACACATCGACATGGACTAGATACACCAATGTTGATCTCCATTCATATGATGTCGAGCTCACAGTTCTTGTGACGGTAAGAGGCAATGGGTGCTACATGTAAGGGTCATCACCCAGCAGAGATGGGATGGGGGATCTAGTTTATGGTTTCTACATTTATTTTTCTCTTTGCACTAGCTCGCACAAGTGTAATGTCCTTTTTCTTTTTTTCTTTTGGAAGCAAGCATTTAATTTGTTTAACAAGAGAACAAATAATGCATCTGCATCTCAAGTGCATGGGAGAGGCTATAACGTCAAGAGCAGGGTTGGGTCATGTTATGAAGAGAGACAAAGCATTCGCTCATGTCATCTTTATTGACGGATACAAGAAACTCACATTAAGCATAATGCTAAGGGGAGTCAGCTTGGAAGACCAATTACATCAAGTAAATGTTGGTATTTAATTTAAGCCATCCAGTTACACATAGCGTTCCCAATGGTAGGTTTCTTAGAGTAGCAAGCATTTCAAATCCTCTACCAATAACATATGTGAAAGGATATGCTGCTAATTTAGAAGCCTTTTGTTTTTTCAAAAGTACTTTAATGCATTTTTTTAATATTTCAGATACGAATGTTGTAGTTGAGGGTGATTTTAATTGCACACTAGATCCCCTTTTAGAAAGACAGTCTCCACCAATCCAACTCCAGAAATATATGGACCATGAACTTTCAAATCCAGACAATGTGTTTAAGAACAATCCTAACAATGCCACGCTTGAGTCAATCGCCAAGGCAACATATGAATACAACTCTAGAATGTGCTCAGTGCTTGCTAACACACTACAAATGCATTTTGAGGACAAGCCCCACAGACTACTCGCAAGGCAGCTGCAGCACTCGCAGGCCACTCGAGCCATCCATAAAATAAGAGATGTACCAGTCCAAATGTAAAACAACCGATTCCCAGATCATGAACCAATTCCAAGACAACCGCCAGCACATTAGACGGAGAAGCAGCAAAGGAGATGTATGTTGATATCACGTTAGATGAGATTAAAACTGCTACATCTCAATTCCCTTTTGAAAAAAAGATAGAGACCTTTTAGAGTGAGTAATGTCATCATCCCATCCAATATTGCTCCTGCAAATGCAAATGCAAATATTGAGTGTTGGCAAACAGACATAAAACAGAGAGCATAATACAACCGATCAAACAGGTTTTATCCCGGGTCGACACTTTTACTTCAATTTACGTCGTCTCTTCAACATCATGTATCATAACCTTACAAAAGAGTGATTGTCTTAGACTCAGAAAAGTCCTTTAATTCCATTGAATAGTTCAAAGTTTATGCTGTTCACTTTCAAAAATGTGGCTTTGCTCAAGAGTTTATTAACTGGATTGGTATCATTTGTTTGATATTTGTGAGGAGTTGGCCAGAGTTCTTCCTGTTCACCATATCTCTTCAAATATATCTATTGAGGTTCTAGCCAGCTAAATCAGAGCCAGGAAAAGATATTGGCCCAGTTCAAATTTACAACACAGTTAACAATTTTAATTTGCGGAGGACATAACTTTTTGTTTAGTCTCGCCCCAAAATATCCATCCCAGCACTATTACGCTTAATAGATACTATGGAAAAGCTTTTCAGGTTACAAGGTCAATTTGGAGGAGGCAGAACTGATGCCCTTATTGGACAAAGTGGACCGGAACTTTCTACGCACCACACCTTTTAAGATTGCAGGGGACTAATTCAAAGTTTTAGGCATAATCGAGAAGAAGAGAAAACCATAAGGAAACATAGTGCCTTAATTGTAATTGGTGTGACTTGCATGTGTCGCTCAACACAATAGATGTACACAGACACCTGGAATGTGTTTTACGGGCATGAAAGGGAAACATTTTAATTGTCCTTCCACAAAGTGCTTATGAACTGCTTAAACACAAGACAAGATTAAATCAAAAATAATCTGGCCTCCATTAAGTTTACCACAAAAAAGTAGTTTGACTAAATTTTCGGAATTCATGTGGACCACATTCATCACCATTTATATCTTTACAACCAATGAGTTTATGATCAAGTTGTTTATTCAGAGCACCTCGTTAAAAACCTTGTTACAAGTAAAAGTCCTGCATTCAAAATGTTACTTGGCAAAAGTAAAAAATATTCTTAAAGTACCAAAAGTGCTCATAATGCAGAATGTCCCATTACAAACAAGACATTTAACGTAGGCTTATATCACTCGATTATAATTATTGACACATTAATTTGTTCATTACGTAAAAGGTATAGCTGGTAAAGGTTGCTTTTAATTTAACTTCTTTATATGCTTAATAATTAAACCATATATAACTTAATAATACATCAGAGTTTATTAGTTGTTTACAGTTTGCATTAAGTATCAGAGTCTGCAAAGAGGCCTAACTAACTAATGTAGTCAAATAAATGTAGTGACGTTAAAAGAACAATATTTCCCTCTGAGATGTTGTGGAGTAGAAGTATAAAGGTACATACCATGGAAAAGAAAGTCAAGGAGGCTACATGTACTTCAAAGTGGTACTTGAGTAAATGTTCGGAGGCTGAAGAAAGAAACCTGAGAGAGAGCAACAGAGGAGGATCCCTCTATCAGGAGGGGCTGAAGTGTGATAGATGTCATGTGTACAGAATGAACAACATAACACAGTTACAACATAGTCAATCAATATGATACAACTGATACATAAGATGAGAGAAATATTAGCAGTAGTAGCACTAATAATAGCAGAAAGTTGGAAAATGGAAGTTTCATGATTATTCCCAAGTAGGCCAATGTGTCTGACATGCTTTATCATATAGTCTTTGTGATCTAAATGTAATGTCCTAGTTCATGAGCCCTAGCCCTGTCCTTCTCACCCTCCTTCGTCCTCCGTCCTTTGGACCCAGGACTTTCTCTGGCTTTCTCTCTCAGATAACTGCTGATTAGCCGACCCCTCCCCTGTGCCGCTGTAAAACTGCATCTCTTCCTTTTGGATCCTCTTAAACGAGCCCAGCCTCCAGAGGAGATCCTTAACAGATTCTTCCTCAATTACAGGCTGGGGATGGAGTTAGAAAGAAAACCATTAAAAGCAGCCAGGCAGTGGCCAGGCCGGCAGAACGACTTGTTAGGAGGCAGCGTGGTAATGAGGAGTGTTTAAGGCTTCGGCGAGGCTGCCTTCAAGAAGAAGCCCAGAGACAAGACACACTGTTAAGATGCTCTTAACTGGGTTTCAAAGCCTCGCTTTCTCTTCCTCTACACACACGCACACGCTCACACACACACACACACACACACACACACGCTCCACCAAGATTTGTCCTTTGTGCTGTTAGTGGGAGCAGGCAGGCCTGAACAGCTTCATTTAGATGTGTGCTGTTCTGATTACTAGCTTGTCTCCTTGCTACCTATTAGAGAGCAGAGCGGAGGGAAAGCTGGAGGAGGATGCACACGCAGCATATATATATATATATATATATATATGTCATATCATTACTTCACATTTAAAAGGCCTATGAATGTTTTTGCAAATTTCCATTTTAAGTTGACCTGCTGCTCAGCTTTCATTATTAAAATAAAACAGTCAGCTGGAAGGAAGGTAGACGCTCGTATGAAATGTGTGTGTTGGACCAGGATCAGATTAATCTACAATGAGGGGGCCACAGGCCTGTTCGGTCCACTGTATGTTCATGGTGTATATATGTGTGTGTGTAACATGAAACAGAAATATGAACTGAACTTATAAAGACCTTATAGCTACATATTTGAATTGGGGCCCCACTTCAACATGGGGCCTTACCACAATTACCATTGACATTCGGTGGACTTCTGAAATATTTAGAATCTTCTCATTTTATGAATTTATAATCAAAACTATACATAAAGAGAGAAGTA
Source organism: Ophiodon elongatus (assembly GCA_016806645.1). Classification (NCBI taxonomy): domain Eukaryota; kingdom Metazoa; phylum Chordata; class Actinopteri; order Perciformes; family Hexagrammidae; genus Ophiodon; species Ophiodon elongatus. Next base: position 603,433 of record JACSYO010000755.1, read on the forward strand.
GAGTCATTTTCTCATAGACTTCTATACAACCAGACTTCTATTTGCAACCAAAAGAGTCGCCCCCTGATGGCCATTAGAGAGAATGCAAGTTTAAGGCACTTATGGAACAAAGGCTAGACAGGAAGTGACATCATGACTTTGGCCCTTTATATCACATCACATAGTTTGTATATACACGTATTCATCATTAGGGTGTCGGTCCTGAAATGTGATTTATTTCATGTTATTTTATGAACATAAATGAATACTGAGATTTGATATCGATGTACTTTGCACTCTGTAGCTCACGTTGCTGCGGTGACGGCGGCGTCTGTGGCGTGCTGAGGTGAAGCGATGTGGTTCCTTGACCGAAAACCCAACGGTATCATTCTTTTCTCGTTCATTTATGAATCAGAGACTTTCAGATGTACGACTTTAATCTCAGAGAATATGCAAGTAGGTTTTTTGCTCTGACTCTCTAACTCCCCCCCCCGCCCCCCACACCCTCCTATCAATTATAATGGGCGCTCTTCTTTGCCTCCATGTATATGTTTCCTGTAATGTTTGCATTGAAAATAAGCTCTTGCGTCACGTTTTAAGAGGTGTGTGTGGACATGATGAAGTAGTCCAACCCTAACGACTGGTGTGTCAGCCCTCCCCAAACATTCAGGACTCCGGACCCGAGTGTTGGTGGAATGGCGTCTGCGGCCCTGCTGAGGACACGAGGCTGTTTGTTTGTGAGGAGCGAGCGGATGAGAAGAAGTGAGGAGACAATACATTGTGACAGAACAGAAGCCGCCAGGGGCCCGCCGCTCCGCTGAGCACGGACTCGGTTTTGTTTACAGTTGTTCCACTAATGTCTCGGATTGAAATACGGCAATCATTTATTGATGCTAAAAAAGACGGATTTTAAAGTGTCATCTCATCTGAGGCGATGCGAGCGGACGTGACGGGGGCTGGGGGAGGGGGAGGGGTGGGGGGGGTTGGGGGGGGGGGTCATTGTGTGTGACCTGATAAGTGTTCACGTCAGGTGAACGGAGTCTTCTTAGGTGAGTTGATGGAAAAACAGCCTTCAGCCATAACTCTGTCAGAGCTGGGAATTCAACATCACCGCTCTCATGGGGAAAATGATCCATTCAAGCATACTGGGTCACTTCAGATTAAGATGTAGGGAAAGCATATCTGAGTGCACACGTGTACAAACACACACACACACACACACACACACATACACACACACTAATGCACTAAACAGTCTGAGGATAGACACAGTGGTAAAATGTATTCATTCTGGTTTTACATGCGTTCCCTCTACCACTCTTACCCTTCTCAGGAGGATCAGCTTCTTATTTTTTTTTTTATAAAAGCGACATGTCGTGTAAACCAGATTCCTACGCAGCCTTAAAGTTTCATTGCATCCAAGACATTTGCTGTAAACAAGAACTTTTTAAGTGAAGAGAAAAATACAGGGGGAAAAAAATACACGAGTTACCAATTTTAATACGTTTTTTTTGCCTTTAGTGAAAAGAATGAAACACAAATAAAGGCACAATGCGGCTGGGTTCACTGTGCATTGTGAATGTACAGTTAACAATCGAGGGCTTGGAGCCAAGGGGGGGCCGGGGGGGGAGGGGCATGTTGGGCGAATATGAGTATTTAATATAAAATGAAAGCTCTCAGTGAGATATTTGTGCACAACTCAAATGATGACCCATAGGTTGTAATTAAAATCAAACCAAAAGGCATTCCAGTAAATGTGGAGTTTTGGTCCAGTGAGTTTATGCCCTTTTGGCACTGAACAATGCATTGTGGGTAGAGCACGCTAACAACACTCGGGCTCGCAGCCAAAAGGGCGTAAGTGCAAACTTTGATCGAATTTGAATCAGCTTCTGTTGCCATGTACTGAACACATGTCTATTGTCGTTATGTAATCAGATTGAGCATCAGAATGAAGAAGGCTCTGATACCCGTTAACGTGTTTCTAATAACCCGTTAACGTGTTTCTAATAACCCGTTAACGTGTTTCTAAGAACCCGTTAACGTGTTTCTAATAACCCGTTAACGTGTTTCTAATAACCCGTTAACGTGTTTCTAATAACCCGTTAACGTGTTTCTAATAACCCGTTAACATGTTTCTAATAAGAGGGAGAAACAACATGTTTAAACAAACAGTTTCCCAACAGATTAATGCAGAATATGAGGCTTTGTGAGTACATGACATTCTCACCACATGCGTTGTAATTAAAATGTATCAATTAAACTTAAATCAACAGTGAGAAAAGATGAGAACGGACATCAATTCTGAAACCTTTTAAAACCCTCTATGAACATAAACTAACATAACTAAATGTACTTTAACCTTTTTTAATATAATTACTTACACGCTGCCATGTTCTATCGTCTTTTGGGAAAATGTTTGTGCCAAAATGAAGAGCTTAACTTTTTGAAATGTGTAAGAAATATTTTAAGTGCATAGCAAGTTGCATAGCTGTTTTTATAGTGATCAATCTGATTACACTAAACAATCAAATATGATATTCAGTGCATGGCAACTGAATTGAACAGTGCATGCACGGATTCAAGTTTGATCAAAGTTTGTTTTATCTCTCCTGTAACATCTGATATATAACGCTCTAACGCCCCTTTGGCTCCAAGTATTCATATTTATTAACTAGTTTTTGGTTAATTAATTAACCGGTAAATTGGTAATAAATCAACATGTTCAACCCTGGATTTTGGGAGATGCTGAATTAAATCAAACACAATTTTATTCAGGAATATGGGAAACAATAACAATTGAAAAAAAGATTAAGCCCTTTAAACTCAATGCCAGCTTAGGTCCAACTACAATATATATAATTATAATATTGGAAATGTAATGCAATCACAATTAATGAAATTATACAATAACAATTACACACTATAAATGCACGCAGTAAACAAAAGAATAATGCAGGGAGCCATTTCAAATCGGTAAAAGGAAATACATATGTAGAAGAAATATGTACATTCAAAGTATTTACAAAAGGTCATTCATATAATCTATTTTATTATTTAATCATTTAAATATATAATGCTATAATTATTTAATATTGTTTGTAAAATGAGCAAAGGCGTGGTTTCAAGACCACTTTATATTCTATTAGAATGTGCAATGTTGAAATATTGTACATTATTCCAATAAAGTGAAACATGTCTTTATTTAAAGGCTTCACTGTTTATAAGGCATAACAAGTGTGATGGCTAAAATAATATGTATCTCCATGTGTTTTATAATCGATCAGACCAGGTAATATCTCACTTCATTTTAAACCTCATGAAGGAAGCACACACATGCCCCTCCTGTCTTTTACAGAAAGCACTCGGGGGCGTGATGTCCGGTGAGTGGCAACAGATTAGTCACACCTGATCCTCTAAAAACTCAGGTGTGGTCCTATCACAACGGCCCCCGGCCCCCCGGGCCCCCGGCCCCCCGGGCCCCCGGCCCCCGGCCCCCCAAACACGCTCCAGAGCAGCCACAGCCGGCACGACAAGGAATCTGGAGCGAGCGCGTCTCTACCCGGACCGATCCGCCCGAGGACGTGCTTTCCCGTCTCTGTGCGACGAAGGCGATGAAGGCGATGAAGGCGATGAAGGCGATGAAGAGTATTTATAGAAACGCCCACTGCTGAACTCAACTCTGATAGGAAGCTTTCTGGGCCAATTCTCTAATCTGCTCTTTGTCAGCGTTTTGATTTCACCCTCAGATCCAGGACATGTTTAGGCGGCTGTTTGCTAATTAATACAGACTCTCTGGTGGCAGATAGCACGGCGTGTCATTCACACAGACAGCCACCAGCGCTTTCATCTTCCACCACAAAACAGCAGATAAAACGGAGAGGACGCCTTCCGCTGAACTCGTTTCTCATTTCTTCGAGTGTCTAGTCGAGGGCCTCATGCACTTCACATTAGTGAAGTGTGAGGGGAATGGAGTGTGTGCCTTTTTTGTTTGCCTTCATTGAGCACACACACAGACACACACACACAGACACACACACACACACACACAGACACACACACACACACACACACACACACACACACAGCGATCACTCCCGTGGAGGACACTGCTGTGGAGTGGCTGTGAGTTGTGAAGAGTAAAAAAAAAGAGCTGCGACAGACTTTACATCACGGCTTCAGTTTAATTTAGAGAATATATATATATATATATATTTTATTTGAATTTTTTTTAGTAGCTTATTGAGTATCACTGCTATGTGCATATGAGGTTCATCACTCACTATAATAATCCAGATTACAACAGAGTCTCTGCTTTGTGTCTGGCCCCCGCCCTGCTGCCGCGGCAACCGTCTGCCAGAGGGTCATGTGTGATTTCACTGTTTGTGTTCACAAGCACATCAGCAAGGCATTTGTTTGAGGACGCTACTGGAAATGACGGGAGATGAACACAACGTCACAGAGCAGGACCAGACAACTCAAAGGACTGTTTCAATTTAAGATGTTGATATATATATTTTTTTATAATGACCATTGATTTATTTGCTGCTGCTCCAAACTGACCAGTGTGCTTTACAACGCTAGAACGCAACAGCACATGAATGGCGTTCAGCGTCTCCGCTGTAGCTTCAGGTGGAGGTGTGTTGTCTGTTCTTCACCTCTCTGAGGCGCTGAGAGTCTGACCTGGTTGCATTAGAGTGCTGTATTTTAATGTGCTGATGGATAATGATTACTTTACCCTGAAAGGACTGTAAACAATGTCAATTCAAGTATTTTATTGTATTTCTTTCGGGTCCCCTCGCCCCTCTACTGTCTGTGTGGCTTTCTCCCTTGCCACTAATCGTGAGCTCTTCTGCCCTCAAACACAGACGCAGCATCACAGTCACCCGGGCGCTCAGAGATGATGACAGCTTCCTGTCAAACCTCAGTTTGAGTTTAAAAATCTGTACTACAGCAATGTTGTGAATAAAATAGATTACTTCAGCTTCCTGAGGTAGAGCGGGTTTGAATTGACAGCAAACACTATTACGAAGTTATTTCGCCAAAGCTGATCTATGGAAGGAGCCATGAAGTGCATGGATGTCGATGTGTCCTTGGGCAAAACACTTGATGTTAGAGTTAACCTTTAACCCCAAACTTCTCTCGAAGGCTGAGCCATCAGGGTATGAATAGGTGTATATAGCTGAATGACATACAGTGTTAAAGCGCTTCGAGGGGTCGGAACACTAGAAAGTCCATTCACCATTTACGTAGCCCTTTAAACAGGCATGAGAAATAAAATTAGAAAAACATCGCCTTTTTTTTTTTACATGTTACAGCCTTGCCCAAGGCCTTCAAATGTATTTAGGTTTCTAAAGTTTAATGTCAAACGTGTGAACTTGCTGCAACACAGTAGGAAGAACAGACCATGCAGGATCAGCGTTTCCTGTATAAAAAAAAAAAAGGTTTCCAAGGAGTTTTGAGGAAAAACACTACTTTCTCTAACCCATCCATCATGCGCCTCTCTTTCTCTTTTTCCCCATCCTGTCCTAACTTGTGTTGATGGGACAGGTTAGCCTGGTTCAGCAGGGCTCCCTCCACTCAGCAGGTATGTCCTCTTTCCACTGTGACCAGCATCTGGTGAGCCAACGGTTGCCATTATCGTCCCAGCCAACAGCAGCAGTGACCGGGCCAAGCCCTGCCAGCGCCCCGCCAGCGGCCTGGATCCGGGCCGGAGAGGCTGCTGTACGGACCTCTACCTGGATCACTCAGCGCGTTCTACGCCGTCAACATTCTGATATGCACATGTAGTATGGGTATGCTGTACAACATGTATGCATTTATGTATGTAAATAATATAATATGCAGATGAGTGACAGGGTAAATGGTAAATGGACTTGCATTTGTATTTATTGCCTCTGTAGTCTTCCGACAACTCAAAGAGCTGTACACTACATGTCATCGCCCGTTCATCCACTGATCCCAGAGGCTACCATGCAAGGTGGCCATCAGGATCTAAACTAAACGGTAAAAAAGATAAATGGACAGTACTTGTATAGAGCTTTTCCAGCCTTCTGACCACTCAAAGAGCTTCAACGCTACATGTCTTCATTCACCCATTCACACACTGGTGGAAGGGGCTACCATGCAAGGTGACCATCAGGATCTCAACTCAATGGTAAAAAGGATAAATGGACTGTACTTGTATAGCTCTCACATTCACACCCATACACTGATGACAGGGGCGACCATGCAAGGCGCCACCTGCCCATCAGAACTATCTAACATTCATACAACATTCACACACTGTAGGCAATCAAGAGGAACCGCCGATCCTCCGATAGAAGGACGACCCTGCTCTACCACTGAGCCACAGTCGGCCCTAATCCACATTCACTCATGTTCATATTCAAACCGCAGATCTTCCGGAAAGTTTCTAAACCTAGAAAGTTATTTAGTGTCTCGTGATAGGACTCCACTGCGGCGAGCCTTGATGACTTCCTTCCTGTGGTACTCACCACCACCAGAACACAGCGCCGCACTCCCACCTGGACAACAACGACACCGGTGTGAGAATGCTGTTCACTGACTTCCGTTCAGCATCATCACCTCTCTCTGTAACTTGATACTGGTCTTCCTAACCAGCAGAGTCCAGAATATGAGGCCACGGTTCTACCACGCGGTTCCGGTCGGTGTGCTCCCAGAGACAGAAGGAGACCCATGTAACGAGTGTGGTCGGGAGGATCAGCTCTTCACAGACAAGAAGGTAGACCAATACATTTTTATGCACTTATTACGCGGTACATTTCACTAAATGTACCAATACGTGGTGAAAGTAGCTGAAAAACAAACACCTAACTCCATTTTGATCCAGTTTGATGTAGAGGTAAATTAAATTCACAGCTTGTTAGACTTATTTACTGAATGTAGATTGGAAGATTAAACAGCTCAAATATGATCAAAGTAGTGACTGACACTACGGCTGAATATAACATTTAATTTGCTGCACAGATACGCTGGAGGAAAAGTACATGGAAAACCCAAACATATGTCCAATATTTACTAGAGTTAACCGTTGTTGTTGTTGTTGATGATGATGATGTTACACTGACGTCTTTCTTCCACTTCAGTGTGTCTGAGGTTCAATGAGGACCTTCTCTCAAAGCAGAAGACTGTTTTAAGATGAATCATATACACACAGAGTAGTATAGTAATAGATAGAAACACTATTCATTCACCAAATGATCATATCACCAAAATGTTTTAGGTGTGTTCTTATGAACAATATAGTTTATAGAAGATCATTTGTCATGTAGGAGTTGTTCACTTAATACTGTGAGTCCATACACTGGAGTCCTGAACTGAAGTAGACATTCTAGTCCTGACAAGCGTCGATGTGTGCGTGAGTCATCGTGTCTTAACTTTGTCTGAAGTGTGAACAATGGATGCCAGAGGCCAAGAGAAGGAACACCTCGTGTTTCGAGCTGCGCATTTGCTGCCATTCATCTGAGCGACTGCATGGACAACATCCTTACTTCTCAAATGGGTTGTGATGATGATGATGATGATGATGATGATGATGATGATGCCAGGAAACCACTTTCAGTTCATCTTCCTCTAATGAAAGGACACAGAAACTTTTAAGCAGTCTATTATTCTCTGATTCAATTTTTTGACTTTGACCTGATTCATGCTAGTAGATAGGTCTTGGTAGTAATGTTTTTAAAAATATTAAAGTGGCATTCAATAATGGATCAACTTCACATGTGAAAGCATTCAAAATTATCTTCAATAGAAAACGGAAAAGAAAAGAAAAAGGAACTGGACAACCAGAAGTCCACCCAGGAGCCAGAAGTGACTCCAGTAATATATGTGTACTGTGTACTGCTGTAATAGACGTGTACTGTGTACTGCTGTAATAGATGTGTTCTGTGTACTGCTGTACCACTGTAGAATAATGTGTTGCACATAGAAACTCTGCAGTGTGAACTAAAGAGTTTAAACCTTGTCCTCAACATTATTTTAGTTATTCATATTGCATGTGCCTTCTCTTCTGATGGAGACTTCCAAAATGGCAGTGCAGTACAGCTCATGTAGAGTAGTTTTATTATACAGGTATTTTAATTTAAATATGTTTTTAATGTGCTTTTGTAATTTGTGATTCAAAGTATTCTGGTATACGGCATTTTAAATAAACCTAGACTGATTCCACATGTTCCATTACCTCTTGTCTGGTTCTTCCAAATTGTCCGTATTCCTAGTAATGAATCTGACAAGGACACTTTTTATTAGTGTTTTCACTGTTATTAAAATTGACAAGAACATAAGACACACTTAAGGAAACCACAAACTCTAATATCCATCCTGTGATCTTCCATTGTGGATGTTCAAGAAAGGCCACATTTAATAATGCTTTCTCTTAATTCTGTTGTCGATTGAAGCTGACAGAGAGACAGCCTCGTGATTACCAATTCTGGCAAAACCTCCACCGATGTGTTATTGTATGATTACAACACTGAATACGTTGCTATTTAAAAAAATGAATACCAGATATGCAACGTAAAAATCATCAAAAAACTGAGGGCAAGAGCTTCTTCAACCACATTTATTATTGCACATTAAAAACTGCCATGATTTCAACAATTTTATTCTCATCAACTACACTGGAATGTAATATACAGATGAAATATATAATAAGTAGTGTCCAATTTAAGTGTAAATACTTGATTATAATAGGATTGTGTGTGTTTGCGCACCACAGAGGCCTCTCAGAGTGTACTCAGCTAAACTTCAGCACACTGGTACCGAGTTGGCTCTCTCTTCATGACTCAAAGACAAACAGAACAGAAAACTTAGGCAGAGCATCGGCTCTTCTTGTTATATTGAGAAATTATGAGTTGAGTTTCAGCTCTCTCTCTCAGGCCTGCATTGTTTTCCCCTCCAGGCCTCCCACCAAACCCATTCCTACAACCCTGCGCTTCCCACCCCCACCCTCTACCGCCCCACCCGATGAGCTGAGAAGTGGAGCTAAATACACTTGACCTTGGCAGACCAGCGGGGGCCACCCTGGCATCTCGGGTCCCTGGCTTGGCGCCAGTGCTGACGGTGCCGGGAGAGGTTGGCAGGGATTATGGTCTTTGGGTGAAGATCACTATGCCGTGTTCAAATAGGAGAGGAGGCTGCCAAGAGGAGGGCAGAGCAGAGGCCCGCGGTGTTGATGGTGCTCTGACACATGCATCCACACACAAATATAGAAACACGCACACATCATGCTGCAGTTCAGGAAGATATTGAGACCATAAACTCATGTTTACAATGTTTACTGAGATAATAAGTCAAGTAAGAAGTAGAGTCATGTTCTCATAGACATCTATAGAGGCTAAGTCCCGCACCTTTCCTGTATCCCCCACGGCATCCCCCACCCCCATTTTGGAACAGTTATGCACAGTACCGTCATTGGTGAAAGATTAATGTTTTTTTTACCCAGCATTAATTGTGCCATGGATTACAAGTCAGGAAAGTATGTCGTAGATTTGTCGCAGTACCATTTTGTTTTGTTTGAAAGCGTTCAGTGAGCTACATCTCTCGTCTCGCACGATGTATGTCGCCAACACCACCGTTACCTTGGCATGCTAGCTAGCCAGCTAACTTTGCTATATCCATGCACATATGTCACGCTATCTTCCCTGATGTGTTTTATCCAGAGACTTTTTTTAATCATCCGGGAAACAAATGATATTCAGACCCGTAGTAATGAAGAAACACACAGGCATCATGGCTTCACTTACTTTCTTTCGAATTACATATTTTCACAGCCAAAATGTGACTTTTCTTGACACGCAAAATACTATTTCAAGTGTACAAACATCACATGTGTAATTCATGGCCCAATCCAAACGGGATGAAACAGTTCTTTGTCTCTGAGTCTACGTCCCCCCGGGAGGCGTAGTAATCATGGTCCCTCCACATGCATGGTGACGAGGTCAGAGCCCGGAGACGCCAAATATCAGCGCGTTACACAATCTACATCCACACAATCATGAGTTCCACGCGAGTTAGCGAACTCCACTATGGTCAGAGTCTGGTTAAGTTTAGGCAACTAAACCTTCTCGGTTTGGATTTGGAAAGACCACGACTGTTATAAACGTTGGCTAAAACTCACTTTCATAGTTTGTTAGTGAGAGTGTGAGACAGGACACGCACTGCTGTCAGAGAGCAACTTCTTCACTGCAGGCTTTATCCTCATGTGTGTCTTCCACCTACCTGAGTTAAAACAAAATAAGCTTTGAGTCATACTCAGAGACGAGACAGGAAACAAACCTGCCCACCATTCCTCAGAAAAAAAGTCTGACTGCTTTTGAGGACACAGGGTCGACCCTGGCAGAAATGTCCCCTCCCAGTACTTGTTCACTGAGGGGGAGCAGCAGTTTGCCAGTCTAACAAAAAAAAATAAGAAAAAAAAAGAGCCATTTGGAGCCACTTGCAGGGGCAGCGGTAATGATGGCAGACATTGGCAGGGGGGCAGTGAAACTCATTAGAGTCATTAGTTTCAGCTCATTTCTGTGTCAAGTCTCCTTTGCCATGCTAGCTAAGCGGCTGATGGGGGATAGAGTGGAGGGGGTGGGTGTTGGGGGCCGATCTGGGCATGGTGGGGAAGGCTGCAGGTCTGTAACAGCCATTAGCATCAGGGCGTGATGGATGCGGCTGGCTGGGGTGCCACCCAGGCAGAATCTGCACAGTCAGCAGCCCAACTTCCTTTCACGCTTCCTCCATCCTTTCTTCCCCTCCCTTTTCTTTTCTCACTGCTAACTGGCTGGGGAGAAAAAAAATACAAACACATGAGGACGGATGTTGGACTGTAGAAAACGCAAATAAAAAAAAAACATAAAAGAGAAGGAAAAATTGTCAGCGGTCCACGAAGTGTGAAAAGGCTGTCTTGATATGAGCTCATTACAAAAGGTCAAAGCGCCGTGTGCGCTGGGCAGCGACACCAATAGGTCATCTTTTTAGACGTTCACATTCCACTACAGGGACTCCGAAGAGAAGCGAGGGCTCCGGGGCCATTAGCTGCACCAGCATTTCTGTTACCACTAAATACTGTATCGAGATCTCAGGGAGCCCCTTTTGGAGTGTTTTCACAGTTGCTTTACAACGGTCCTTTCAAGCACTGCCACACTCCCTCTCTCAAGGTACACACACACACACCCACCCACACACCCACACACCCACACACACACACACATCCACTGTGTGTGTGTGCTACAGATCAGCCTCTGCAGTGCTGGCTCCTTTACATCAGCTCATTCAGCCGGCCGAGTCTGACGCTGACGTTTGTTAGGAACGGTGAACAGAGTCTGGGTCCATACAATATACACAAGATATATCACTAAATATAATACATGCAATATATGCAACATATGAGACAATTGGTTCAGGTTTATTAGTTATAATTAATGGCTTTCTTGCTGGTAAAACAGCTTGTATTGGAAATGCAAAAAACAAATGACAGAGAAATACATATTATTTTTTACCTGACATTTTTTTCGCGAAATAGGTCTCTTATGTGGTGTAAACGTATTGCTCACATACAAATTAGTATTAGCAGCTTTAATGCAGATGGAGGCTCATCCGGATGATGGCTGCTTTATTTCAAATAATTTGCCTGGATAAGAAACCTTAGGGAGAGCGTTGTAAAGTTGTTATCTCTCTGATTTGGAGAAAAAGTTGGAAAAAAATACAATAAAGGGAGAAACAGCTGCTGTGTCGTGTGCATAATTTCATGCACACAGTGTTTCCCCAATATTCAGAATTAGGAGCGCCGCTGCTCAAACACTTGATCTTTATAATCCTCTGCTCTGTGTTTCAGTGCCTTTGCCTCTCCACACACACAAACTAATTATTATATACAGTTCTCTTTCTTTACATAACAAGAAAAGGAAAAAATCTCCACCTGCCGCTTTAAAACATTTACCTGTGGCTTTGTTGGCTTCCTCCTGCCCGTTACTCAATGTGTGTTTCATGGCTCGCAGTGAAGTGCATTGTAGAGCGACCGTTGCACAGGACATGGGGATCCCTCATGTTCCCACAGTGGTGAGTACTCTGGTGCTCCAGGTCCACCTCTCACGTCTGCTCTGGATCTGTCAGGGACCTGCATGTCAGGGACCTCCATGTCAGTGTACGCTCTTTACCTGCACTGCCCTTTCAAAATAAAGGTCCGTCTTCACAGGAATGGCACAATTCAGTCTCCTTTTTTTTTTTTTTAAGTAAACCTTAAATCTAGGTCTCCTTTTTTTTATAGGTTTACTTACACAACAAATCTGCTTGGTCAGGTTCAGGAAAATATTGTGCTTTGGGTCTGTTATGTAAAATAAGGTTGTTGTTTTTTATGTAAAATGTTATCTAGCAAAGTTATGTAACAAAACTACACTTTTGGTTTCCCACAGGACACAGACAGCAGTCCTGGGTGAAAGTCCTGTGTTTGTTTGACCCATCCACCCACTCCTCCTACCCGTCCTACTTCCTTGTTCTTCTAACGCTAATACTGAGAGATGGGTGGGTTTACTCGGGTTCGTTGAAAGCCGTGTGCGTTTCATACAGATGGTGAAGGGTGCCTCGTTGCATGGATATCAGACGGCGAGGGGCCCTGAGCGAGTGGCGTTCTCTGATGAGTTAGGAGTGAGACCGTGGTGGCGTTGAGACTCAGCCTTCAGTAGAATAACTCATTTAGTGTAATACCTTTCTCTGTATCCAATATTAAACAATAACAACCACTTAAACCTATAGATTGCACACAAGCCAAAATAGCTTTGGTCTACCTACATATTCAGGATGCTGAGGAGGAGGAGAAGGTAAAGACGGTGTATGCTGCGGCGTTTAACCCCATCTGACCCCGCAGCCTCACTGCAGCATCAATTAAAGCGATTGCTTTTCTCAATTGTTTCCCCTGTTATGCCATTTACATTTCAGGCAGATTGCAGCCATCATAATTCATCCCTGAGGCTGTAAAGTCCTCACACAGGCATTTAAATCACACAGAGGGAAACACAAAGCTGCATGAAAGTCTGAATGCAGCCGCGCTCCCCCGCGCCGTTGTTGTTTGGTCTCCGCTGCAGGACAGGACTGTGCTGCTACTGTACGCTCCCGATGGGCAGCCCTCTTTCACGGACACCTCTTGTTTTATTCTGATCTTTCTTTGTTTTCAAGCTGTTCCTAACACTGCGATCACACGTCTTTAGTATTTGCCCGCTCCTCCTGTCACTGTTTCTCCCTCCCACCCCCGCACCTCCCTCTATCCCCGTCTCATCACAGTCAATCACATGCTTTCCTCTTTCTCCAGCGTTCTATGTTTGGCTGTCTGTCTGTTTTCATTCTCTGGCTTTTTCTCCCTCTGTTTGTCTCCAAGGTTAAAAGCTTGTGGCCCATAATTACAGGAACAATAACGCACACCTACCCCAGTCACCATGGCTTGTTTGCCCTCTTGCTTTTGCAGGAATATTGGACACACACATACAAACACACATACACGTTATATGCGCAGCATCCCAGCCAAATGAACACCCTAACCTTAACCCCACAAAAGGCCGTGTCTGATGGTGTGCCCTCACTCTGCCGTTCACACACGCGACCCTCATGGACGCAGCAAACATAACTCACGCTCGACCCTCCAGCTGTGCAGATTGAACAAACAAGCTAGTGTGTGAATCTGTGGGCTGGCTTAAGAGGTGCTGGAAGGCAGATCATGTTACCTTTACACCCCCGTGTGCCGTCTTTGTGCTAAGCTAGGCTAAACTGCTGCTGGCGGCAGCTCCTTATTAGGCAGCCAGATATGAGTAGTCTCAATCTTTTGATTTAACTCTCAAAAATATAGCAGCTAAGCGTTTTACCCTTATTCAAATGTTATTTTTGGAAGTCGATTGACAAAAAAGAACACAGAGTTGTGTCAATATCATCCAAGCCTGTCGTCATTTATGTCTGGGAATTATTCTTACTCTAGCACCTGAGTGAACCGAGGAGAGGACGAAACTTGAGCTGCTAGCATGTTAGTACTATGACGAGAGGACTAAGCTAGCGCTTGCTGTACCCCAGTGCAATGAGAGATGCTATAGAAGCACTACAAACAGCAATGAGAGGCCTTCTTTCTCATGAAGCAGATAAAGAACAGCAGACATCAAGACATGTACTGGAGATCAACAAGTTGCTTTTCTAGTAGTCCTATAATGTGCCGAAGGAAAGAGGACGGATAATGAGGCGAGACAACTGGATAAACATCCCGATCCAAACTGAGATCATCCGCCCATTTGTGCATTCTGCTAACAGCACGGACTGACAGGTGATGGCACGACAGCAACCGGCTCTGTGGAGCAATTTCCAAGTTGTCTTCAATATGTTGACAATGATCCCGAGACACATGGGGACTTTTTAAGATTTTATAACTGCACACTGTTTACTTGTACTGTTTACATGTTTAAAAAGACATTGCACTGAAGCTGAACATTCCTATTGCTCATCTTCTGGGGTATTGGCAACGCTGAAAGAAGTAAGCCCAGACTCATTGTGCAACCCTGGATCTTGTACTTCAGGAGGTCACACGGTGAGCCTGATAGCAGGAGGATGCAGGGTCTTTGTTTTATCAAAGAATCAGCTAAACACGAGCAGCTGGATGAATCCCTATTCAGCTGTCCGGACGTCACTGTCAACATTCTGTGCTTGTGCCCCGCTAAGATGGAAAGCTTTTCAGTGCTGTTGCTCATCCTGCGCTGTTTAGAGGAGGACATAAGTGTAAGAGGGGACGCCAGGGACAAAGTAGTCGGACTTCATGAACAGGGACTCCAGGGCAAAAACCCTGCAGAGCGAAAAACGAAAGTCCTCTTGGTGCCATTGAGTGCGTGAACCCTCCGATGGAGCGAGTAAGGGTGCTGCGTGGTGACGAGGTGAAAGCAAGCGCGACCCAGAATGGTCTAAGAAAAGTCAGACGAAGCTGGATCCAGGGTAGGCAGAACCCCTGCCCGTTCTCGTCAGACCAAAGAGAGACAAAAGGATTTGATACACTCTGAATTCACCAGGAGATTCGACCAGGATGTTGAGAGACATGTTCAAAGAGACTCGATACGCCAGAGTACAAAAGGTGGCCTCAGGTCTCTTAAAACGTCAAAGCTCTTTTTTGGGAAGCAAGGAAACTGAACAGTAACCTGATGTTCTCATCATCAAGATATTTTCTGAATATAGATATCATTCCAGCCAGTACATTGCTGCTACTGTCTAATGTTTGTGAATACTTTGTGTGTGCCTACTATGTTAACAATAAGAGTATCGGTGGTCGCTGTTCTATTGTATAAACACCTATGTAGAAGTGCCGAATTTGCATTATTTCTAATGCCTAGCGCTAGCATTAGCTGCTACTGGTACCTGGCCCCGCTGCGAGGTCTTGCTCTTCCTCAGCTCCACCCTCTACTCCAAAAAGCGTTGTTGTGAATCCCACTGCTTTTCTTGGCCAGACCCAAGTGCTAGGATTGGCCAGGCATCCATGCTCGCCAAGGTACTGGTAACCTAATTTGTTCAGGTCCTACGGCCTGACCAATGGGCTACCCTGACCCTTACTTATCGAGGACAATCTAATTGTCTTTGCCTTGCCAAGTAATGCTGTGGGATTCATCACTACACGTCCAAATATGGTCACCTCTAGTTCCAGGAAATCGAGATGGCGCCGGCCCGAAACTAAAGCAGTGGATGACGTCACAGGGACCACGTCCCATTCGTATCTACAGTCCACGGCCAGCACACACATACTGGACCACTTGAGTGCATACAGGTGGACACAACTATTTTGTCTATTTTGATTTTACAGTATGGAATTACTGTCCTAAGATGAGCTGAATATGACTGATAATAATAATACAATAATAATAAAGATCATGTTTCTGATTACATTGCACTTACCAAAGTAGGTGCAATAGTTTAGGCGGTTTAAAACACTAAATAATAACTCCTCTGTGGACAGTAGTAGATGGACACACACCTTCCCCTCAGAAACCCGACATGTTGATTTATATATTCAGATAATTTCAAAGAGATGAAACCTTTGGCATGATGACATGCTCTATAAAAGAGTATGTAATGACACGTTGGCTTCCCTGTCTCTCATATTGGACTGGAGTTTGTGTTGATGGAGGCAACATTATCTTTGATAACAGCTGATTGGTACCAACCCTCGGTGAGCATTCTCCACGTCACATCACATGATTCCCACAGCTCTCTGGAAACCATGAAATGCAAATCTGTCTCTGCAGTCACTGACAATAAACCTGTTTATTTTTGCTTCTCTAAATTGGGTCTGCTGTTAATTTGTGGCAGTCATGTAGTGTGTTTGGAACACAGAGACTCTGCGGTGTGTGAAAGTACTATTTCTCTCTAATTACGGCTCCCATATGTCAATGTGTGTTTTCTCTTGTATGAAGGGCTTTGTAATATGTACAATACTGATAATACTTTGTTTATTTGTGTTTATTGTGTATGTTTTAGGGCTTTTTCTCATCAGCGCCCATAATGTGTTTGTTTCATTTTAAATTATTTTATTATTCTGATGGCGTAAGCTCAGCCGACACAAAGGCCTGGTCTACACGTGTACAGATATTTCTAAAAAACAGATATTTTTCCCGTTTTCAGAAATATCCACAGCTCGTTTTACAAAGTGTTATGTGTGGAACGCAAAAAACGACTCCAAGCGCTAGCCGGGCCAGTAGGAGGCGATAAAGGTTAACGATAGGTCAAATAGAAGAGAAGAAGACTCTGGGGATGCATAGTGGGGTTTGCAAATAAAACAATAGTGAAGCAAAAGTAGTAATTACTTCTTTATGTATACATAAAGAAAATCTGCAGAAAAATCTACACCTCATGAGGCCTAAAACTGTCGGAGAAAAACGTTTTCAAGAATATCTGTATGTGTGTCGACAGGGCCTAAATGAACTTTAATTTCTGTTCAGACTAAACCCAGCCCCCATCTCATGTTCCTCGAATCCTCCATCTCAATCTGCAGAGAAGTAAATGACGTTTAAAATGACGCTATTAAAGTTAACTGCATTGCTAGAAAAGCTCCTCTGGATATTTCCCGTGGATGTTTTGTGCTGCAGGGCCTGTTGGAAGCTGCCCAGTTTAGGAGGAAGAATTGGTACTTTTCTTGCTTTCCAAACGCCGACCCCTCTGTGTTTCCGTCTATCTGTCTCTCTGCCAGAGCGTCTCCGGGGAAATTGAGGCCCTTTGCTGACACACCTCTCTCGCTCTCGCACACACACACATCCACTTTCTCTCCCTTTCTGTAGATCACTCTTGTTCTTTCCTTCAATCCATCCATCTCCCTGCCTTTCTTCCCCCCCCCCCCCCCTCCCATCCCCCAGTCTCAGGGGTATTTGAGGCCAGAGCAGCCGCTGTCGCATCAGGAGTCATCCAGTATAACAGAAGGACGAGCATCAGACAGGCACAGGCCTGCTGGACCGGCCACAACACACACAAAGAGATAGAGGAAAAACAAACATGTTGATTTTACCTCTTCTATTCTGTCACCAGCCCATCCTGAGGCCCAGGCGACTGCACAATAAATAATAAATGCAAAGCTCTTCTCTCTGACAAAGTGTCTCTCTTTGCATTCATTTTCTTTCATCTCTGCCTGTTATGCAGGAATAATCTCCATTTGTGCAAATTTCTTAAAAGCCTGAATGTTGAAAGCCTCCTTAGTGCTTGATGACAATTTCACCAGACCAAAATAAAAACATCTCATCTGTGTTTATTATCTACATCAGCCATTTACATACGTTACGACAAGCAACCACAGACGCATTCGACTGAAAGTCACCAGTTAACACGGTCACTCGCTACACTGAAACACCTGTTGCTTCGTAACAGTCTTGATCCTGTCAGGACTCTGTAGAACTTGACTGTTGGAATGTTGGTTCTGACAAACGAACATGCAGCAACCACATGTGTTGATGCTGGTAACAGATTTAGTTTAATGTTTTAAGCTTCTAACTCGCGGGGATGTTTCCATCCCGCTTGGTGTGAACGCAGAAAAAGCTTCAAGTAGCTTGGACATCGTGTTTATAATTCAGTTTTAAAGAACCTAAGAGTTGGGTAAACTAAATTGTGGCACTCTTGTATGTCACAAAAAGCTTTTATTGAAAGCAATCAGAACAAAGTAATCTTGTTTGAGATAACCTGCTGTTAAATGTGAGAATATATACGTTGTTTGTACCGAAAAGAAATTAAGTTCATTTTATTTACAAATTAATACGTCCGAAAGCAATTTGCATGTAGGAATGTGCCTATGAATAGGAATGTGATCTATGCAGATAAATCACTAAATAACTTGCACATCTCATCTTTCATCAGTCATTATTCTATTTGTTGGATTTTTTTATTTTCTTGCACACTAATTCATTTTTAAAAACCTACTGTTAGATGGGGAAATGTAAGTTATTAAACTGCTCCTAACTTCAATTTTAACATTTGAAGTCAATTTTACTTATATATATTCAAGAATGTAATGCCTATTAATATATCTGAAAGCACTACTTGAAAGCAATTGCTATTTTTTTTTTTCAGGAAAACAAACTGAAGAATAAACTGTGAAGTGGAAAAGTGGAGTGATATGTACTTATTTTAAAGAAGAAAAGAAAGAAAAAAACATATTTTATAGTTTATATAATATAATGCAATTAATTCAAAACAAAGAATGTACGACCCATTTGAGGTGGGTGGGGTCGGGTGTGGTGGGGGGGGCTTACAATGTTCCAAAATCATCAAAGGGGGTCGTGACAGAAAAGGTTTGGGAACCACTATCTTAACCAAAGCCATGATCTTTTATATTCCTAAACCTAACCAATTGCTTTTGTTGCTGGAACCTAGTTATTCATTTGAACATATTACATGCCACCACCACATAATGTGCTGTTCAGAGGCCGTAGTCATTTCACATATTTCTGTGAGATCACGTTGTTATGGACGCAGCTCAGTTCCCCTTTCAATGAAAGCTTCTAGAAATACTGGAGCAGCAAGCCAATGAAAAGTCACAGTTTTTTTCTCTATTAATGAAAGTTACCAAAGCCAAATACAAAAGCATGTGTGTGTGTGTGTGTGTGTGTGTGTGTGTGTGTGTGTGTGTGTGTGTGTGTGTGTGTGTGTGTGTGTGTGTGTGTGTGTGTGTGTGTGTGCGTGTGTGTCATATTACAGAAAATAAGGCCAAATGAGTCCCAAACCCATAGCATCAAGTGTGAGTCATCACTTAGGTCTGTTTGCATCTCTTCTCTAAAAAGGAAGATGTTTCTGGGACCAACAGAATAAAAAAAGAAAAACAAACACAGATAGAGTGGTGCAGTGGTGACCTATTGACTGGTTCATTAGATAGAAATGTTGGATTATTGCAGACAATAAGCTCCAGGTCAAAAACAAATTCATGAGACTTGTGTTTGACTTGTTGTTGTTCATTTTGTCTATTTCTGTGTATGTACGTGGAGAGCAACGGGAGGTCCGGAGTCAAATTCCTTGCACGCGTACGCATTCATGTCCAATAAAGCTGATCCTGAGTCTGAGGTTTAATCTGGACTCTGTGAGTGATCCGTCAGCAGCTCAGGGCGAGTACAGGGTGATCATCTTTGTGTGTTAGGGTGATAAAACGCTGCATTTGGATGTGGAAACACGGCGCAATGGTTCAATGTGTGAACATTCCAAACTCGTATCAGACGGGTGAGGATGTGTGTTTTTCTCGCTCGCACTGCGGTGATTGATCAGTGTGTTGTGTCAGCGGGAAGAAAAGGTGAGAGCGCCGTTAGTCTCACCTCGGTCAGGCTTTCCCTTCCTCATCAGCCTCTTCCATCGCCTCCTGCATCTGTCAACAATCCTGCATCTGTCAACAATCCTGCATCTGTCAACAATCCTGCTCTTCACAATGTCAAAATCACATCAAGGTGGGACATTTGAAATTCCTTAGCCTTTAATATCTGGATTATTGAAAGATAAATACAGTTTGGAAAGTCACTAGCTTACCACTCACACACTCACTGCAACTGAAATAAAATAAAAAAAAATGATGTGCTTTAACAAACAATCACTCCTGGCTTGAGAGCAAAGGTCCAAGGTACATTAATAAAACAAAATAAAACATATATATATATATATACATATATATATATATATATATATATATGTATATACATATATATATATATATATATATTATATATATGTTATTTATATATATATCATATATATATATATATATATATAATATATATATATATATATATATTAAATAAATATGAAATCATTTTTGTTTTAGAAATAAAATACATTTAATAATTTCCAAAATTCACAGCATGTTTTTTTTCCAAAGAAATACTCTGCTTCGATCTTTATCTGTTGACATTCAACTTAAAAACTTAATTTTGTTCCATATGCGATGGTATTTTTGCTTCATCATGGACTATTACTGCTCCAGGTGGTAGCGTGGAAATTTAAATTTTTCTAAAAATAGGTTTCCAATTAAAAAATCTGCCTATCAGCATGATCAAAAGGACACAGACGCTATAGGACGAGTGATTTAGAGAAAATAGTACCCCTTAAGAGCCTTGTGGTCCCAATGTTAAAACTCTAAGGGGGGTGGAGGAGATACTGCCCTCGTAATATTAAGCCTGGAGCCCCTCTGAAAAATAACAATTGCTTGTTTTCTGTATGGATATTGTATATTTATCTATTCTGTTGCTTTTATGTTCACATGCAGCTTCTTTATCTGAATGAACTCGTGTATGATGAGTTCTAGTTCCATGTTGTCATGCAATGTGTTCAATGTAGCCTTTACTCACGCCAACTCTGTTTTTCCTTCATGTTGTAGCTAATGATATGGTTATGGCTGTGCATATGGCCGTGTGCATGGGCATAGGTGTGTGTGCACACGAGCAAGTGTTTAAAAGAAACCAAAATACACAAGATTAATTGATGAACGTGCCTTGTTCTATGAATTGATGTGTGAAAGTGAACAGTAAAGTGTGTTTTTGTGTGCGTGTGTGTGTGTCTGTGTGTGTGTGTGTGTTTGTGTAAACGTGTCAAGATTAATTTGGTTTCATTTGAATAAAAACCTAAAAAAAGTATTGCAAACTTTGCTGCATGGTGCTTCATATTTGGAGTACAAACACAATAATATTCCAGCAGTGTTCTTTTACCCAAAATGTATCAAACATTACTCCAACAGGAGGAAATAGTGCATTTGTCGGGGACTATTTTCAGCAGTGGATGAATCCACATGTGGTGCTGGGGTGAGTGTTAGTGGCAGCATGCTGGTGTGTGTGGGACTGAGTCCAAACAACATAAAGAGTGTGTGTGTTCATGGTGACGAAGGAAGATGTCACCCAGTGCAACAATGTGGCTCATGGAAGTTGTTGAAGTCCCTGCTTGTTGCCAGGCAACCATGCAGCGATCAGACAAAATAGTTTCAGGACAACAACAATTTAATAAAATACCAGATGAAATACAGTTGGACAAAGCCAGGCTGGCTTTTATCCTCCAATTCCAGTCGTTAGGTTCCACTTAGCTAAACTAAGCTAAGCTAAAATCATAATTAATGGACGGACAAAATGTTGACAGTGATGAGTCAGAAAGATATTCGATCAAAAAGAAAACTAAATAAAATACTATCACATAAAGGGCATGGCAGTACGTCTCAACTAAGTAAAAACACTGAGTTGACATCATTTTGTAATTCCAGCAATTCTGTGTTGCTCTTCCGTGAAGTGAGGGGCCTCACAAGAGACAGATTAGAGAAGAAGAAAACAAGAAATGGAAGCGGTATCTTGCCTTTTAATCTCCAGAATGGATCAAGCTCCCAAATCGCTGTATCCTACATTTCCCATAATGCAACCAATATATATATATATATATATATATATATATATATATTTTTGTTTGACCCTTCCTGCCTCCCATGTCTTTCAGACTCCGGCCTCAGTGTGTAACACAGATTTGTTTATTATAAAGGCGTCGTCTCCGAGCCCCAAAGACATCGCTGTTCCTTCCTGCGCTCGTCTAGAACCACATCATGAGGTTCCTTCCTCCGCTCGTTAGAACCACATCATGGGGTTCCTTCCTCCGCTGTCTAGAACCACATCATGGGTTCTTCCTCCGCTCGTCTAGAACCACATCATGGGTTTCTTCCTCCGCTCGTCTAGAACCACATCATGGGTTTCTTCCTCCGCTCGTCTAGAACCACATCATGGGTTTCTTCCTCCGCTCGTCTAGAACCACATCATGGGTTTCTTCCTCCGCTCGTCTAGAACCACATCATGGGTTCCTTCCTCCGCTCGTCTAGAACCACATCATGGGGTTCCTTCCTCCGCTCGTCTAGAACCACATCATGGGTTTCTTCCTCCGCTCGTCTAGAACCACATCATGGGTTTCTTCCTCCGCTCGTCTAGAACCACATCATGAGGTTCCTTCCTCCGCTCGTCTAGAACCACATCATGGGGTTCCTTCCTCCGCTCGTCTAGAACCACATCATGGGTTTCTTCCTCCGCTCGTCTAGAACCACATCATGGGTTTCTTCCTCCGCTCATTTAGAACCACACACTATATTCAACAGTAGCACTTATCTTCAACTGAGTTTCATGTGTAGAGCAGAGTGTCCCTTACTTTACTTTTGATTTTGGATAAATTAAAATCAAAAGCAGTCTTAAATTGTGACCGAATGTATAAAGTACACTGACAGCAGCAACACAAAAACACAACAAAAAAAGAAAGTGAGTAGTAAGAAATGTGTCAAAATTAGTTATTTACGTTCATAGCATGTAGCTTTCCATAACGGTGGCCCGTTGTACGACGTGTTCAGCTCTCAATGGTAGATATGAAAAGCAGGATTAGTGGTACCACCATCCCTGATGGTAACAGTTAAGCTCATCACCTGAAAGCCACAGACTCACTTCCAATTCTATGTTTGCAACAGAGTGAAAGACGCTTCCGTCATCGCTGTCACACAGGTAGCCGTCCGACGGCTATTTTAAGGAAGTGGAAAGGAAAAAAAATGTGGAAAAAAAAAAGACGGGAGGAGAGATAAACTTCCAAAATGGCTGCAGATTTAATATGTGGCTGAATTACAGTCAGTGAGGAAGAACAATCCATTTTCCTTTGACATGATTTGATCAAACAGTGGCCCTCTGAAGCTCGGTCTCGATAGCCAAAGAGACTGGCACTGCTCTCTTCTCTTTGTGCTTTCAAACAGTCGGCTGTCTGCGCCGACTGAAGCCGGCCTTGTCGCTGTCACACACTCATCACCGCGTCTCGCTGCACTCCAAGTCTGATTTTGTGCTGCCTGTCCACCACTTTGGTCTGGAGTCAAAATAATTCCACAACTACAGGTTAGATTACTGTGAAATGTACAGTACTTTGGATATTTATGACTCTTTGTTTTTTTTTTTTCCAATCATCAACAGCTCCCACGTGCAGACTCGAGCCCACGACGAACGTATCTGACTGAGCGTGTGTTTCCACAGCCCACTATGCCGTCTCCATCTGTGCCACAGAGCTCCACTGTTCTCCACAAACTCATAAAACACATCAAAGAGCCACGCTGTTGCACTGGGTGACACGTTCCTTCATCACCATGAACACACACTCTAGTTTATTTACAGTCCCACACACACCACAAATACTCGCTGGAGCACCAAATGTGGATTAATCCGCCGCTGAAAATACTCCCCTATACGTCTTCAGTAGGAAGGTGAGAAGTGATCATTTAAAACACATTGTTGCTTTGGGTATTTTCTTGGGATTTGTTGACTGTAAGAAAAAAAATATGAAATAATGCCAGCCTTATTTAATGTGGCCCTGACCTTTATATTTATTACCATTAACTGTTCCAAGCATTTATCAGCTGAGTGATGGTGTTCTTGTTGTGGACTCGAGGTAGCCTGGAGGTGAGCAAACCTGGCTTGATTTTCTGGAGCAGCTGAGAGAGTGTGGGTCTGTAGCAGTCAGTGATTAAGAGTCTCCCCCTGCAGTCACAGTGGAACTGTTCATTCCCCATCCAGCAGCCTGCTGTTGAAAGACAGGGATTGGCTGATTGGCTCATTGTGCCTCAGTAAAGGAATTATTCAACAGTTTGAGAAACAAACTGATTTGCTTTCTTTTTCAGAATGAGATGTTCAGATGTATATCAACCGCAACGACTTCATTAACGTCCACACTAATATTCCTCTGTTATTATTCTGAATATGACAATATTCCAAATTTGATAAGGGTCATACCAGCATATTCTGTTTGGATATTCAGAATTACGACTTATTCCAAATGGAGCATTTTCCGATTAAGATGTGGGATATATATATTTGGCTTTTAGGAGCATTCTTTGGACATGTGTACAGCATATTCATAATATGTGTCTCAACAGGGGTTTTACAGCAGTTTGCGACCCACGGCCTCTTGCCCTCATGAGGTTCGCTCTGTCTGTTGTGCAGTAGTAGACATGACAACTACCAACAGTTTGCAGAGACGCATGCATGTGGTCAGAAGGAGAAGCTCACCAACTTGTAAACATGATAAAATACTTAATTTCATGTAAAAACGTTTGTGAGTGTGCACAAATATCGCAAAGCCGTCCTCTTCAAGAAGGTGGTTGAAAGAATGGAAAAGACAGGCTGTGTTTGCACGGTCGAACAGTCCGCCACAGGTTATTAATCATATGCAGGGCTGCTAGACGGTAATATTAGTGGAATATTCATTTGCATTAGCCATGTAAACAGCTCAGTAGGAATATTGCCTTTTTAATACAGAAAACCTGGTTAGCTTATCTCAGAATGAAGATTGAAAGCAGGGGAAAAAGCTATCCTGTACATCCTCTAAAAGTGTCTTATTTACTATTGTTACATATTTACACTAGTCTTGGACAACAGTTTATTCCTTCCAGTATTTTAGTCTCTGGTCATATAGTGCAGGTTGCCAGACACCTAGTCTCCTAAAACATGAGGTCCCTTATATTACGAAACTGCATCGTCAATTACGTTTCCAGGGAACTTCCTTTTGATGTATCACAAATACAGGTCCTCGTGTACAAGTACTCGTAGGGAGGAAGTTGAGATGGATGGATGAGACAAACACAGGACATTCACACAGGAGACTGGTCTTCTTGCCCCCATGCAAAACCAAAAGTGTTTTTTTTTTTTATTTGTCCTAACCAAGTAGTTTTGTTGCCTAAATCTTAACATGATTGAAATTGCAGTTTCAAAATGCCATGAGCATTTAACACACTACAACGTTGACATGAAACTCATTTTTGGTTGAGAAACGTCAAGATCCAATGTGCCTGTGTTTTTACAGAAATGTACAACGTTTGTGCCCACGTTTTATTATGGTAAACTGGGTTTAAGATACAGCTCATGAGCACACGTTGTGATCTCGGTGATTTTACGGGCTCTTTGGTACCAAACCTGAAAGCCTCACCGTGAAGACAGGACCACAAGAAGCTTCACACCGTCACTAAGCCGGGCTGTTCAGCAGTTTGAGCACTTATATCCCCAAAAACCACAGAAATGTGGGTTCACATAGCTTAAGAGGTCTTTTTTAACCTCCCCTGCCTCCAGCCTTATGCTAAGCTAGGCTAGCCATGTCCTGACTCCAGCTCTGTACTGAACACACAGACTGATATCCATCCTCTCATCCCACTCTTTGAAAAAAAAGCGTATTTTCCAAAACTTTTCTTGTAAAAAGAATAATATGCTGTTGGCTCATCAGGTGCAACACAACGTGAACTACATCCACCTCAGCGTCTCAGATCGGTCTCATTTGATCATGTGACACAACAATACCATATAAGGTACTTTATGTGCAAAATAAAAAAGATTGCATGCTCTGGGGCCCAATGTTACAGCATACAGGGGCCCGTCGTTACAACACGCACTGGGGCCCGATGTTACAGCATGTACAGGGGCCCGTCGTTACAACATGCACTGGGGCCCGATGTTACAGCGTGTACAGGGGCCCGTCGTTACAGCACGCACTGGGGCCCGATGTTACAACACGCACTGGGGCCCGATGTTACAACACGCACTGGGGCCCAATGTTACAACACGCACTGGGACCCGTCGTTACAACATGCACTGGGGCCCGATGTTACAACACGCACTGGGGCCCGATGTTACAGAATTCACTGGGGCCCAATGTTACAACATGCACAGGGGCCCGATGTTACAGAATGCACTGGGGCCCGATGTTACAGCTCGCACTGGGGCCCGATGTGACAGCTCGCACAGGGGCCCGATGTTACAGCATGCACTGGGGGCTGATGTCACAGCATGCACTGGGGCCTGATTTTACAGCAGACACTGGGGCCCTTCGTGACAGCATGCACAGGGGCCCGTCGTTACAGCACGCACAGGGGCAAAATGTTGAAGCATGCACAGGGCCCCGATGTAACAGCATGCACAGGGCCCCGATGTAACAGCATGCACAGGGCCCCGATGTAACAGCATGCACAGGGGCCCGTCGTTACAACACGCACTGGGGCCCAATGTTACAGCATGTACAGGGGCCCGTCGTAACTGCATTAAGCCACTGGAGCCTGCTGGTGCTTGTGGAAAAGAGCAGGTTACGTAAAAGGAATTAATGCCATGAGTGTCTGAGGGCCTTTTATGGGAAATCAACAGCCTCACAGTCCAGCTCATCGATGCTAATGGCTTAGCAGCAGCAGCAGCAGGCTGTTTACAACGCTGACCTGCTCTCACAACAATGAAAACTCTTTCTCCATTCGTGTGTGTGTGTGTGTGTGTGTGTGTGTGTGTGTGTGTGTGTCTTTGCTTTTCCACTTGTGCAAAGAAAAAATAGAGGCAGAAAGTTCAACCGAGCAAACAAAAGTGAGAGTGACGGACCGAGCGAGGGAAGCATAAACAAGGCTCCGACTGAAGGAGCTGAGAGAGCTTGATAGATAAAGAGTGAAATAGTGAGTAGAAAGTGATAGAGAAGGCTGAGCATGACAGCCGTTTGAGACGCAATCGATTGACAGATAAAATGAAAGTGGCCTGTCTCTGTCCATGTTCTTCTGTCGCCCTGCTATTGACAGCGTGATAGAAAATAGGCGATGGCAGAGTGATGGGGGCTGAATGAGCTGCAAAGACAGAAAGGCAGATACAAGTTGAAGAAAGAATGAGTCTCAAGCCCAGTTTATGGTACTCAGTTCCACTGTGAAGCCGGCGCCACAAAATGACCTAATGGGGAGCACGTGGTTACAGCGCTCGGTCGTGCGCCTCTGAATTTTTGTAACTTGGCTCACGTGGCTGTTACAAATAGTTGACTGACAAAAGCAGGTTTCTGTCCAGTCCACGTTTGCCATTAATACTACTGCCCTGCACTGGCCATGTATCTGTCTGGGAACAGTTGGCGTTGGCAAAGTGTTTGAGAAATATTTCCTATGTCTGATGATTTCAGCCAGATCGGTTTGGATCCGCCACCAGGGACCCATGAAAGGCCCTTTGTGCTGGGACCGACACACCTAAACGAGACTTTTGTTCTCACGATGGTTTTAAGCCACATGACCAGCGTTCAATGGAAAATGGGTCACATTTTTGGAAAGAAAAACGGCATTCAGAAAGTATATCAAAATATTGTCTAATTTCTCATTTCGAGGTCACCTGACAAGACATTTTTGAGAATAAAGCTGCACTTATCAATACTTCTCAACAAAGGGTGCAATGTATGTCCTACTCTCATAGAGCTACTCAGCTTCGTGGCTCATCAGCCGCAGGCTGCTGATCTCAGTGGTAAACTGATACACCTAGTGAGTATGTAGACGTCATCTCTGGGTCAGGGAGCGGCCTGGTGTTCTCACAGGAAAGGGTGTGGCGCTGGCTCAGGATATATATGACGTATATGATGTATATGACGATAACAATAAACAGCTAGGATTTTAAATCGGCACGTTCATGCAGTTATTTTTAACTTTCCCATCGTCAGGAGACGAGCATGCCTCTCGGTTTTTATCTGGTGTGTCATGTTTGACGTCACAATTGCGCCGTAAAAACTTAGTAAACAGTGAATATGATAAGACGGACAAAGAAAGACTGCTTTGAGACTTCTGTTGTGTCTCTGAGTGAAGTGTGTCTCCATGAGCAGAAAGATAAAACCACCACTCTCTGACTGGACTCAGGGGGCTTAAAGGAGAGCACATTAATTGTATATTATTTACATTATTTGTAGATTATTGACTATTAATAACCTGTTGTAAAGTATACATGTTATATTAACATGTAATATTATAGAACCAGCTTTATGGGCCAAGTGCGCATGAAAAGGGATGTGACTGTTTCTCATGCCTCAGCTCAGACAGGAGAAGCCTGACGCTGGTCCTCCCTGCAGCGTCCCGGATCTCAGGTGTCCTCTCTGGCCCTCCCTGCTCAGCTCCCTGGGCGTCCTGTTCCAGTCCCGTGATTCGATTCCCCTTCTCTTCCGCCTGGAATCAAATTGCATTACTACTGGCCCGGCGTGCACAACCGCACCAGGATATCAATACTGATTACCAGCCATAATTACACTGTAATGTTTGAAAGAAACATCATCTGAATGAGACATGATCAACATTTATGCCAGTTCTGATTCCATAAGCTCTGTGATTTAAGGTCACAGGGACACATTATGCAGAGTTATGGACTATGATAAAACAATAACTGGAGCTCAAAGTGCTGACCTCACAGATGTCCTTCGCTTGCTGTGTGTTGTGTTGCTGAGGATGCTGATTAAAATACAGGACTAAATGTTTTAAATACTGTATGACTCTGGAGAGAAATTATTCTCTGTATTTGTAAAAGTATATATATAAATACATACATATATTTAATTCTAAGAAATACCTTAAAATCTATTGTCTTTAAAGATATATATATTTTTATTTCAACTAAAAATCCTTTGCTTTTTTAGCTTTCAGATGAGTCTGGAATGCCTTCCATAATAATAGTCGTTTAAAATGATCTGTCCACCTCCATGTTGTTGACGCACTAAATCACCTTACCGCGTGTCTAAACCACAGCCTGCCTGTCTATCTGAGGACCTATCAGGACGTAGACCTGCTCATAACACGCTGCTGTCGAGGATGGCATGATTCTGACTCCATGAAGGACACTGTGCTGCACTTGTTGTACATCCGGTCAGACATTTCAATGCTCCCGATCACATGGACCAGTAAATAAACTGCTTCCCATTGGTTTTGGTGATTCAACTTCCAGCTGGTTCTGATCATATCATGCTGGTAGAGTTCAAACTGTTCCTGCCGATGGTTTCAAGTTCCCAAAATATTCAACAAGAAGTGTCCCACAAGATTCAACAGAAGTGTCCCACAAGATTCAACAGAAGTGTCCCACAATGTTCAACAGAAGTGTCCCACAACATCAGGCCGCCTGCTATTCACTCTATACATTTATTTCCAACTGAACATTGCAATATGCTGACAATACCCCTTCGTATGGCATGGACTCTTGCACAAACAAAGCAGACCTTCTCCAGCAACGGCGGCACATGTAGCTGCAGCGGCCCGTAGCTCCCGTAGGTTTCCCTACATTTTGGTTTTAATGCGTTCTCTTTTCCTGTTTACGACTGGATGACATATATCACATGACAGAGATACACCGACCGACATCGGAGAAGGAAGCGTGGGGATTGGATAAAGAGACCATGAGACCATGAGACCATCACCGACCACGGCATCTTTCCGAACACCTAAGCTAAGCTAACCCAGTTTGTACCTGAAGCTACTCCACCAGCCATTCTGCCCCTGGCTAATGTTGCAGGCAATGTTCAGGCGAGGCCGAGAGGTTGTGACTGCCGTGTCCACATCTCTACAGAGACCTGGCTCCATCGTGAAGTCCTGGATCAGGCTGAGTCTGACGGGCGGACGGCAGGACCCAGCGCGGGGCTCCAGTGGGACGAGAGGAAGCATCAATGATGCCTGGTGCGCCAACGGAGTAAAGGTTAATTGACAGTGTTAAGATGGCGTCCATGTTATCTGCCCAGTGAATCGTGTTTGTTGTCACTGTTCATATTCCTCCTGAAGCAAATAAAAAAAAAAAGCACTCCTGTATTGGTTTTGTTTTGTCATGTTTCTTCTTGTGGAGTGAAAACGGATGAGGCTACCCTGTGTTGCGTAATAACAATGAGTTATCCTTGAACCCTGTACTCCTTATGGAACCTTGCAGCAGGGAATGTATTTGAAGGCAACTCAGATGAGCATATCAACATTGTATCTGACACATTCTCGTTCCACACTTAGTGGACCTATATCCTTCAAACTGTGATGCTCTAGGTTGCCCTCTAGTGTCAGTGTTTGACCTTTCAGTGACAGTGCGTCAGTGCATGGTGTCTTTTCAAAATAATTTCTCAACATAGGTTTACTTAGTTTTTAGGTTTACTTACACAACAGAACTACCTGATCATGGTTTGGGTTAACATGAACACATTTGTGATGTAAAATAAGTGTGTTTGTTCTGTACGTTGATTAAGACAGAAAAGGTCAAATACGTCAACGTCGACTTGTTTCCACAGTCTCCTGGGTGAAAGTCCTGTGTTTGTTCCATCCTCCCCTCACTCCTTTCTTCCTCCTACTGGCTCTTTATACTATAACAGGTGCTCTGAGCGTCATTAATCGATAAGGTCAAGGCATTCGCTGTTTTTGCAAGTTGTAAGCAACTCTATGTTGTAGCAAGCTAGGGGATGTTAACACGGTATTTCAACATGGACAAATCTCCCGAGATGAGGGGAAACACAGACTCCATCTCCGTTGAACTGTATGAGGAGACAACAGTGAGTTTTGTAACAAGCAATAATCAAACAACAAACAACTGTCAGAAATTCAACCATTCAAGTATTCACACTATCATCACAAACATCCAGAATCAACGGTCAACGGAAAATAAGACGGACGCGGAACGGGTGCCATGGTGCTGGGGATCTGCCTTCCATCGCTGTTACTGAGGTTTCTCCTCTTACCACACTGATCTCTGTATCCCTCTCTCCCCCGCCACACAGAAGGAGTGAGGTCATCGGCTACGTCACCGTCTCAGATGCGCTTGTTGGTGGCTCGGTATGCTAATTAATTTAGAGGGCCAGCTCATCACTCATTATGTTTTCATATTGTAGAAAAGAGTTGTAAAATGTTCTAAAATATTTATACTAATTGTATTTAAGTGGTGTTCTATCAACTCAGAGCTTTGGTCCTCTGGATTATGGCAGCAGGACAGTAGGAGGGCACCTCATGCTAAATCCATGAAAGAGGGGACATTACGCCCTTATGAACGCCCATGGATGTGAAATGACATATCCAACAATCATATATGGTTGTAGTGTTCGGCTCGCCACAGACTTTTGACCATGTATTGTACTACAACACATCTGCAGATACCCTGTTTGTGATCATGGAGAAGTGAACCAATGCAAGATTCTGCCTCACGTCATTTAACTGCGAAACCCGGCGATAAACGTCTCGCATGCCCCTCTGGGTCGGTTACGTGTGTTCAGACATTCACCACGCACATCATACAATTCACTGGACCTTTTTTTTCCTCTGTAAACAAACAGAGGCTCCACATTAACAGAGGTTCATCACAGCCAGTTGCAGTGCCAGTTAGTAACAAGCTAATGACCAAGACAATTAATAGCACGAATGAGAGCTCCCTCCTTCCTCCCCCATCGCCTGCTACATTCCTTAAATATGAGTGTTTAATTAAGCAGCAATATTAATTAGGACTTGACGATATTAAGATGTGTGGGTGCGGAGGAGGAGAAGGGGGAGCAGAAATGGGACTGGTTGGAGTAAATGAGTTTAAGACAAATGACATGCGAGACGACGTGTACGCCGGTCTGCACTTTGGCACTGCTTTTAACGGAGCCCAAGAAAGAGCTGCTGGATGACGATCGGGGGGATCCAAGTTCCACTGAGGTAATACAGTGTTAATGACGATGGAGAAGAGCGTTATTGGGTCACAGTAGGTTAAACAGTTTCGTGAGGTTTAGAGCGTATTACCTGACTCAACATAACAATTCACCCAAATGACATTTTCCTGTGTAAACCAACTGAAATGGGTTTGTCTGGGAGGACTCCGGAGTTTGAGATTCATCCAGCTCCCCTTTGTCAATATTTGCCTGGGTGTTAAACACTGAGAGATGCTGAGAGTCTGGGTCAAATCTTGTTTAATAAATGAAACAAGCAAGCCAAATGCTTTTTAAAGATGGAGTACTGTTTAATTTGCAGCTGAAAGGCTTTTCATTATTAAATTAAATACTTTTTGTATAAATATTCTAGTGCATTGAGTGATAAATGAGGTGCGCCACGAGTTGCATAATAGACTTCCCTATCTCACCACAGCACATAATGATCCGCCGAGCTCAATAAGGAGAAACCCTGTACACAATCAACCCGGCAGCAAACAGACACGTTTGTTTAATTTGATCTGCTTGGCATTCAAACAGTAAAGCGCTTTTAGAGGTGCAGATTTAATCAGATGTCTGAATTTCCCTTTGAGAAATTTAACTTGATTTTCTGTGTAGCACAGCATAGCAGTAGCTGATGAATACATCTACTGTGGTTTGAAGAACTTCTCCACTGATTGATTTACTAATGTAAATCATTTACAGGCATCCGGGGATTAGAGAACGGTAGTTTGGAAGTCAGTATATTCATGCTAGGATGTGAGTTTGGTTAGGAAGTTGGCAGTTGCTCGTCAGCAGTCTGGACTGTGTCTACAGGTGGGGGTGTGTAAAGTAGTTAGTTGTAAATTTAGAAAATACATGTTTTACCAACTTCACTAGATTATACCTGACAGGCACTAACAGCCACAAGTCATCCAGTTCTTCTCTAAAGGCACCTTTATGACGACATCTGGGTCGGGAACTGTCCATCATTCCAATGGCCCCTTTTTCTGAAACCTCAATAGTCCCACTGGACCAAAAGCCCATTTATTATCTGAAAACAAACTCCCACTGTTCTGAAGGCCCATTGCTCCAAAAACGACACACTTTCCCTGCAACGAAAGTTGACGCAGAATTACTTCATCAGACCTTTTTTTGTTTTCCTACTATGGTGAATGCACGACCTATCTAACACATGACACGCCTTACTCTGCCTGTGATTGGATCGGGTAAGAATATTAGGGTAAGCCAATCACATTGAATGAGAAGGTGTGTCCAAACTTTTGACTGGTGCTGTGTCTGCATTGCACTGATATTAAAAATGCCGTTTTGCAAGGTTGTCTTCTGTGCCAGAGTTCCACGTACACGAACATGAGTCCCCAACAGTTCCTGTACAGGAAGTAAGGAGTCATGTCTGCATTCAGTCAAGACCACATGCACATTGAGCATGAGCAGAATCTAGAATGTGTTTCCGCACAGCATCCATCAGGGCCTCCTCCCCAGAGACAGTATATTTGCAACGTAGTGAAGCCTCTCCAGTTCGACTACATGCTTTCAGATGAAGCCTTGATGTGAACAAAGTATCACGTGAGAGAGTGAGTAAGTGAGAGACAACACAGACTGGGACATTGTTCTAGCTAAAGCGTAACAGATGCTCACAGTGCTCGACTGGAATCTGATTAATACGCTGAAGAACTATCAGACGGCAGAGCAAAAAACAAAAATATAGTCGTAAAAGAACTGAGTGCAAAGGTTGATGCTCTGACTTAAGTAGTTGAATCTCTCGCAGCCATCGAGCCAAAGCCCGAACAAACAGCAAAGCGATGTGGCTGCCCTAAGTGTGTTTGAAAGTGACTCCCACACTCACAAACAAAGAGACTGAGTCTCATTAAAAAGAGTGGACCAGCTTGTTTGGAGGAAATATAACATCAAGTGCTGCATTTAATTTGCAGTGGGGCGTTTATTCAACCTGCTCTCACTCCCAACTCGTCTAATACATTTGTTCAGTGCCCATTGGCTTCCGCTACCACTGAGGCACCCTTTAGCGTCTGCATGAGACACCCCCACACCCAAGCCCAGCATAACTGACACACTCTAGAGAAGTGAATGGTTGGGTGTGGAGTCCACTGTTCGGGTTTTATGTGAAACCAGGTCAACATAAACGTATTTTACCTTAATTGTGTTCTGTGACAAACGTATGGAATTAATACTGCCTACGTAAGTCATGGAACAATAGCAAACACACTAATTTTAAGACAAACCACAATCTTTTCCTCAGCCTAACCAAGTCGTTTTGTTGCCTAAACTTAGCCAAGGATGACTAAATAAACCTACATTGAAAGTTTATTTTTGAATAGACACTATGCACTGTAATGAGCGGAAACGTCGTCCCTGACACGTCCAAAACTGGGATGATCATGTTGGTTTATTGGAAAAGCGTTGATCAAGTGAGTCATCTATACCGCCAGTGGGGAAAGACTTACCTTCTCATCCACAGACGACAGCCGTTGGCTGAACTTATAGGACGAAAGCCTCTCAGTGTGCTGGCTGTCAATGTTGAACCACTGCCATGTGCTGGTTGGGTGGGGGTGGTGGGTGGTGGTGGGGGTGGTGGGGAGCCTCCCACACAGCAGCGACCAACATCTACCAGTACAAGTGCCCTTCCTGGTGAGTAATGTGCTCATGGACCGCCCCCCGATTGGTTTCAATGCAACCTTATAAATAACAAGGGGTACACCACTTTAACGCAGAGCTGCGTCTCTTGTTATTATGTTGTGTCATTGTCCCATTTGAATTTGAGAGAGAGAGATGAAGAGAAAGTGAATGGGGATGTTTTATTGGTTGAGTGTAGGAGAGGTGAAATGTGTGAGTGGGCGTTTGAAAAGGTGGACATTTGTGTTTCGGTGGCAAGTTGAGAGCTCTAAAGTTCTACTTGACCCAGTTAGAATGTGTGTGTGTAGGTGTGTGTGTGTGTGTGTGTGTGTGTGTGTGTGTGTGTGTGTGTGTGTGTGTGTGTGTGGTGCAGTGTTTGGAGATCACACGGTGACAACGGAACAAGTGTGTTGCATGAGCTGGATGATTTTCTTTTTTGTGGAAGAAATATATTTAATATTTGACTAAATGATCAGGGATGTTTGTCTTCTGTGTAAGATGACAGCATTAGGGTAAATGAAATACAACTAATACACCTATACATTTTGTAAAGCCTTTTTTCAATTACATATGGACCTCTCAAACAAGAGAGAAAATCCTTGGTGCTTCAGGATCAGATACGTATCCAGTCCAACTTCTACTCCAACAGACCTTTGTCCACAAGTAGATCTCACAATTAATATATGATGACAATGACAATAATATCGTGTTACAGAACTTTACGGAGTATCTTCTTATAACAAGAAAGCATTCTAGTTGGTATAATGACAAAAATATAAATCCAATTTTGAAAAAGTCAAAATAATAAATTAATAAAATATCTTCACCAGAGCCATTAATTCAAGGCAGGAATATCTTTGAAACATTTAAATTCTGTAATATTTCATTTGGGAATAAAACCTAGGTCTACGTTGAGATTAGTATTTGGAATTTTCCTGTGTTTATCAGTCACGCCCCTATGTAAATGTCCTCAGTCCATTTGAGGAGTTTTATTAAATCCCATGTCAACTGTGTGCTTGTATTCTTCGGCCTATGGGAGAGTTTTAGTTTTTTGTGATCTCTTTTATCTGTGTAGACTTGAACAGTTTGTGAGGTTGCATCACTCTCCCTCATTTATGCCAGACTCAAAACCGATTTGATGGGTGACCAGATTCTCATAAGTCACACTGAAGGTGTGCACATGTTGGCTGAGGCTACATTTTGGACAAGAAGAAAAAGAAACATGGGTGCATCAAATCCTGCAGTTGCTTTAATTGATATGTAGCCACAGTAATCAGCAGTCTGTGTGGGGAGAGGTGGATAATTAAAATGTAAACACAAGGGCATACGTTTGGATTAAGAAGATGTAATGTATTTTCAAAATAAGTATAAATAAATCATCATGAAAATTGGACTTTACATAATAATGGTAGTATAACAAATAAAGAAACAAAGAAATGCTGTAAACCTCTTTAAAATCATGTTTGTTTTCCTGAGATTCTCATTTAGGTTTAGATTATCTCTTCTTTTTCTAGATTTACATCCTTTTTGGAGAAGTGAAGCTTGGGAAATGTAGTCAGGCTGTGTGAGGCTTTCTAGTGAAGCTAAATGACCAAGTAATGTACATCTGGTTCACTCAGGGCTGAACTCCAGACATAAAAACTGCTTGAGATGCACTGGAACCAGACCCGTCTGAAAACCTACAAGGGCGGGTCCACACCAAAGGGTCCGGCTCCTGAAGTCAACCAACGCGGGGACTAGGGCTGGGAACCTCTCGGCTCCTTACGATTCGATTTGATTCAGATTCAGAGGGCTACGATGTGATTATGAAACAATTATCGATTCTTCTTGATGCATCAAAAAAAAATCTCACTGTGACTATCTGCTTTTTTAGCAGCAATCTCCGTCGTAAAAACACATAATTCAGCAGGTTCTGAATCATTTGACATAACAAGCGGCCCTCATTCAAAAAAGAGTAACACAGGCTTCTCTTCAAACAAATCCTCCTGTTGTAGGCAACGAGCATTTAGCTCTCTTACAAAAATAACAAATTCTCTGGAACATGTGGTGAAGCTAAACATACAGTGATAAACTGCGCGATGACACTAGATTCTGTGGCAACGGATATCACGCAGAGCGTGTCACTATCATCCAACCCGCTTTCCCCAGTGACTCCTAGACGTTAGCTTTGGTTTGGTTGTAGAGTGTCTCTGTGTCCGTAAAAACATTGAGATTAATATTATATCTCAGTTCCAACGTGTTGCTATCTACTTCATGATTCGCTTCATAGTAATGGTAATTGGTAAATAGACTGTACTTGAATATCTCTTTTCTAGTCTTCCGACCACTCAAAGCTCTTTAACATTACTCGTCATCATTCACCCATTCACACACTGATGGGAGGAGTTACCATGCAAGGTGCCCATCAGGACTAACTAACATTCACACACCGTAGGCACAGCTACTGGAACAATATGGGGTTAAGTGTGTTGCCCAAGAACACATTGAAATGGACTAGCGGAGCCGGGGATTGAACCGCCGATCCTCTGATTGAAGGACGACCTTGCTCTACCACTGAGCTTCACCCTTTCCTAGTTGGGTGGAAAAAGAAGAAGCAAAATGCTTCCGTTGACTGCTCAAGCTCACCAAAACTCCTCTAGTATTTAGTTTAAAACGTAAACAAGACGCACATGTATTACGTCTGTTGCGTTCAGGGGCTGCGGTAAAGAACGGACATCCCGGTGTCATAGAATTGTTACAAGCGACCATAATGTTGAGAATTGAGTTTGAAACTTTCCGATTGTTCACAAAGACAAAACTTGAATGCTCCTGAATATGTCAACACAAAATGTTGAAATGTTGTTTGATGATTGGTGATGCAGTTGCTTCAACGCGTTTGATGTGCTTTCCTACATTGTGACAAGAGTGTGTGCATGAAGCTTTACGTTTTTATTGTTACTCATGCAACGTCTGGGTAGTTAGCCAGATAGCATGCTAATTCCACCATGCTTTCCTGCTACACTGGTGACAGAAGCCGAATGTCGGGCTGGTAGCACAGTATTCATTTATGGAGCCGTGCAAGTCACTGCATTTCCCACATCCCTGTCCTGCCTGCAAATATTTCAGAATAAAATGAATGAAGGAGTTGTGTGCACAGGAAGATGCTAACTTTTATTTTGAAAATAAAACAGGAAGTGTTGTGACAAAATATTATACAATTGTAAAATAATGTGTGAATGAAAAAAATAAACTATAAGTTACTCGCTACTCATACATTTCTTTAGTAAATACTTATTAACCTCTGACGGGTATGTCCGTACTTTTACTTGAGTACAGTTTATGGCTACTCCACCCTCCTCCGGAAATGAACCGCTCCACAGTTCACTTGACAGCGGTCCAAGACCAACCCTTCGAGGCAGACCAGAGTTTGAGTCCGGCACCAAACAGACCAGACCCAGGAGGTAAACGCCTCCGGGTCCAAACAAGGTGTGAACGCGATTGAGAGGAGGTGATATCAAATGTGTTGTGATATTAAATGTTTGTGCAGTTTGAAATGCTGGAAGATGCATTTTTTGACATGCTAGATATATGAAAAATACTGTGGTTTAATATTATGAATGGTGACCACTACCAAACATGTCCAGCCATCAAACCACTGGAAAGTAATTTATAATTTTTTGTATTGATTGACCTTCACTACCCGACCCCCACACTCGTATCCACTTGGGGGAGATTTCTCACCGGGGCCGGAGAGCTGTCTCCCTGCCCTTTCCAAGCGGGAATGAGATTAAGGGAAATTTACGAGGCTGCTCTCAATGAACCAACAGTGTGGAGAAGATGCACGGAGAAGACCTGAAGCAGCATCATACGATTTCAAACGAGCTCTTCCCAAAGAGAGAGTTAGAGGGTCACTTTGTGCTATAATGTCCCCCGAAAGGCTCTCACTGGCCATCGGATCCCATTAAGTAGGCGGCAGATGGAAATTGACTGGGCCCTAAATGTGGATCGTGTTCCCTTTTATGACGACTCGGCATCCGACTTCTATTGTTTTAACGTGAAATTAATACTGCAGTGGACCCGGCTTTCAAAGGATTCAATTTTGTCGGGCTCTCTGGCGGCACAGGCCTGTAAATAACACTTCTATGGGGGGGTTGGGAGGGAGTGGAGGCCCCGAAGTTGCAAAGAACCGGGAGGACAAAGACGTGGTAGTTGGTGAGAGAGGAATGAGAAGAGGTGCTAAAAAAAGAAGCACTCGCTGGACTTTGGAGAGTCCTTGACCTCGCCTCAGGGGTCAAGTCTCCTGCATTAGCTCTGCTCAGAACGTGGTAATGAGCAGTCACACACTATAAGGGTTGTTGAGAAACCAGGGCACATGAGGGGGGTGGGGTGGGGGGAGGGGGGCTCACACCCAACCAACCCCAGGAAAGACAATCAATGGAAGCGGTTGGCATGCTGTCCTCCCCGTCTCTGGGCCAAGGTGAGTCACACCACCAAGAAATAAAAACCTTCAGTTTGAGTTTTTGGAAATATTAGAAGCAAAATCAGAAGAATCAGAGGAAAGAGACAGCCGGAGCCCCGTATGTTCTTCTCTCTCCCTCTCTGCAAACAACAGCCACTTTGTTGTATAAAATATGAGATGGGTGTTTGGAATGGTAGGATTTATTTTTTTTTCTTCTCCTTCTCGAGCTGTCACGCCAGAGATTTCGAATTCATGACATGGACCCGCATAATGGGTTGCAGGGGACATGGAAAGTGAAAGGGAGCAAAAAGGAAAAATAGAAAGAGACAGACTGAGAGGAAAAGTAAACTCATTTGCAAAGGGGACTACACTTGTAATTAAATTTCAAGCTAAAAGCCCTGTTCATCATGCACTCTCATTTGCATCTTCCTTAAATATGCATGGATTTATTTTGCATGAGCAGGCACAGTGTCTACACACGAGACGTCACACACCATTTGCAGGGAAAAAGAAAGGATAAAGGGGCAATATTTAACTATTTGTTCTGATGTGAGCTATGAGAAAGGCTTTTTTTTTGCTTTTGTTGCCCCACATGTCCTTACATTCTGCCCTCAATTGTAATTTCAAACCACTATTTAGCTAATATCTTCAGGGCATGTATGCTCTATATGTTGTTCATGTATTGCGTATACACCGTCGGGAGGCGTATGGCTGTGAGAGATCACTGCGCTCTCAAACAGCAGGAACATCAGACCTCGGACTGCTTTAGATCAGATTGATCTGTCTTGCAATATATATTCATGTGTTGCCATGGCACACTCCCCAACGCCGTGCCGCGGTGTAATGTCTGGCCTCGATCTAATTTCTTACTCCATCTAATATGCCTTTATGAGAATGTAATGAGCTCCAATTGATTTCTTCAGTGGTAGGTTTTCAGGGAACATATATTAAAAGACAAAAGAAGAGAAAGAAACAATATTGTTTCACTCTCCAGTCATTGCGGAGGAGTTTCCCTGCAGTAGATGAGCTCAACGCCACCGCGGCTGAAGAAAATGGACAAAACACGAGCAGGCGGTGAAAGATATTTTGAAGTTATCCCAACATATGTCCCTTTGTTTAGGTTTTAATTAGTTTACATACTTACTTTTAGCTCAACCGTGATGGTTTTAGTTTATTTTGACCCCAATATTTGTGGAGATGTTGTCTATGCAGGCTTATTAGTCTCTGTACGTGCTTTTTATTGTTTCCTAGGTTTATTGAGCCCATGTTGCATATGTTGACATTAACAGATGACGCCAAGCTGTCTTTTGTTCTCAACGTGATGTAGGCATGGAACAAGTGGTGAAGATCTTTTTCTTCTTTTAATTGTGTTTTCTTTTGCTGTCCTTGATACGTAATCTGACTGTTCTATCCTGACATTGAGTCCAGTGCCTAAACTCTGCTGATGCAGAGCACTCACTCTCCTCTGTGGCACTCAGTGACGGACAAGGGGAAAGTGTGTGAGTGAATGAACTCAGAATTCTTTCATGACAGTGATTAAGGAACTGAATTGAAAAATGGGCATCTGGCGGATACCCAATCCACATAAGGTCAGTACTGATCTAATCTAATATATCCATCCATCCATCCATCAGGCTGAGACACACACACAACACTTGTTAGTCGATACGTTGCAGTCTACACATGGGAAGAACAATTAGAGTATTGCCAGCAATGTTCTTGACATTGCAGTGCGTTGAGCTCTGTGGGCCACCGTGGAACAAAAAAGCCAGACGGAAACAAGACAAAGGTGGAATCCCATGCGCTGCCAGACGCTGAATGAAGAGCATCCCATTGTGAAGTTTTAATAAATCACCAAAGCAAATGCTTTGTGTTCACTAAATGGTCCGCTCTCTCTCTCTCTATTAGTGTCACATTTAGGACCGGTGCACGTCGTGGATGAGTGCACTCGACACACCAGCATTCCACTGCATATTTAACAGTGTGGGACCAGCGGAGAGAGGATCGCACTCTGTAAATAAGTAAAAAACAAAGGGGGAGAGAGGGGGCGAGAGAGGGGGGCTGGGCACAGGGTTACATGAGAGAGAGGGACAGAGGGATTATCCACCGCTAAAAGTGTAACAATGCGTCTCTGTTCCAAGTTGCATAATTCAAAAGCCATCCCCGTCCTGTTGTGTTGTGTTCTGCTTGGCTTCAGGCCGGGTCCTGAGACGCTCCGCTGACTTCTCCACGATGGAGCCGTAACTGTACAGACAGAGCGGGGGGAAGCGTCTGGCTCCGTTTTGCTCGGCCCTCGTCGGAGCAAATCACAGTTCCATGTTTACGGGCGCAGCAACCATTTATTTTTTATTTTTTTCCCAGAACACACTTTGCATTTTAATGAGGGCCTGGCCCGCATACTAAGTGCACATTAAGCCGGCTCTGTGGGGGTGAGCGCGGCGATACATCAC
This sequence comes from Ophiodon elongatus, assembly GCA_016806645.1. Classification (NCBI taxonomy): domain Eukaryota; kingdom Metazoa; phylum Chordata; class Actinopteri; order Perciformes; family Hexagrammidae; genus Ophiodon; species Ophiodon elongatus. The sequence continues at coordinate 644,839 of JACSYO010000755.1, forward strand.
GGGTGAAGCAGCACTCTTGAAATTTTTAAATGAACAAAGGCTGAAGTTTTTCAGTCCGGGGGGGGCAGTGGGGAGGGGAGTGAGGGAGAGCTGTAAGTAGATGTTGTGATGATTTTAAAGAGGTTATTTGGTTGCACTGGAGAGTTTCTTTTTGAGGAGTGGGAGGCGGGAAGCGGGGTGAGAGCAGGGGGAGAGCGCTTTAAAGGGATAATAGCAGGGGTGGGGACGTGGAGAAGAGTTAGATTTCAGGGGTTCCTGAATTCTTTATTGTGAGGATGATTGCAGCCGAAGTGGCTGGCAGATAGTGCTGGTGAGGAGGAGGAGGAGGAGATGAAGACAGAACAAAACCGTTTTCTTTCTCAGTCGAGATAGAGTATGTGACTATTCCATGCCGCTCGCATGCGATATGTTATGCACACTAATTGTCGCAGTGTTTGCCCTCATTACAAAAAATGTGACCAGTTTGTACTGAGAGAAAACTAAATGCACCAAGCTGCATCTTTAAGATATCACTGACGTTTACTCGTCATGCACTGACAGCAAAATCATTTGTTTCCTTCCTCATTCTGTCCCGATATGTTAGTTTATTTTTGATTTCCAGCTTCTGTACTGAAGCTCCTCCGTTTCCGTTGTGCAATGCATTGTGGGGCCAATAGTGTGCAACGGCACATTTGAAAATCCAGTCAGTATAATGACTTGTTTGAGCGTACTTCATGTTGCCACTGCCCAGTGTGGACATAACTCATACATAAAAGCTGCTCAGAATTAGTGTATTGGATTGGAATATGGCCACCATCTCACATTCTGCTCAGGACTTTCTCCATTTATTTTCTCTCCAGTATAGCCAGTCTGCAAACACACATATTCTTTATTACATTTATTAAAGCACAAGATACAATATCATCCAAAGAATATTACTTGTTATGAAGGCACATCATCTGCTGTCACATAATGCAGTACAGTTCTATCACGTGATCCAGATTGGGCGATATATAAAATATCCTAACCGCTTGTCCTATCTTAACTTAGGCGTCAAAGATAGATAACACCCTATCTTCTTATTACAGAAGCAATTCCTGAAGTCAGGACTGTGTCCTGTCTTATCTCAGCCCTCCCGTCTTAGTTGAACCTACACATATACTAACTATGTCTGTAAATGGGATTCCTCAGTCAGCACTCGTCCTTCCTGTCGGCATCTCTGATCAGATTGTGCCGGTAGCCTTAATATCAACGGATCCCACTGGTCACTGGCTAGCTAGCTGGTCATTGGCTAGCTAGCTGGTTATTGGCTAGCTCGCTGGTCATTGGCTAGATCGCTGGTCACTGGCTAGCAGGCTGGCTATCGTGGACTAAAACAGAGGTGCATTCGAAATTTGAAATTTAGCTCCATGGAGTGGGAGGCCCTGAGCACGTCGATCAAATTAAAAATGGACCTTCCTGGCAGGGGATATAAACCCATCACTACACGGTCAGAGAAATTGAAAGCTTCATCATACAGTTTTGGTTGTTGTTCTCCATCTTCATTGTCATGTCTTGTCAGGCATTATTAATTTAAGACAGGGTCTATTTTATCCTAATTTATCCAATTTGGGAAATCCCTGAATTAAAACGTTTCTGTAATCCCAAAATAAGATGCAGTTTGGAAAAAAAAGGTTTCTATAACACCAACAATCCTAAATGTCCTCAGTTTCTGTAATGAGGAGTTCAAAGGTTCTGTTGTGTGACAGCATGTGGCCATGATGAGTTAGGGTTAATTTAGCCAGGTTGGGTAGTAACCTACTAACTTTCACCATTTAGTCTTTACGGAAACGGGATCTGAACCAGCATTCGTCACGAAGGGAGGAAAACATCCCTCCTCGTGTTATCATCTACCAAACAACAACAATCACTTGTATTTCACTTTCAACAAACTCCTTCAGCAGCATGAATCCATATCTAAACGTCCGTTAAATGCAGTTGTAACAACCTCTGCCTCTCTGCCCTCCTTTCATCCACATCCCTGTTTCCCCCCAGCTCCGAACAATATCCTAGGAATTCCCTGCACTTGTCGTTTTCCATCCATCCACCAGGGGGGAACCTGCACCTGGACCCTGGACCCGGGAACCTAGAACCTGTGCCTGAACCCTTCATTACCCGCCTGTCTGCATATCTGCACATTTCTTCCTGCTACATTCCTGTTGACCCAAGGACTCTCGTTTACTCCTGTTTGAATGTTCCACCGATGCCAGCAGGCTTCAATGCCTGTCTGCCCGGGTTGGAGGCATTTGGGTCATTTCCTGCTGCCAGCGGTCAATACATTTCAGGCTCACATCAAAGCATCACAATGCAACTGTGTTTTTTATAAACCCCAGTTAGTAGACCTGCAGAATCAGAAAGAACGCATTGTGTTTCGCTAATGCTACATTTGTTTATTTATGACTTATTGATCGCCATGTGTAGTGCGTGGAGCCAGTGCAACATTCTGATAAGCCTGCTGCATAGCAGACAGTTTCTCCTCATCTATTTCGATTGTATTTCAACCTTTTCTGATCCCACTCTGCAGACATGAGCAAATTAAACCCTCTGAGTAAATCCTTTAAAGCCCACTTATAACCTTATTGTATTAGTAACCTTTCACATCGGTCAGCAAATTAAAACTTTAAAGAAGAAGTCAGAAATTGGCCAGTTTTTTACCCATTACTATAAAGAGGAAGATGGCTAATTAAAATGTTAGAGACAGTTAATACATATGTATTCATAATTATTTTTTAAAACACCAGAGAATGATCCAGTTCTTATTGTAATAATTACCTCTGTGTCACGCTCACTGCTGGTAGTGACTTCCTGGTTCGGTTCTTGGTTGGCATGGCGACAGCATTGACACACGCCAGGTCTGCTCAGACTCAAGCCAAGTTCTCCACTAAGCACCGGGAATCAAACCGACACCGATTTGTCCCGTCGCCTAGTGGGAGTCAAACAATATCAACTATTTCCTGGGGCTGTGAGAGTTGTCAGCGCTCAGGAACACATTAAAGCTAAATACTACTCAGTTCAACTCACTGTTAAGCACCGAGGCTTTCTGTGCTTTATAATGTATCAGCAGGGCTCGGGGCTCGCTCTGCAGCTCTGCAGCTCTGCAGCTGTTATACATGTGTGATGTAACAGAGATTGAGAGGAGCTTTTGGGAAAGTGTATTTTTTCTTTAAGGGCAGACCAAGGCTGTTCTACGACGGCAAACTGTATCTCACAGCCATACTGCGGCCGCTGTAATATAATGAACCTCCCTGATCACTTTACTGAGAGAAAAGTTCAGCCAGTGCAAGACCCAGAGGCGGAGGGCTGACCCCGGTGTGACCCCGGGCCGCCCCGACTCCTGTCCGCGTCAGCAGACTCTCTGCTGCTGCTGGTACACGTGGTTAGACCCACCAGCCCGCTCTGACCCCTGGAGGCCACAAACCGTTTGTTTCTGTCACTTTTTTTTGTAGGGCTTTTGATTCAAATGTAACCGGGCTAGTGGAGGCCTCGGCTGGCTTTGTGTTACGGGTTAAATGTCGCCAACGCTGCCATGGGACTTTCACACAAAGAAACTAACTAATTTACCTCCTCTAAACTTTCCAACACCAGGGATTCCACCCAACACAGAGAGTCTAATTTAGATCAGGGACGTGGATACGTAGGTTAAACAGAACGTAATTTATTCCCAAATCATTAAAATAATAAAAGGTGTCCCTCTGGCCATGATTAACATAAAGTCTTAAAATACAAATGCTCAGAAATAAAAGGAGCATAAATAACTAAAAGAGAAAAGATAAAATCTTTAAGACGGAAGGGACTAGTGCTTGACCTGAACCACAGACCGCTGAGGTGAGCGGCTTCCTGATCTCACACACGCCAATAAATAAAACACAGTGAAATAAAACACAAGTGGACACATAAGGCGAATGCATGCAACTAAAAATAGAGCCACTTAATAGGCCGCACACCCTTGCATTCAAGTAGCTGTGAAATTAAAATCAAAACCTTAAAGAAAACTAAATTAAAGCCATTAAATAAAAACCTGGAGAAAATCAAGTCACACGCGTCATACAAATGAATTCCACTTGAGGGGTTTTAATAGAGATTAGACCGGGCAGAGCAGCAGTCTCTGCTTCTGGCTGCAACGCTGCGATGATCTGGGGTAGGAACGAATGAGACCACGCTCGGCGCCGGGCGGACATTGAAACCCGGTGTACGGCAAGCGGCGTGTGTGTCACCATGCAGCCGCCGCGGGAGAGAGAGGCTGTGCCCCAAATTACACTCTAACGAGCTATTCATACAAAATATGATGGCAAAATTGAGTAACTAGTGTGTTTATGTGGCATAGTATGTGGATTTTGTGTATGTGAGAAATGTATACTACATTTTCATTTATAAGTGTGCATAGTGAGCTCACTGCACATACTGTACAGCCCCAAAATGCATTGCGGCTCTTCAGACTGCAATGACGGACATCTTGAGCGATAGGCTAAAAAGGCTGTTAATATGTCCCTCTCTTGAGTTTTAATCTGTTTTCCTCAAGAAAGTAACTATTTAGACGCACATGATGTGGACAGTTTATCCTAATACTTCATCAAGGAAAGCAAATCAGTATGTAATCCCTGGATGCCTTAATGTAATCAGAGTACTGGTAGTGGAAAGTTGGGCTAAATATCAGATGTTCGTTGTGCATGTTGTTTTGTAGCCCGTGAGCACAGAGGGAGGAGAGGCCACTGCTGCCAACTGGAAGTGGTTTACTACCATGGATGAGGTGACGGGCCAAAAGGCCATCCACAACCCCACCCAACCCCCATCTCCTCAGCCACGGCACCACCCTCTGCTGCAGCACTCTCTCCTCCAGAGCAGGAGCGGAGCGCTGCACCCAGCTCCGAGAGGAAGCGTGAGTCTGATTGGGTCATGTTCCTGAAAGAGCTCCGGGAGAGAGAGAGACAGAGGAGGAGGAGAGAGAGAGAGAGAGAGAGAGAGAGAAAGAGAGAGATAGAGAGAGAAACAGAGAGAGAGAAATAGAGAAAGAGACAGAAAGAGGGAGAGAGAGACAGGAGCAGGAACAGCGAGCGGAGGAGAGAGACAAATGCATGACGCTGTGTTGTGAAAGCCAATCAGCATCGAGGTTCTCCTCCATTCGTCGCTGACAGCCTGACGGCGTTGAATCAGAAGTGGTTGGAAGGAAACGACGTCTGTGGGCATCCAGAGCTCTACTACAAATCTCTGTGTATAAATGTATGAACCATGCACTGTCTATGGTATAATAAATAGTGTTGTGACCGTCTTTATGCCTAGCTGACGCTATTTTGAGTGTTAATGGGGAAGCTACAATGTTAGCATAGCCGAGCACTAATCTAACCAAACTCCATTGAGAAAACAAGCATTTTAAAGTTGGTTGTCTTGAGGCCAGACCTGACACAGCGGGACTTAAGACTTTTTACAAATAATGCATTATTATGCAGTAACATCGGCATTCCTTATGATCCGTTTATGGCAGCTAAATTACAGCGTGAAGCAATTAATCAAATTATAGCTGCAACAGTGGTTATTTGGGCCGAGATTGATGAAACACTGCCGGCGTGGAGGTGAGCCCTCCCTGCACCTGAGGACCCTGGCCGAGCGCACACAGCCATGCAAGCCTTCGGGCAACAAGCAACCGGTGTAGTCACAGATGGCTTGAAACTGATTTGAATAAAATAATTCCTGGTTGAAACGGCCTCGGTGATACAGCACGGACATGGATGGATGGCATGATTCAGCCTGCATTATGGCCGTCTTGCACTAAGCCTGTAATGGAATACATGCTATTCATGAAATCATTAAAATTGTCCATTTATGGCATTATTTCCAAATAATATGTATATTGTATTTATATTTAATTACATATTTAGTTATTTATGCATATCCATTAGTCATCATATACATATGTATCCATGTACTGAGGTCTTTTTCACATTTTAATGTGTTTGATGCATGGAGTTTTTTCATTAAGTGATTCCTTTAAAGATTAATGAGTCCCTCAGGAGGAGATGAAAACTGTTTTTTTTTTTTTTTTTTGTGGCAGGGTTCTGTTGCTATAAGATACTGTCATCTAAGAGAGTAAAGATAAACGTTTTCTCTCATCTCAGCTGTTGTGATTAACACTAATATACTGGGAGCTAGCAAGCCGACTAAAACTAGATAATGTGCTAATATTTGCTTTTGAAGGAAATCCAAAGTGCATGTGCATCTGAATGAATTACCACACAGATGTTACATGTACAATAATAACCCAACGGTCTCTGGTAATGATGGGATCGAGGCCAGTAAACGGACCTACTCGTCACACAGTTACATGGGTTACATTTGTGATATCCAATCCTTTCATACAGCAATATCTCAGAGTGATGTGATTGATAAGATACACTCATGAGATCCATAGAAGACATATAGTTCAGTGTAAAGATAAATAAAAACATTTTGTTTTCAAATGTCATTCAACATCTAGGTCATAGATACAACTTGGTATTAATATATCTGACTTGGTGGTACACAAAACTGCCTGAGAATACAAACAAACATGGCCGCCTCACATGAGCCAGTCTTTTGTTCAAGGAAGTTAAACTTGAAGGACCGGTTCACACTTTATCAAGTCAGGTATGCGTATGAACTTTGCTGTACTCATTCCCCCAGTTCATCCTGATCCTGAAGAGATGCATCCCCAAAGCAATTTCAATGGAAGTCATGGAAGACAAAATCCACACTCCTTGCTGTTTGTAAAAAAAACACGTCCCAAAGTTCATCTGATGCTGATATGAGGCTTGAGCAGTCTGAAGTTAAATAACCCGTCTTTGTGTTGCTTTTCCTCCCAGCTCATCAAGGAAATGTGTGACCTTAATGTTCCTCTCTTCCTTTCTCTTCTTTACCACCCATCTTCTCCCCTTTTTCCCTTGTGGTGCATTATAAATAAAGTTTATTATATAATTGTATTATTGTACATTGTTTCTTTGGATGAGTACAGCACTTTAACGCTACATGCTCATTCACCCATTCACACCCATTCATACACTGATGGTGCCTCCTGCGCATCAGGACTATCTAACATTCATACACTGATGGTGCCTCCTGCGCATCAGGACTATCTAACATTCATACACTGATGGTGCCTCCTGCGCATCGGGAATATCTAACATGCATACACTGATGGTGCCTCCTGCGCATCAGGACTATCTAACATTCATACACTGATGGTGCCTCCTGCGCATCAGGACTATCTAACATTCATACACTGATGGTGCCTCCTGCGCATCGGGAATATATAACATTCATACACTGATGGTGCCTTCTGTGCATCAGGACTATCTAACATGCATACACTGATGGTGCCTCCTGCGCATCAGGACTATCTAACATTCATACACTGATGGTGCCTCCTGCGCATCGGGAATATCTAACATTCATACACTGGTGGTGCCTCCTGTGCATCAGGACTATCTAACATTCATACACTGATGGTGCCTCCTGCGCATCAGGACTATCTAACATTCATACACTGATGGTGCCTCCTGCGCATCAGGACTATCTAACATTCATACACTGATGGTGCCTCCTGCGCATCAGGACTATCTAACATTCATACACTGCAGGTACAGCCTACGGGAGCAATTCTTGGGGTTAAATGTCACATCGACAGCTGGGGATCGAACCGGCGATCCTCTGATTGACCCGCTCTACTACTGAGCCACAGTCGCCGTAGTATGCGTCCGTAATTATGACGGGAGTAAAGGAGGAGGAAGTTAGGCGACGTGAAGTAAAGAACGACAAAGTCTGCAAAGGGAGGAGTTCTGTGTGACTGGGTGGGTCAAACCAACACAGAACCTTCACCCAGGAGACGACTGTTCATGTCCCGTGTGAAACCAAAAGACTTATTCAAAGTTAGGTTACGCAATTTTGCGCAACATAGTTAACTTAAGTTGCGTAAACAAGCTGGAGCACGTTTTCTTTTATGTGGAGCTAGACACAGCCAGCCTAGCCTTAATTAAAACCTAACCAAGTTATGATAAGTTTATTTTGAAGAATTCAATGGTAACTGACACATGCAAAATTACTCTGCTACAAAGTGCCCTTTTCATGAAAAGCTTTTAAAACTATGAAATCAAGTATTGTTTGTCAAAGTGCAAAGTGGCTTATTTCCTCTCATTTGGTACTCGTCCTGCAGGATAAAGAAACCTCCGGCCTCCCCGACTATATGACTGAGTCACATGATCTAACGTGCAGTGTAAAACATCCTAAAGGCCTAATGGATCTCTGTTACCAAATGTACTGATGTCAAACAGCAAATAACAAATCTCCTGATGTGTTCTGACAATTATCGATGTAGATAATGACGTATGAACATCTCTCACTCAGGACAGCGGGAGTTCACTGGCGACTTTCCCTCCCTCCACACGCTACCAGACCATGTGTGTCAGATCCCCGGCTGAAAGAAATGAACGCTATTATGAACCCGAATGCTACTTTTTATGAAAACAAATAGCCAGTGGTGTGTGAGTGATTGGGGCTGTAGGTGAAAAGCCAGTGAGGGGGAAGCAACCTGCACTCCCTTTTATGCTGCCATGTGTTTTGCCAGGAGGAATATCACACATGATTTAACTCCTGAACCACTGGGAGGAAAGTCTGGACCAGAGGGGGGGGAGGAACTGCTTTGTGTTCATGTGTGTGTGTGTGTGTGTGTGTGTGTGTGTGTGTGTGTGTGCGTGTCGATGTCTCTGGATCATATCACGTTCACAGAGGAGTTATGTCGGCCCCGTTTCGTGCCTACTCTGCTTTAATCCTCGGTGACAACAGGCGGCGTGCGAATAGCTCAGCCGGTTGGAGCGGTTGGAGACGGCCGCGGGTCGAGAGGGGAAAGTTGAATCCCGAGCAGAGAGGTGACGTGTCGGCCTTGTCGGAAACAGGCCAGCGCTACGTTTACACAAACTCGGAGGAGAGAGGGACAGAGGCCAAAATGGCAAAGAGTGAAAGTTGGGTAAAAAGGCTCGTCTTTCTTTGCACACATGAGGGAATGTAGTGGTGATACACAAAAGGTTTCTCTTCTCCTCATCCGTCTCCATCAGCGATGCTGGCTGAGCATTGTAGCGCTCTGTTGTGCACTGCACCTCTTACACATCATGGTCAGTGGAACAGAGTCTTCGTTACAGTCGTGTTTCTGTGCACTTCTGAACTCCACTGATTTTTCCAAATATATATATATATTATTGTTATTAATACATCCATTAAAACTATGCTATTATAACTACTATCCTTTGAATTATTTCTTAACTTGTTTTGGCTGACTCAGTGAGTATAGCGGGTCGATCACACCAACACAAGGTCGGCGGTTTGATCCCCGGCTCCTCCTGTCCGCATGACTACATGTCCACATGTCCTGAAGCAAAACACTGACCCTTCAGCAGCTCACTGCTCCTGATGCTGAGGCTGGGTTAGATGCAGAGGTCAACTTTAACGTATGTACCTGTATGATTATGACCATTGTAATAAAGTGTGTGTGTGTGCATCATCACACTGTCTGTGTGTATTTGTTACGGGGACTGATCGCTGGTCTGGGTCATATCTCTAGAATTGGTAATCCGGGGATCTTTGGCTTCACGATATGATCCCAATGTGTGTATCATATGTTCACATGTGGTAAGTTGTTTCACTGTATATATTATTGGTTTTCACAAATATCAGAAAATGCTTAGCTAAAGTATCAGCACATTAATAAAGTAAGGTTTTAAGATAATTAAAAGAGGAAACTATTGCCCTAATAAGGGGTGCAATAACTGGTGAAATGTATTGGTGTTTCTCTGGAGCTGCTAAGATCCTCACAACAGAATTTTGAACAAGCAGCAAGCCAGACGGACATTTTTTATTTTCCTGTTTACTGCTGCCTGTGAACATGGATTTAGAAAAAGTCATGACCGGAGGAAATGAATACATGAGTGACAGTTTTTAGGTTTCCCCAGGTTTTTCTGATCGTAGCAATGTTGGCCAGCTGGTAGAAACAGGCCTGAAACACAAATTCAATCTCAGACTGCACTTAAAGTCCGGTGTTATATGACCGTAGTTGTGAGTCATGAGTGTGGTAGTGAATCAAGTCTATCTGAAATCTGGGTTTGCTCAAAGAGCAATAATTAGGATGTCAGGGTTTTATTTGTATGGACTGCAGGACATTTTGAAACATCCAACTATAACTATCCTCAAAGCAATTTGAACAAAGTGCTCATTTCTTTGACTATTTACCGGATCAGAGCTAAGATATCTCTTCGTCCACATAAAAATGAAAACTGATATTTTGTATACATATAACATATCCCAGCGGCTGAAAATAAATTCTGACCAGGCACTGACCCTCGGGCACGGACCCTCGGGCACGGACCCTCGGCAACGGGCACGGACCCTTTTGGCGCGGACCCTCGGGTGCTGACCCTCGGGTGCTGACCCTCGGGTGCTGACCCTCGGGGACAGTCCACAGCCAACCCGGTCTCCCAACTCGTCTAATACGGCAGCTTGGTCATTGGCCCCACGCTTCAAACCATGATGCTCTAGGTTCCCATCCTGCCTAGTGATGGACGCGCAGGGCTGCCTCTAGTGGTTAGTAGCATTATGACAGGAGTACAGGAGGAAGTCAGGTGACGTAGCAATAATGAGCCATAAGATTAAGTTATGCCATGTATGTAGCGTTAACCACGTAACTAGCTGACACCAAGGGGTCCTGACCAGAAGCGTGCGTGACGCATTGGGATTGAGAACTCGTAGCACGTAGCAGAACAGACTAATCTGGAGGCTCCAATACTTGTAAAGAAGTACTTTCCAGAAGTTACATTCTAATGTTTTACTCTTGATACAAAGTTATTGAGATAATCACCTAAAAGGATCATTGCTAATAGAATGTGGTTTGAGCATATTTCCAATAAACTGCATTAATACATTTACATTGCACATCCTGATTTAAACACGAGAGGAAAACTAAACCTAGTGAAATTATCTCCACATTAACCTCTTTGCACAGAAACCAATATTTTACCATTTCTGTTAATATTAGACTTACATATTTACATATCACATCTTTTAAGTGGACCTTGTGCCATGAACAGAAACCAATATCTGTTTGATTCTGACTCCATTACAGTTTTACACACATCATAATATTTTGAGTGGCCACGTACCGTATTGGAGTTTAAAAATAAATTCAAATTAAATTCATGAGGAGCAGATGCAGGCACAGCAATAAAGATCTGTCACGTCAAACCTGAAACTGATTAGTAATGTTATTTTGTTAGTTGTTTTGTTAGAAAATGTATTCTCTATGGCACATTATGTTTTATGGTTAGGAAACATTGAATTTATTGCAGTTCATTGCAGAACATTCACATTTTCAGCATATGACAACAAATATTTTTGAAAAGCCACCCCTGGTCTAATGAGACAAACCCAGACAGTTTTTTTTGTCAATAATACTGACTGAACTATGGTCAGCTGACCATGAAAACGTGCAAAATGTTTTGAAAGGCAATTATAAAATTCTACAAGAATAAAGAATTACAAAATTATACATGAATAAAGTTTAAGAAATATTTTATTTTGCAAGGAAGTTGCTCTGAAAATCAACAACACAGATTATAAACTCACCACAACACACTTAATTTAAAATTTAGCTTCCCCATATTCCTTATAATTAGTGCAAAATTTCAGAAACTACAGACCCATAAAATGCCCACACACTGCTGAGTAAAAGAACACATATTTATTTACTTCGAGAAGGTTCTTTAACTTTGGTTGCCATGAGAAAGAGTTTGATCCAAAAGTGAGAGGAAGGGGTCTAACTAAGATAAACAGGAAAAAGGTACAGTACCGATTTCCTCCAGCAAAAGTCTAAGAAGGGCCTGAAATGGGGACCCTATCCAGTGATCTGTTTTATTGATGGTGACTGAACTCCATCTGCTCCTTCCTATCTCCATCTCTCCAGCTCCAGGTGTAATTACTGTAATCAACTGGAAGCCTCACATCACACATCTGCAGAACAGTTACTGTGACCCCGCAACCCAATATAATACGACGTAGAGCTCAGAGAACAACAACAATAAAACCCTTTCTAGTTTGCTTTCTGTGAAGTTTTCCAAGCCATGAAACAGACACATCAGAAGAGAGTTTTAAATAAAGAGAGAAAATATAAGCATATTTCCATTCATCCCACCTCCTCCTCACCATTGAAAAGGTAGAGAGACACAGACAAAGAGAGGGAGCGAGAGAAAAGCCCTGCCTGGCTTTCCTCCATCTGGGATCAGCAGGCCACGAAGCGCCTGAAGAGAACGGCTACGTTATCTCCCTCCACCTACGCCCCTGAACCTGCCACGGCCCCAAAACATACTGTGAGCCACCCTGGGAGGGGGGGTGGTTAGTATGTTTTCAATAATTTTACTTCGAAAGAATGTTTAGAGTACTTCTTCTCCCACTGCCAATACCAACATTCCCAGTTAGAGAAAGGGTGAAGAATTAAGAAACACTGCATTGGCCCTGTGGCCCCAAATCACTAAATCCCCCGAAACACTCCCACATCGAGTTAATCACTGTCAGAGACATCAGGGGGGTACACTCACCCGGGGGCGACTTTACAGTTAAGCAAGGCAGGCCACCTGAGCCTGGGGGCCCCAGCTATATTACTAACTATGTTTAGATATGAAAAATATAAAATTATTTGAGTGTCCTAACTTATGTTACCCTGGAATGACTAAAATATGCAACTCAGCCGTATTCTACCTACTGTGTAAAGTCTCTCCCTCAGTCCTCTCTTGACTTTAACTTTTGAATGCAGGACTTTTAGGACGGTGTTCATAGATTTACCAGTCAATAGTTATTAGATACTCGGAGAGACTTTGGAGAAAAGACTTATCTTATAACAGAACAGCACAAGTTGCAGTGTAGCGTTATTTCACTGTGGAGCGTTTGTGGATGGAAGTGTACTGGGAGTTAAAACCAACAAAGGCCTCTGTGATGAGATCAAAGAAACACAGCCTACGAAACAGGAAAGCAGATGACTGCAGTGGAGCAGACTGATGTAATACGAGGTTTAAAAGGTAGTCTATAGCCTCAAAATCACATCCCTGTTGGAGAGAGCGGGTGTACCAGCGACAGGTGCACGTTGTGAAGCGGTCACCGTTTTAAAAACGGGGTTAACTTTGTGAACTGAAACCAAACTAGGACCAAATTAGGTTTAGGAAAATAAACCTGGTGTGGTTTAAAATAAGTATGTTTGTTAAAGTTAAAACAAGTCCAAATTTAAGCGGGAGTAGCTGGCAAGGACCGTACGCACCAAGGTGTGTTGACAGGAACTCATGGAACCACAGGATGAGCGCAACTTTTTCACTCAAGTATTTTTTTTTTTACTTTCGGACACTGTAACGAATGACGACGCTCGCACCTTTATGAATACAGATAACGGTGTGGACAGTTAAAACAGCCACAGTGAATCCATGTGAGACGGCCTCTGTGTTGCCCCGGACCGAACCGCATCACTTGTCGGGTTGTGAATGAGATGGTTGAGTTGGGCAGATCTTTACTCTCCCTCAGTGACATCTCCCCTGTAACAACACCACCTTTAGTGACACCCATTCAGCAGTAGCTCAGTGGCTTCACCTCTGCAGCTCTCTGTTTTACTGTTGCTTAAGTGTATGTGTGCTTCCTCAGAGTTAATTCCCTTGTAACTCCTTTGCCCCAGTCCCTCTAACTGTTCCAGGCAGCAATGTCAGCCAGCCTGCTCTCCCCAACCAAACTATTACCTGAGAGTTTATCGCCATCCATTTCTACCAGAAACCCTGTAATCCTCCAGCTCTTTCTGCTCCTCAGTGGCCCCTCTGGTATGCTAGAAACAATGTCTGTGTGTGTGTGTGTGTGTGTGTGTGTGTGTGTGTGTGAGTGTGTGTGAGTGCACAGCTCCGCTCAATGCTTCTTCCTCTCGCACTTGTTGATGAATAAGGAATGAAGTGCTGAGCCCATCACCGTGGGGGAGAGCTTCCCTTAACAGGCCTTCCTACTTGTGCACTCGCACACGCACACGCACACGCACACACACGCACACACACAGGCACGCACGCGCACACGCACACACGCGCGCGCGCGCCTGCACACACACGCACACGCGCACACACACACACACATAAACGCACAAAAACTAGCACAGATGCACAAACAGGCATTTACATGCATATACAGATGCTCACGCACGTGCAAACACAAGCACACACACATACACACACACACACTGGAGCCTGCTCTCAGGTGGTAATTATGTGAATGCTGAACTGTCTCTCTGATGCATCCTGGGGATTATTTAAATGGTCAAATGAAGTGATGTACCACGGACTAAGAAGTAGGCTCAGGGGAGCTTTAGCAAAGGACAGACTGTGATAATGTGTGTGCTTGTGCAACCAAGTACAAGCTGCATTGTGTGTGTGTGTGTGTGTGTGTGTGTGTGTGTATGTGTGTGTGTGTGTGTGTGCACGTGCGTGCGTGCGTGCGTGCGTGCGTGCGTGTGTGTGTGCCTCTTCACACTGCCATCATTTCTTTTAAACGAGCTGTGGAGAACATGTTTCTGTCCTCGAGTCCCCGGAGCTCCTCCGTTGTGTTTTCTTTTACAAACAATGGCCTCTGTTGGTTTCTGCCTGTACTCAGGGACTGAATTATGACATTATGAAGGACATGTGTGTGCATAGCTAATTGGACCAAGAAGGCCCATGTTGACCATTCGTTCAACTTTTGCATATCGCATGAGTGTCATCTCCCTCTGATATGATGGATATGAAGCAGCAACGGACTGCAGACCCAATATGATGAAAGATATACTTGTTGTCTTTGGCAGTTGTTTTTTTTTTAAGTCCGACTTTATGGGACCAAATTGAGACAGCTGCCCCTCTGAGCATTGGAATGTGGCTGAAAGGAAGGACAGAGAGGCCGAATGGCCCAAACAGGCAGGAGGCCGACATCGTCACATGGTCTATGGGAACACCTTTAAATGAACTGATTCTAATGGTAGTGGTAAATGGACTGTACTTGTATATCTCTTTTCAAGTCTTCCAACCACTCAAAGCTCTTTAACACTACATGACATTATTCACCCATTCACACACTGATGGGAGGGGCTACCATCAGGAGCAGCTAACATTCACACACCGTAGGCACAGCTATTTGGGGTTAAGTGTCTTTCCCAAGGACACATCGACATGGACTAGCGGAGCCGGGGATCGAACCGCCCCACGGTCGCCTTAATGAAGCTTGTTGCCTCACAAATGAAATATTGGCCTTTCAAATCACACATCAGTCAAACCCGGGGAGTGTTTGAGTGAAAGTGGCAGGAAGAGCCCACATTGCAACCAGTGTTTGTGTTAACTGTCATCTACAGACTTTTAGGAGTTTTGACAGACACGTCCAACTGCTGTCTGTCATTCTGACGGATTAAAAAATAATAAGTGCCACTTTAACACGGTTAGTCACGCTAATCTGTCTTTAAGAGAATCAAGCTAAGTGGCATACTGCCCCGGAACTTCCTTCTGGGATTGAGAAACACTTTAGGAGCACTTGGACACTATAGACTTCAATCATGTTCCAGGTCCAGGGCTGTAGTTCGTCTCAACCCAAAAAGTACATACAAGGCTGATCTGGACTAGGTCCACGGCTATTGGGCATCTAGCACTTTCTGAACGCAGCACTTGGCTGAATCAGAGGAGCTTCTACTCCCTGACCTCATACAGAAATCAGCACAAAGAAACACTCAGTTCCTCTGGCGTACTCTTCACCAACACGGTCTGGTTTCCGCAAATGGTCCAGTCCAGTTGGGTTCTCCTAGTTACTGCATGTGCTCCCATTCTGTTACTCCAAGCTGTGTGTGAAGAATGAAACAATGGATAACTGTAGTTGAATATATCGATGAATTCATCTGATGTGTATGTATTAACGAGTGCATCTGAATGTGTGTGTTGAATATTAATGTGTGTGTTTTATGCTATTAAAATTGATTAAGAAACAAAGCTGTAAAAACCCACTGTACAGATATTTCTCTCAGGAGTTGGTGGAGACCAAAAGCAGAGGTGAAAGAGAGAGAACTTGGTGAACTCAGGAATGACAATGCTGCCCCGTAACTGTTGGATGTGTAAATGAGCAAGTGTTTGCTAACAAATTTGTCCTATGAAGTTCGAAGGTGATGGCATGTCAAAGTTTTGATCAATACATTGCGAGCGTGGTGCTTTTCGCGTGGCGGCCCCTTGATCCAAGCGCATTTAAAACACCGTTTTGAGTAAGTATTCTATCAGATTAGAATAATGATAAAATAACAGCTGCAATTGAGGATGTTTCATGTCACGCATTAATCCAGAATTATATTCATTTCTAAGTTTAACCACGCTTTTGCTTTGCCCCAAATGACCCGTTGCTTCTACATATATTCATTAAACAGAAAAAAGTGTTCTTTTCCCTCCTCCCTCTCCTGATCCTCCTGCAAAATTTCAAAGTGATACTATTCAGATCTACCCGCCTCTCCCCCTCCAGTGGCCTATTACCTTGCCCATATGCTGCTCATTCCAAGGCAAGCTTTTAGCATTTGAAATTGTAATGGCGGGGCCCTCTGTTTATAATGACAGGCCCCTGTCACTCACGCTAACTGACAGACGGCCTGCATTAGCATAACATCTGTTCCACTCCATGATCACTTTCTGTGATTATCAAGAGACCTCGCTGGTCAATGCTCACTTCCAGTGTTGCGTCAGTTGTTGTGATCGGATTCAGCCTGAAGTTTGGGGTATTGGGAAAAGAATGGGAAGTTGTTGAGAGCAGGCCAATTAAAGGGGCCCTGTGGAATTTACTTGTGAACAAACAAAAGTTATTTACATAAAGTGTTACTCCCTAAAACACAATGTGCGTGTATCTTTGAAGTCTAACCAAGACAGGCTTCACCTCCCCCTAACCTCCCCCCCACCCACACACACTCACACACACACACAATATTTGTAATGAAGCTAAAATAAACTAATGTTCTCGTCTTAATATTCACTGTGAAATGAGTCCAAACATACTGGATGAGCTCCTCCTACTTCGTTAGGTTTAGCTAAATGTTTTGGGCTGCTTTGTATCCACGGTGGTATCCACAGGTCTACACACAGTCTGTTTCAATCGCAGCGTCACCGATGCACATCGATGTAACCCAATGTGTTAGTGCCGTTGTTTCAGACAGAGTGTTAGGGCCACTGGTAGAAATAAGTTGGGGTTGGCAACATTGGAGAAACCAGCAAGAGTAAGCTAGATTAATCCGACCTAAAAACTAGCCCAGTGTTGCCAACTTTTTTCTAATTAAAATAGCGAGCAGCACTCGCTCCAACATACCCTAAATCTAGAGAGAAGGCCTCAAAGGCAGCAACACTATGAGCCCCTCCCTTCAGGTCAGATGGGTAGACAGGTAGGTAGGTAGACAGATAAGTAGATAGACAGACAGGTAGGTTTGTTGTAGACAGTTAGTTAGCTAGACAGGTAGCTAGGTAAATAAGTAGGTAGATAGACAGTCAGATGGGTAGACAGGTAGGTAGATAGACAGGTAAGTAGATAGACAGGTAGGTAGGTAGGTAGGTAGGTAGGTAGGTAGGTAGGTAGGTTACCAACCCTAATTTAAGTCATCATATCATGAAAATAAAATAATTATTATTTCAAAATCATTCCTACAGAATAAGGATAAAACTTTTTGAGAAAAAGTTGTAAGACTGCAAGAGTGCTGCATAATAGATTAGGTTGCTTCAAGTCATATACTTTTCTTTTAGCTTGACTGTAATACAAGTGCATGCTTTAACATTTCCTGGCAGTCCATGAGCTGCTGTACAGTAACCTGCAGTTATTGTGACTCGTGTCAGAGCCGCAGCGTGGCGTCTCCTTGGCTTCCCCCTCACTGGTTAGACAGCGTTACTCTCTTTGGCACCGTCTTCCTATCCACGATGCTTCCCTTTGAAAAGCTCAGGGAAGCAGCTGTGTGCTGCACTTTAATCATGGGCGGTGAAGGCAACACAATAATAGACCAATAACGGGTCAATAAGCCGGTCAAAAGTGAGATCTATGCCTGTTAGTTTATGTTTTCCACATCCGACGACACAACCGCTTCCCCCGGCCCTGTTTCATGGTTATGGCCTCTCAGGGCCGGCCCCGTGTCACGGTAACGGCAGGCTGCATTTCACACGTGTTTCTTTAGACTCTCTTACCAACTGCACCATGTGGACCATGTTTCTGCCCTCAGTGCTGTTGGTCGATAAATGAGTCCATAAATTGGTTGGCGAAATTGTTGATGCTTACTTTTCTATGAATTGACCTGTTGTATCCACGTCTGAGGGCCACGTTTCTCTCCGACGCCACGACTCACGTCTCAGCCGTCTGGAGAGAACCAGGTCCCCGCACGACTCCAGCTGTGGCTTCAAAACACATCTGGTTATTGACTCACACATCGACCGGTAACTGGTTTGATTTCCTCTGACGGTAAGATAAGGTCAACCTTCTGTTGACACACAAAGGACAGACTGCGCTCATCTGTTTACCACAACAAAGTATTCAAATCTCAATCTCAATATTTTTCCCGTAATATTACCACATTTTGGTCTCTTTGTCTTCCCTCTCTGTGGCCCTACGACTCTGTCAGTTGTGATTTACACATGTGAACGGGTGTTTTGTCGGTGTAACAAGCTGGAGGATGATTAGAGTTTCACACTGTTTTGTTTTTTTAACTATGTGATGGAGTCATGGGATCACTGAATTGTGTCCTCTGTGTTCTGTGTCTCAAGGATAATGTATTATCATGGTGCATCATGGGATACACAACGAAATACAGTTGTAGCCCGTTTGCTACACGAGACGATCGTGACCGAAAAAAAACCAGTAGTCAATTTTTCTTAATTTGCTTCAGGAGAAATGTAGAAAAGCAGCAATCAAACAACTCTCTTGGCAGATAAGGGTGGCCGGCTGGGCTAGCTTAGCTACCAGCTCTCCTCGCTCTCCTCCTAGGCGGTCCCCGCTTTGTGTTTGGTCTGAAAATACAGACAAATGCTGACTGTTTTTTTCTCAAAGAAGCTGCTTTCGTACAAACTGTATGTCAGGTGCGTGCGAGGCGCTAGAACACCACAGCCTTCATTCCCAGTTCAGCCTCATAAAACATCAGCCACTGAAGTGCTTCATTTTAGAAACTGTCCTCGCCTCTCAAAAAACAACCCCCAAGGTCCTCCTTAAAGCAACGTGTTACGGCTCATATGCCGGTTCATTGGTAGGCGGCGCCCTGGTTTAACTTGTGTAAAGTCACATAACAAAGGTTCTTCTTTGAACCCAAACCATGATCTTTTCCTAAACTTAACCAAGTGGTTCTGTTGCCTAAACCTAACCAAGTGGTTCTGTTGCCTAAACCTAACCAAGTAGTTCTGTTGCCTAAACCTAACCAAGTAGTTATGTTGCCTAATCCTAACCAAGTAGTTATGTTGCCTAATCCTAACCTAGTGGTTCTGTTGCCTAAACCTAACCAAATAGTTATATTGCCTAAACCTAACCAAATAGTTATGTTGCATAAACCTAACCAAATAGTTCTGTTGCCTAAACCTAACCAAGTAGTTATGTTGCCTAAACCTAACCAAGTAGTTATGTTGCCTAAACCTAAACAAATAGTTATGTTGCCTAAACCTAACCAAGTAGTTATGTTGCCTAAACCTAACCAAATAGTTATGTTGCCTAAACCTAAACAAATAGTTCTGTTGCCTAAACCTAACCAAATAGTTCTGTTACCTAAACCTGAACCCTTGACTGGTTCACAACATACAGCCCATGTTCATTTAGAACTGTGACCATTACGTTGAGTCGGGATTGGAGTCGCTAGGATTTTATTGATACTGCCACTCTTACCGATACTCCTCATCGGATTTGTTTCCTTATATATCCTTATCGTAATGCTTTTTAATAAATCATTTTTAAAAGGATGAGTTGCAGCCTTTTTGTCTCAGTTTGTCTAAATGTAGCCTCTTTGTCTCAGCCAGCAGAGAAGTGAAGAAACTCAGATAAACAGTCAGACAGTCAGACAACAGACGGACGGCTTCTGCTCCAACGTGTTTGTAACAGTGAGCTATTAGCCCAGCTAGCGTGCTGAGCTTGTGTCAACACAGCGGCGGTGGGTGAGAGACTGCAGACGGAGCAGATTGAATTATTGATTCTTCATCATGTTCACATGTTTATGCTTGTTGAGCAGACGTATTGATGAAGGTTTGGATTTTTACTGCATTTACAGTAACGACGTTATCTTCACCTCGCTGTCTCCACCACCACCTCTCTGATCTGATCTGATCTGATCTGATCCTGTGTGCTTGTGTGTGTGCGTGTGTGTGTGCGTGTGTGTATGTGTGTGTGTGTCTATGTGTGTGTAGTTGGAGAAGCTCAGGCCCGACAGAGATCAGAGGAGATGCTCGCTGCAGCGTGATACAAATGACACCAAAACATTAAAAAGTACCAGTAACAGAACCGATAAAGTCAGAGCTTATCAATACTTTGGTTTTTAATCATTTTGCTCCCGTTTATTACTAGGTAAATTCAACAGATAATCAGACAATCAAATGAAACCAGACCAAACAAAACTAACCAACACAAAGAGAAGCGGAGAGAAAATGAAAAGAAAAAAACAAACGTGAGGACACGAGGATCTCCTGCCACCAGTAGGGGGCGCTGGGGCCGAAAACATGCAACTGGAAGGCTTGTTATTTAATGCAAGGAATTTTAGGGTTCTACACCCCCCTCCTCGCAGAACGGAAGCAAGACAGCTGCCATTAACTGGAGAAACAATAACACTGCTACACATGCAACAACAATTCCTTCATCTGGATTTGTGCATATTTCATATACATTAAATGTCTTCTCAAGAAGATGTTTACACGCATGTGTGTGATTTAACCTCTGTGGAAGCTTGATTGCTCACATTAGTATACAAGTGTGTGTGTGTGTGTGTGTGTGTTTGCGTGTGTGTGTGTGTGCGTGTGTGCGTGTGAGTGTGTGTGTAAGCTCTCCTCCAGAGCAGGGATTAACTAAACAGCATCTGGATGCTCACTAATTGGCTCTCCTCTCCACACAACCATGAAAAAAATAGCACACCTCACCTCCTTGTGTTTATGTGTGAGACACACACAGAAAGTGCCGCTTGTGCCAGTAATTGGGGATTACCATGGTAATATGGTAAGCCATGTTCACTGAAAAAAAAAAAAAATAAGAAGAAAAAAAAAAAGAGACAATTATGGCAGGTAAATAGCGCACAATTGTTAGAAATGTCTAAATGGTCACTTCTGGCACTTGCTGCATCCATTGTCATCTCGTCTGTATGTTTCTCTCGCTGATTAACCTGGCTGTGCTGCTGCTATTGTCTTGTGCTAAGTAGCATCGCCACTTAACAATATAATGGGCCCACTGCCAGTATTATTACACACTAGTTGCTGCAATTAAAAGGCTGTTAGCGAGGCTGACTCTCTGTCGGTCCAAACTAAAGCCCAGCATGAGATTCAATACAGATGGAGAAGCATCACTTTATATTATGGGCAGTGAAGGACACAGAGCCAGAGATGTGGAGAGCACTGCATGATTTTCACATGTATATTGATTTATGTATAGCGTCTACAAATACAATTTTCAGTGAATGCGGCCATCTTTACAGCGCGCTGCCAATGTGTGCGGGGGAAGAGGGGAACCTACTAATGCAAGGCTGAATATAATATGTGAATAACATTTCTATTATTCACAGGGTCATGCCCATTTAAACATTTTATCTCATTTAAATCCAAAAGATGTGCTTTTTTTTTCCCATAGCTGCGATGAATTTAAATTCCTAAGTTTCTAAGGCACGTAATTCAACATCACATCGGTTTAATTGCCCTTCTGTGCCTTATTAAACGGCAGCATGTTGATGCACTTTAAACAAATCACAGCAAATGGTGGCTGCATGCTGCAACCTCTGAAACTCGGTAATCATTTCATTGATGGAGATTGTTTTCACACTGTCGTTAGCGAGCTTCTGATCAAGGAAATCAGGATTTTTTTTTACCGTTTGTTTTTTTAAGGATTTTGTGAAAATGTGGATGACACGCATCCCCACTTTAATTTCAACAAAGTCCTTCGATTATAAGGAATTTATGATTAAATAATATTAAAATATGCATCTTAAAATGGATTTTATTGACGTGAAACTCTTGGATACGGCACAATTAAAAAGCACATGAACCTGAACCGGATCAGGATTCTGAAATACTCGGACCAGTCCGTCTGGCGGCAACAACCATGTCATCTTCAAGGTCGCTTCCGCCACCTCTCTCTTGCATTCCGATGCTTGCTCCGACCTTCAGAAGATCGTCTTGGACATATCTGCATGCCTGAATGCTGCCACGTGATTGGCTGATCAGAAATGTGCGTTAACAAGCAGTTGAAGAGGGGTACCCAATAACGTGTTTCTGTTGTCTGTTAACCACAACAGTATACAACTAATATATGGTTTACCCTTAACCGTAACCCTATAACCCATATAGACATATACAGTATATATAAAACTATGTATAAGAATCATTTACTCATGATGGGGCCTTTTGTGTGAATAAGCGACGCCCATTGAAGCCCAGTGTTGCGTTTTTGAACATTGAAAAAAAATCCCCCCCAAATCATGTGTATTGTACAGTTTTTCTAATTGTCTGAACGTCTTTACAATGAAGGAAGAAATAGTGCCGGTCCAACACTTACTTTTGGAGATTGTTGAAATGAGTGCAACAGAGAGAGCTGGAGGTTAGAGGGAGAAGGCCATGTTTTTTTTAACTTGAAAAGTGGTATGTCTTAGAGTATGATTATTTTCCTGTCCAAAACGTTGCTATGATACCGTCTGTATTCAGTCAGGAGGAGGAACTACGAGACAGCTTCAAGCAGACGCACGGCTGCACGCAGGGTTGTTAGAAATCCAGACGTCCAAAAAGTTTACTAGCCTTCGAAAAGGTTGATTTCCCCAAACTAAATATGTGCATTGTGAGGTGTTTGGAGAGCACAGATTGGATGACGATATTTTTAATAGCATGCCAGTGAGGATTAGTGTGACTGATATGTCGAGCAGTGATCCATGAGATGCAGGTGAGACGATGAATGAATGATCCCCGCTGCAATCTGAGAACACAGGAGAGAATGAAATGATCACGGCACATCTGCAAATGAACGCCGGCGCGGTTTTTATTAAAGTGATGTCCCTTCCCACCCTCTGTACTCACACAGTCTCTTTCTCTGTGACTTGCATGCCGACGTGCATTCACAATAAGTTACGTAATCATAACAATGTGCCTTTCTTTGTGTTCAAAGCCGTTGGGATTTGAATCATGGGAATGTGTCTCAAACAAGTAGCAGAATGTGTTTTACAATAATAAATGCATGCAATAATATCACTACGTCATAACTATGCTTGGTGTTTGTGTTGTTACATTAAGAACGACGGTGCCGTTATTGCCATGTTCATGCCCCTTTTTTGCGGGGTAATTAGTGAGCGATTTATATCTAATCTTTTTTTTTTAGAATCAAGCGCAGTTGTGAAGTGATCATCCTCCATAACCATCCTGTCGTTTTTTTTTTTGTTGTTGTTGTGACCACCAGTTTGAATTATTTTAAAGAAATGGCTAAAAAAACAACTATAATACCCATGAGCTCCGGCCGCATTCAATTGTGGAAAGTCATAAACTCAGCATTCACAGTGATATTGGATTTGTAAAAGGCATTCGGAGTGATTGTATGGCTATGTAATCAGAGGAGATTGTGATGTTATGGAGTCGGCTTTAGCTACATCAAGTCCCGTCTCCAAAACAGCCCGTCTGTGGCCCGGGAAGCTTTTAAAGCTCCCCCTATGAACTGATCTCCAGAACCCATATCTCATTCCCGCTGATTCCTCCTGACCCAAATAAGGACAACAATCTATTTGGGTTTGTGTTGCATGTGTTCCCCCCTTATTCTTCTCTCTGTCTATTTCTTTATTAATCTGCCATCCGTGCATGATCCTTTTAGGAAGAGCCTCCTCTGATTCGATTAGATGGGCTTTCATTATGGTAATGGTGGATTAGGCAACGGGGGAGATCAGAGGGGATGTTTGTGCCTGATTCCGCTGCCCTCTGCTGCGAGATAACACAAAAGATGCACACATTCCATGTATGCTTTGTGTGTTCTGGTGGGCTGAGGGCTTCGTGTGTGTGTGTGTGTGTGTGTGTGTGTGTGTGTGTGTGCTGGTAAATGCTATGCTGCATATTTTGCCAGTGAATGTCATCACTCACTAATCTTTGTCGCACATGGTGGGTTTGTGGGCCCACGTCAAATGGTGCCGAGGTGAAGGAGACTCCACTCTATCGATACTGCACTCTATCGTTCACGTTCACTCTGGATGGAAACGAGCTCTTTGATGTAGCTTTGTATTCCGTCAGTTAGACGCCAGCGAGCTACAGTTAGCTACACTTATTTACACGTAGCTACAGTTAGCTACACTTATTTACACGTAGCTACAGTTAGCTACACTTAGCTACACTTAGCTACAGTGAGCTACACTTAGCTACAGCGAGTTACACTTAGCTATAGCGAGCTACACTTAGCTACACTTAGCTACACTTAGCTACAGTTGGCTACACTTAGCCAAAATAACTGTGTGTTGCTTTATTTGTACAGGAGGACAGGATACAACATCAACTGTGTCCATAATACCAATATTTAACTTGAATACTAAAACGAAAGATTTGAAGATTGAATATTTTTTTGATTTTTTTGAAAGTTCGAATGAACTACAAAGCATTTAATAATAATGTTGATATTTGTATTTGTGTTCAATGGACGTTTGAGCAAACACAACATTGTTAAAGAAGCAAGATCAAAACCATATGCACATCTATCCATATTGTCATAGACAATAATCTAGATGAGCTTCTTGGATTTGATACGGTTTTATTTTGGTATTGCACTATTACACGTGGATAAATGTGTTTTATCTGAACAATACTATTCAATGCTCTGCTGTGATACATTTGTGCACACACATTGTTTATTGGACAGAATGACTTAAGAAAATGAAGACCATGAATCATTGCACATGATTATTGTTGTTGTTCTCTCGATCATGTGATCGCTCGCGCGTGTGTGTGTGTGTGTGTGTGTGTGTGTGTGTGTGTGTGTGTGTGTGTGAATGTATGTGAGTGCACCTCTGTGTCTGTCCACTAATGTCTCACTCTGCTGCAGTAAACGACACAATCTTTGGTATGGATGAGGTGGTTCCGGCATCACGCGTCACAAACCCATAACCGGTAATAGTTCAGGTTAAAGGTGCAGTGTGTCGGGTGCGGTGTCCTCCAGCGCTGAGGCTGCAGACTGGAAGCAAGCTGAAACTTCTCCCGTGTGCCAAGCGTGTCGGAGAGCCACGAAGGGAACAACGCGAAGACTTAAAACAACACGCATGGCCCCTCCAGAGCTTTGGAGAGTAGTAGCATAGCCAGTGTGTGTGTAGTGGGAAGTGAGTGGTAGAGAGAGAGAGAGAGAGAGAGAGGCGGTGAATTTGCGTGAGCGAAGGAGTTGGTGGTGCGGATTGAAAGCGAATGTGCAGAGGAAGAAATAAATGCTGCAGCGTGTTTTCTTTGCTGGCCCCGGGGACCAGAACAGCAGGGACCCCCCTGTGGTTTCCCGCCACAGTGTGTTTGCTGAGGCAGCTTGGTTTGCTGAGGCAGCTTGGTTTGTCCACTCTGGGCTACCGTAGAAACGTGACGGCAGAGGACCTGCTCACGACGTAGATACAAACGGCTCATTCTAAGGCAACAACAACACAATGATTCTTATTTTCAGGTGATGATACACTAAAGAAAATACTTCTTCATGTTATATTATATTTTTGCTAATAGATCCCCCCACGCCCCCTAAATGAAACACACTGTTCCTTGAAAGAAGTCTCTAGTGACGTAAACTGATTGCCTTGGGTCACCGTCTGTTTGCTGTTGAGCTCCATCAGTCGCAGTTATCACACCTCCTTTGTATTCATTCACATGTATTTTTATATAAAATGCCACTCGTGTTCTCTGGTTCCAGACATCAGGTGTCCCCACTCCCAATCTGCCAGCCCACAGTGACCTTGGCACCACCTGAGAGCACTGACCTGAGCCCATCAGCCCGTGCTTCACCCCTCTCCCCTCAGATCGTCAAGGCAACGCGCTTCAGGAGCCCTACCTGCTTGAACTAACCCTGAGCACACTGTAACAGACGTGTGATGCTGTTATGTTCTTGTTGACGCCTCTTTTTGTTTTTTTAAACCACACGAAGCACAAACTGGACTGGAACAAAAACAACAACCGTGTATCTCCACTGTGTCGAGTCCACACTCAGTGAGCCGTGAGAAAGGCGTGGAACAGGACTTCAGAGGGATTTCCGTTGATGTGCGGTATAATCAGCAGCCCCCTGGCTCGCTCTGTTTATTTGACTTGTCGGTTTGCATTAGTGAAAGCACCTTCTGGGATGATGTGTCCAGCAGAGGACCAGAGGTGAGAGCAGAGGTGAACAACGGCAACAACACGTTTCCTTTAATGCTGACGTGGAAATCGGTTTCTACTCCGAGAAACTGGATGTTGTTTTGGTGAAATTATGGAGACATAAAAAAAAAAAAACTAATGAGCCTTGGACACAAGTCAAGCATCCTAAGAAATAATACAAAAATAAAAAAAACATAATCATCATGATTTGGCCCCTCAAAGTCTCCACCACTCATTTAGTAATTGAAAAGACCATTTGTTTTGCGGGGTCAAACAATAGAGCATCGCTCCCTGCCACCACAACAGCACATATGCTTGTGTGTTTTTTTAATCTTTTATTTCCCGACCTCTAAGTGGAGTTCATTAATATTCCTAATGGCGGGTCCATTGACTTGATTGCCTGACCTGGTGAATAAGGGCAGGCCCCTGGAGCTCAGGGAGAGCCCGGTCTTAACCGTGCGAGTCACCATGCCGGGGACGACACACTCCACATGTTCACGCACACAATCGGAGCAGCGGCCCAATTTCACCGCTGCAATTATCAAAGTGCCCCTCAACCTCCAAATTGAGGAATACATCTTAATTCAGACAAATGGCAATTCAGTGACAGAGGCTCGAGCCGTGCCAGATTACGGATTACAGTAATCCCAGAGGACCTGGGAGGGATGGAGGGAGGGAGGCAGGCAGTCTTTGGGCACAAGAGGAGGAGATTTTCAAACATTCATTCAAGCGAATGTGTCTGGGGGCTGAACAAAACAATCACAAAAACAGGCTGAGCAGTGTACTGCTGCTGCTTCATTCCAACGAGATTCTCTTTTTTTTCCTTTTTTTTTTGCTCATTGACTCCTCCCCCCTCTGTTTATGTGTCATGCATCTATAGAAAAATAATAAAAACAAAATTATTGGCAGAGATATATGTGACTCGCTAAGCTGTTTGTTGAGTGTAGTATGTAGTATGTAGTATGTGTGTGTGTGTGTGTGTGTGTGTGTGTGTGTGTGTGTGTGTGTGTGTAGGTATGTCCAGAGTAGTGACACGGAGCGTCAGCCTTTGGATCAACAAACAAATTGGGTGTGAATGTGAATTAGTTAAGTGCTTAATGGTAGCCCCTGCCATCAGTGTGTGTGTGTGTGTGTGTGTGTGTGTGTGTGTGTGTGTGTGTGAAAGAGGGAATGACAACATGTAGGGTAAAGATGTAGTGGAAGACTAGAAAGGCGCTATAGAAATGTAAAATCAATTTAATAAAGGGGTTGTATCGGACTATTTGGATATAAAGATGGTAATATGGTGACTAATGGGGTAATAACCTGATAATATTGAGGTATTATCAGCGTAATGCCTTCAGAAAATCACATGTCAAGTCTTGGAAGTCAAAAAGGATAATTACCAGATTATAATGCTGAAATCCATCCTTCCTTGTGTTCCAAACATCCCCTTTTTGTTTTCAAGGCAATACCGCACATGTTCAATGCTGTGACTTGTTGAAACACACACACACACACACACACACACACACTCGTTTGTGTGTAATAACCACGAATCAGGGCTGCAGTATGATAAACTACGCGTCTCTGTTTCTTTTCATGGTGACATTCGATTAAAGCAAACACCAAGAGGCACAGTGATTATCTGGAAACACTCGCGCTAGCTTCTGTGTCGTGGCAACAGAACCCCGCTGGTGAACATGCGTAACGTTTCCACAGGAAATGTATGGGACAAAGACCTCTGGCCTTCACATATGTGTGGAGCGTCTTTGAATGGTATCATTGTCCCTCAGCCTGGTTGTCTGTTGAGCTCCCTCTCTGTCTCTCTGTGGACAGGCTTCAGACACATGTCACATTACATCACTGTCTCCTCCTCTCTGTCCCACTTACAATAACATCCCTCCACCTCCTCTCTCCATTCATATCTGTCCGTCCGGATTTCTGTCTCTCCCCTCACTGCCGCCCTGGCTCTGTCTCTCTGCCCGTCTCTCACTTCACTTGAACTCAATTGCTGTTTTAATGGCATGCCATGGGATTCCATATCGACATGTATTGAGCTCAATGAGTGGAACTCTTGTGAGGAAAAAGACAGATTTTAAAGGGACAACCTCCGGTTGTGAATAGTGAAGCCAATGTGGAAGTGCTTTAAACCTGCATTCTCTCAAATGACCATCAGGGGGTGACACCTCTGGTTGTATAGGAGTCTATAGAAAATGACTCTACATCTCTCTTGATTTATTCCCTCAGTAAACATTGTAAACATGAGTTTATGGTCTCAATCTCTAGTTTTAAGTCTTCTTCAATACAGCATGATGTTCATTTAGTAAGTTATGGTCCATTTAGAGTCAAACAGACCATAAGCGGTATGCTTTAGGGCGGGGCTACAAGGTGATTGACAGGTCTCTACCGCAGTATGGCGTTGTTCTAAAACACACTCTCAGGAGTGCTAGCATTAGCTAGTGTTTGAGCGTTTGCTATGCTAACTGTTTCTGGCCCCACTGGGAATCGCTCTTCCCCAGCTTCACCACACTCCAGTCCAAAGAAAAACAAGATGGAGATGACCATTATACCAAACTTAAGGCTTCACAACCGCCAACCACAAACCAATGGGTGACGTCACACTGGCTATCTCCACTTCTTATATATCAACGGCCGAAGAGCAAAACCTCCTATCTGAATAAATGCACTTTTTTGAGAATACTAAAAAAAATGTGTTGTTTTCATGCAGAATGCTATTTGTTAAGGATACCCAATACATAATAAAAAATACAAAAAATTACAAAAATACAAAAAAAGAAAAATATACAAAGTGCAGATAGGGCTATTCCCTACTTTTCCTGGATAATTTTGCAGATAGGAGCTTTTGCACTTTGGCCATCGATATAGACTATGGTTTTTTTCTTCATAGAATACTGTAGAATATCAATTTCTGTTTTTTGGTGTTCCTCAATTGTCTCTCTTGGTTCTACCAGTACATTACGTCTCCGGCCTCTGAAATGACTTACTGCCTCATATCCAACTTTGAGTCTCTCACCCTCTCTCCGCATGTGAGATGTGGCTGCACGCCAGTCTGTCAAACTGCCTGATGTGAGATGAGATTCACCCAGTCAGAGGTGGGGGTTTCGGGCCAGCGGTATCACGGAGAGACAGAGAGACGGAGAGGGCTCACTCAACTCCAGACACGGCTAATGGGAGACGTAGTCGGGTCTTTATGTCCGGATGGTATTCTTTCAGAGTCAGGTTGTTCTTTGCAGGGCAGCATTTGATATTCTGGCTGGTAGATTGGGGGTAACTTAGAGGTGGGTGAAACAGCAAGATCACACAGATGAGTGCTGAGGAGTGTAACCTTTCCCATCTGTCCTCTCTCTCTCTCTCTCTCTCTCTCTCTCACATCTTGGCTCGCTCGCCCAGCTAACCGGTGGAAGAGACGTACATGTTTCCATATTGGTCGCAACCTTTCTTTACCTTTGTCTTACCTCATGTCAGAGAGTGACTGGGACATTCAGTGTTTTATCATATTCACCAGGAATTTGGCAATTCTTAGTGTAATTTCTAATGTGAGCATTAGGTGACTTTGAGAACATTATTGTTTGAGTTACTACATGAAACTTGTAACGGGTTGGGAAAGCGTTTCCGTTTAATCCTGATCCTGTTCATGACCTTCATCAGTAAACGTGAGCATCAGAGAGAATATTGACTGTTTCTATATAG
Organism: Ophiodon elongatus; assembly: GCA_016806645.1. Lineage (NCBI taxonomy): Eukaryota > Metazoa > Chordata > Actinopteri > Perciformes > Hexagrammidae > Ophiodon > Ophiodon elongatus. Next base: position 675,096 of record JACSYO010000755.1, read on the forward strand.
TTAGATTTAATGCTCGTCATCGGTGCCACCAGGTCGGATTCTGGTGAAACCAGATGAAATCGGTCAGGTTCACCAGAGACACCTTCAGCAAAGACTCCAGCAGCGGTCAGGTCCCTGTGGACAGACCAAGATCCGGCTTAGCTGCTGACTTCAACCTGCAGTTGGAGCTCCGGCAGGATGCAGAGCTTCTCCTCTCTGCACCGCAGGTCCCTGCTGGGAGCCAACACCACTCTGCTGGAGACACAGGCCATATTGCTGGTCACGCTGGAGGGGAGGAAGCCACAGGAGAACCAGAACCAGGACTGAAGGGAGCAGGCTGTCTCTGAAGGGATTCTGGTGGCAGGAAACACTACCACTCTCATCCACAGGGACCGCCAAAATCAACACGAATGTTGAAGTGAGTTGTGCCAATTTAGTTCTGTTATATAATTCTGAGGGCTGCACTGTCACCTCATGGCAAGAGGTGTCGGGGTTCGGTTCCCGGCCTGGACGGCCCTTCTTTGTGGAGTTTGCATGTTCTCCCCGTGTCGGTGTGGGTTCCCTCCGGGTTCCCTCCGGGTTCCCACAGTCCAAAGACATGCAGCTCAGGTTAATTGATGACTAACTTGAATGTGAGAGTGAATGGTTGAATCTGTCTCTTTGAGTCAGTCCTGTGATAGTCTGGCTACGCCCAATGTCAACTGGGATCAGCTCCAAACCCCCTGTGACCCCCGCATCCGTTAAAGATAAGGGATTGATGGATATCATTCTGAGATACTGTCGAGGGGAAGATCCAGATAACATATTAATAACTCTTGGGAGGGCCCAGCTATTCAAAAGATTCAATGATCCTATCATAATCCGTGTCCACTCTTGCTGCACAGTCTCTTCCTTCCGGGCCTCAACACCCCTCTCTTTCCTCCCCCTTCATCTGACACTCTCCTGGCAGCTTGACCTGCATGCTGACTGGGCCTCAGGGCTGCTGGTGCAATCCTCCACATGGACAGGGGGGGAGATATTTTGCGAGATGTAATGTTTTGACGGCCATGAATAAATGCATGAAGAGTGAATTTGCTCGGGCGATGTGTAAGCGTGTGCCAAGTCTACCTCATGATAAAGAATACATGAAACTAATTTGTCTTTGAGCAATAATTCTTTCCCGATAACAACACCTTCCTCTCCTGCCTGCATTCATTTCATTATCCTCGCATACCCTTTTTCACAATCACATGAGAACAATTAGCAGTTACGAAGCCGCCGCCTGACATTATCAATTTCTAACTTCATCTGTGACAGTGAGCAGCTGAGTGCCAGAGCTCAAAGAGCGCGTGCAGACAAGCAGACACACACTGCCTCCTCGTAACCTCATTTCTCCCCACACAACAGCAAAGCTCTCTGGCAGCGAGTGCTGAATTCAAATGGAGCCCAATGGCAACAATCTTAAAGGGCAAATGAGTGGCAAGCAAGAGAAAACATTAGCAGCAGTTGAAAGGCATTTAGAGGCTTTGAAGGCTTGGCTGAATTAAAAGGGGATCATGAATTTCAAATGTCTGTTTATTTGTGGCTGTGGTGGATGCAGAGAGTCTTAAGTGCCACTAGGGGGTTGTGAAAGCCATGCTGGAGAAGTCAGCTTTTTTATCAGAAATCAGAGTTTTATTCTGTCTCTGAGAGAGAGTGTGTGTGTGTGTGTGTGTATGCGGGTGGGGTGGGAGGGGGGGGGGGGGGGAGGGGGCTGTTAGTCAAGCAGATCCAGGGTCAGCAGGATGGAAGAATAGTCTGTCGGATCAGGATGGAGGGGCTTGACTCGGAGCAGCCTGCACACGAGGAGTCCTGTGAGACCGAAGCGATGCATCCTGTTCTTAGCTGTGGGGGAGTTTAGAGTGAAAAGTTGGAGTGAAGCTCCACAGCAGCATGAAAGCCATCAGAGGCTGTCGGAGGAGGTGCACACTGCAGCACAGGGAAGAGCACTGAGAACACTGAGAACAGCACCAGGCCTGAAGTGATATTCCAGTTTGTTATGGAATATATCTATTATATCTAATATATGGAATATATCCCAACAAGACAAATATCCATTTAATGAAATTTCAAACAGTGCTGGAGCTAGCCATTTGGAAAGAGGAAGCTAGTTAGCCTGGCTTGCTAATGTTAGCAGATTTTCCCACCATACGATACTAAGCTCCCAGAGTCTTGTCGTCAATGTAAGGTTGCCAGACAACCAGCTGGGTCTTCAGGAAATTGCTGCACCCAGCCAAGAAGAAGTCCTCCACATAACAGTGCGTGAAACCAATGCCTTGGTTTCAAACTTGTGTCTTTCTCGGACTAAACAAACAAGGTGTAAAGTTTTTATTTTTCTAAGCTTTGGAGGTGCTGGTAGGCGGACAGAAGCTGAGCCCCAAGCCGGCCCCCACTGGGAGACAACACCAACACCACGCCGCTGGGTATATAGTCCAAAATGTAAAATGTAACACATGAGTTGTTATATAAGTTTAGTGGGGGTTGTGTATAGTTTTAAAACAATGGAAAATATATCAATACAATATGAACTTTCCTAAAATGATAAGTAAGATAATGATGATACATTTTGCCATATATGCACACTGACGCTGCCAGCTGGGAGGAAATTGTTACGGTAGTTATATGCAAAGGAAACAAAATTACATAATTCCTTTGACAGTTATACGGACAGAAAAGTGCACCTTGAAAACACACATTATATTACAACAGTGAGTCTTTAAAAATCAAAGCATTTCTTTCTTAAAATTAGGCTTTTTAATTGTCTGTTAATGATCAACAAGTTCAGGGAGTTTACTGTTTTGTGGCTCATCAGCACTGAGAAGAAAACACCATATTAAAGCCAGTGTGGATCTGAATGTTTTTCACTGCAGGTTTAACAGTTCAAATATGGAGAACCTCCACAGTGCTCCGGGCTTCTTTTGAATTAGTAGCTGCTGAAAAGCTGAAATGTTCCAACGTGAAATGCTGCTCCACACTGCAGAGGTGAGAAGTGGCCACAGCCGCGACGCTGAACGAGTCCAATACAACCTTGAGTGAATAATGCCTTCCACGAAACACCGAGGGTCAAGAGGAGAGGGGGGCAGCGTGGAGAAGGTGTTTTATAACTTTTGTGTAGTGCCGTGTAGTTTGAGACAGATTTTAGTGCTGGTGTAATGTGTGGTGTGAATGGGATTTCTAAGTGTCTGAAGAGACATGAACACGGATGTGTAGGACTGAATCATCATCCATCACCATGCGAAGTCTGGGTGGGAATACATTTCATCTGAAACTCGTTTTGCCATTTTGTCCCATGATATAATTGTCCCAAAACGCAAAATGAACATAGTTGAACATGTATTTCACTGATAGCATCATTCGTATTTGTTTATTTAAAAAATGTCAATAGACATTGCAATCATTTTGTTATCATGAATTAAGTGTCTTCTAAAAGTGATTTAGGAAAACTTGCCACATTCACCGATTATCTGGTATTTAGAATGTTCTTTTATGTACAAACACACTTTAGGAGTAGTATAGCTAGGAGTCGTGTTAGTCTGCTCTTATCCAAAATAAGCCTTTCACTAATGGATTGTATATTCCATTACTTTGAAGCAATTTGCATTAGAAAATCCTTCACTTGATAATTATGTTTACATTTTCTCGTTAGACTCTGCAATTTAAAGAGGTTTTGAAGAGAGCGTGTCTTTAGACATTATTCTGATATTGCAGAGGCAAATGGATGGTTCTTCATCCATATGAAAGATATGATACATATAATGAGAGTAGTTATAGCGGTTGTAGCAGTAAAAACAGAATTAATAATCGAAAAAAAAATTATTTTGAACACTAATTACAGCAGCAGTGGATATAATGGACTAAGGATGATAATAAAAGTAGTAATAGTAGCAATACTACTAATATAAATGTGACAAATAATAATAGTAGTATCAGTGGGTGTCAGGCAGGACCACAGCAGGAGACACGACCATGGTCCAGAAACACGATCCATGGAATCCTGTGAGGAGAGAAATCACAAAGACTCTGAGGAAGAAACCAAGTTATTAATGTGCATTAATGGGACATTAATGTGTACAGATGGAGATAGAGAGAAGGAGAGATGAGCTCAGTGTATCTTAGGAAGACCCCCGGAAGTCTAGGCCTAGTGCAGCGTAACTAGGGGCTGGACCAAGGCAAACCTAAGCCAGCCCTAACTATAAACCTAAGCCAGCCCTAACTATAAACCTGAGCCAGCCCTAACTATAAACCTGAGCCAGCCCTCACTATAAACCTGAGCCAGCCCTAACTATAAACCTGAGCCAGCCCTCACTATAAACCTGAGCCAGCCCTCACTATAAACCTGAACCAGCTCTAACTATAAACCTGAGCCAGCCCTAACTATAAACCTGAACTACCCATAACTATAAACCTGAGCCAGCCCTAACTATGAACCTGAGGCAGCCCTAACTATAAACCTGAACCAGCCCTAAATATAAACCTGAGCCAGCCCTAACTATAAACCAGAGCCAGCCCTAACTATAAACCTGAACCAGCCCTAAATATAAACCTGAGCCAGCCCTAACTATAAACCAGAGCCAGCCCTAACTATGAACCTGAGCCAGCCCCAACTATAAACCTGAGCCAGCCCTAACTATGAACCTGAGCCAGCCCCAACTATAAACCTGAGCCAGCCCTAACTATAAACCTGAGCCAACCCTCACTATAAACCTGAGCCAGCCCCAACTATAAACCTGAGCCAGCCCTAACTATAAACCTGAGCCAACCCTCACTATAAACCTGAGCCAGCCCTTACTATAAACCTGAGCCAGCCCTAACTATAAGCGTTATCAAAGAAGACAGTCTTAAGTCTACTCTTAAATGTGGTGACTGTCTGCCCCCTGGACTGAAGTGGAAGCTGGTTCCATAGGTTCCTTGTTAAGTATGTCTTGGTGGTGAACAACAGTGCATACTATACTTACTGCCTCAGAAATGCACTCAGTATGTATTAAGGGAAGAAACAAAACAGAACAGAGCAGCTGAAGATGAGACAGACACAGTGAGCTGTGAGAGAGAGGTGGAGACAGCTGAGAGAAAGACTCGTACAGTGAGAAATAAATAGATCATGCATGTATACAATAAAAGAGAGTGAAAAAAAGACCAAGAGTGGCAATACAAAAACCACCTTCAGGAACAAAGGAGAGATAAACATAAGAGCAGAAATCAAACAGAACATTGCCAGGCTGCTGTGGATTCCAGCAGCAGTTGATATAATAGACTAACAATGATAATAGAAGCATTAATAGTGGCAGTACTAGTAACAGAAATGTGACTAATAATAATAATATTAGTAGCGCTGGGTGTCAAGCAGGAGGCTCGACCACGATCCAGAACCACGATCAATGAAAACCTGTGAGGAGAGAGGCACAGAGACTCTATGGAAGAAGAAAAGTTGGTAAAATGCATCAATGATACATGAATATAAAGAGATGGAGAGGGAGAGAAGGAGAGAGGAGGAAGTCCCCCTTCTAGGCCTAACTAGGGCTGGTCCAAGGCAGACCTGAACCAGCCCTCTCTCCGGCTTACATTATACTGTTACAGACTCAAGGAATCACAAATAACCCTGCATTCTGGGAAAACAGTGCTCTAAATATAGACAGTGCAGGCAGTGGGGCTAGACTCATTTTTATTTGTTTCATAGGTCTTCACAATCATCTCATAATAGTGTGTTGTGAAATATATGAAAACTGTATTTTAAAACCCAGTATATACAGACAATTCTGATATTATGTATGTTTACTTATTATGTTGTTTATGTGTATGTTTATGTGTTATGTTGTTCATGTGTATGTTGATGTGTTATGTTGTTCATGTGTATGTTGATGTGTTATGTTGTTCATGTGTATGTTGATGTGTTATGTTGTTCATGTGTATGTTGATATGTTATGTTGTTCATGTGTATGTTGATGTGTTATGCTGTTCATGTGTATGTCGATGTGGTATATTGTTCATGTGTATGTCGATGTGGTATATTGTTCATGTGTATGTCGATGTGGTATATTGTTCATGTGTATGTCGATGTGGTATATTGTTCATGTGTATGTTAATGTGTTATCTTAGCATTCAGTCAAAGTTTGAATTCCCCTGTCAGCAATGGACTGTTTTAGTTCGGACTGGGACTCAACAGAGGCCCCACAATACGATAATATCACAATACTTAAGTCACAATACGATATTATTGCAATCTTAAACATTTTGCGATATGCTGAGTATAGCGATATCAAACATTGGGGTTTATTACCTTTTTTTAACTGCAAATTATGCAACAAAACTGTATCTTTTATATATATTATTATATATTATATAAGATAATGTTTTCACTCAGTTCATCTCACTTCAGTCCATTTATAATAGGTCTATGAATGAACTCAAATATTAATTATCATCATCATCATCATCATCATTATCAACTATTTCCTTTTATTTTGTTTAAGTCATCTATACTGAATTTAAATCAGTTGGAAATAAATGATTGATCAAACAATCTTTTCATTCTTAATATACATTTTTGCATTCTCAGCTGCCGAGACCGATGCTATGAAGCTCAACAGGTCCTCATTCCCTGTCTAATATTTATTTATGTCGCTGTGAAAAAACATCTCCATAACTGTAGTTATTCTAGTTTCTCACCAAAACTACATTTTACAAGATTACATTTGAACACATCATGATAACATTATAATTTAGTTTTGTTCAATAGACATTTTTTACTGAATGGAACTTAAACGGACCAAAATGGAACCAAATGGAACCTCCATTTAAAACTCTTTCTTCACCCTCTGATGGTTAAACTGTGATTAATCAGCGGTTCACATGACTCGCTGGCTTTCTGGATACAGAATGCTCCCTCACTGCTGCAGATATCAGGCTGGAGTGTTGGTTCCCTCTGAATTATTTACAGCAACGCTTCAGGTGAGAGGCAAGACTCTCCGAAACACACAAAACAAACTGGCACACGAACGGTGTGTCTCAATGCAGGAATCAGAACACCACAGAGATGGTAGCTTTTATCCGTTCTTATGGTTATGAAACTGTGATTTATATAACAGCAGTTGATTGGGTAATCTCAGCGCTCCCAATTTCAATTTTAATAGTTTACATGTTAAAAGATCGATACTTGGAGTTCGTGATCGATACAATTTTGCCTAGCAGAATATCGAGATACTATGCTGTATTGATTTTTTCCCCAGAACCCTAGTTTTAATGTGGTCAGTGTCTCTGATGTGATGCAATACTGGCATCCTCACCTTATTAATTAGTCTCACTGAAAACATTATGTAAGCAACCAGGGACAAAAATGAAAAAAAGGGCTCAGCAATGAATTAAATGAATGTTAAGAGTTCCAATTAGAATGTGGCCAAGGACATATAAACATCATATTTCCATCCTGTGTTTCAAAAACACACACACACACACGCACACACACACACAGAGACCCGTTCCAGCAGTGATTGAGAGGAGCAGAGAAAGGGAAGAAATCCGTCTCCTTGGCATCTAATTCTCCTCTTGGAGTATAACACAGATTAGTATATCTTTCATATGAATAAAGGCCCGTCTTCCAGGCCACAGCTTCACTTTCCTAAACCATGGAAGCAAGCGTCCCTGCCCCTGATCTCATATGCCACTGAACCTGCTTTTACTGACTGTATTTTTGGGTGCATAGCAGTGAGATGACTAATGACTGACGAGATGCTATTAAACTGAAAAAAAAAAATATATATATATATATATATTTTCTGGGAAAGTCAAAGCGTTCGATTTTTGGTAAAGTTCGGAGCAAAAGAAGAAGTGCAGATTCTTGAAGGAGTGGGCGGACAGTTATCAGTGATTCGAAGGACGAAAGAGATGGGAGAAAGGATGAGGAATAGAAGATAAACTTACGAACATGCATAGATAGAAATGTCAGTGGATCGAATGGTATTTGCCATCAAAAGCTTTGTACTGACCGGACATCTGGGACCACGTTGGAGAGATGACTAATGGCTGACAGGACATCTTAAATGGTGAGTCATAGGTCACCAGACTGTCAGAGAGCAGGGAACATTGCTCCCAAGTGCGCATCTATCTCGATATGACTTGTCAATAGAACTCTGCTCATCTTTGCTTTAATTAGTTTCTCTCGTCTTCATTGATGAATCGACGACACCGTCAAATCTGGAATCCAGACCCAGAGAGAACCGTTTGACATCTTCCCTGTCTCTCTGAGAGTGAGGCGGGAGGTTCCGTATCAATCTCATGTCTGTGTGATGGGTACACAGCTGACGTCGGAATGTCGTTAGCCTAGCTTAGCATAACGACTGGAAACGGGGAACAGCTAGCTTGCCTAAATTTGACTAATGGCAGTTGTAAATCGTTGCTTGTTTAATTAATGTACCAACCAAATATGGCAAGGCTTTGCATATCAATATACTTTTGGACCTGTCATGAGTACATGAGTACACAGAACGCAAATCGTACGCCGTTAAATAGCGTCGTACATTGTTTAGGTCCATTTTTCATAGTTTTTGCAGTGCAAATAAAAATCCATGACGTTGTGCATCGGACATATTCAATTCGTGAACTAGAGTTTACAAATAGGGAGGCTCCGTAGTCCGAACCAACGCGGCTTTAAATCTCCTCTCAACCTTGACGAAGGCGCCGCAGACCAGATCCACTCACTCTGTTCCAACCTTTCACAATAAAAGCCCTAAACATGTACACTGCGTAACTGTTTACCAGAGGGTACTCAAATTCACTGAAAGCATCTTGCGAAAAAGAAAACTCACTTCTGTAGCTTCAGGCTGTCCAACCGTTAGCTCACACAGACTGTCAGACGCTGCTGTGGGTCAATAGGATGCTGGTAGCTGGTCCTCTGCCTGCGAGAATCTATTTAACCTTTTAATTAAAAAGTGTTGCAACTGTCACACATTCACATTGCTGCCGGTATGAATTATCATTTTCATGTTGTGTATTCGTCCTGCCCCCAGTGCGTAAAGGTCTTAGAGTCAACAGCCATGCTAGCGGGTCTGTGAGAATGTACAGTACTTTGGCCCAGCGCTGCTTTGAACTCAAGTCACTGCAACATTGTAATTTGATTCTAGCCGGAGACATTTGTGTATTCCTCACCAACAATCCCTCCTCAGGGGAACAGAAATGCCTGCACCAAATTGCACGGCAGTCCATGGATTAGTTGAGATATTTCAGTCAGGACCAACTTAGTGGACCAACTTAGTGGACCAACGCTACACTCTGAGAGCGACGGGGCTCGTGGGGCTAAAAACCCCAAACAAATCAGGTACAACGTGTTAATCACTTCGAGGTGTTGGCTGGTGTATGTTGGAGCTAGACAGGCTGGCAGACACAAAAACTCTGGGGAATTCTCAGGGTAGACGATATGGCCGGCTTTTTAACATAAAACAAATTCCATCAGGGATTATCATCAAAGGAACGTCCTTCAAAAGCTAATTTGGTAGCCCCGTCTTTTGGAAGGGCCGGCTCTAAAAATCTGGTTTCAAGAGCATCATAATTTGAGCTGATACTTTGATTGTAGCCTTCTTATTACAATATGCAGTTATGTTCATTCAGATTATCTCAAATTTAATTACACACAGCAAACTTTAGGGCCAGGGAGTGTCCCAGCATAGGAGCACTTGGTCTGGAGGGGCCAGGGCACATACACAATACTGAGATTCAATCTATTAGTATTAATAACTTACAAAAACATTGTGCCTCTCTTTCTAACACACACAGCCGGTGATGTGGCATCAGTCCTTGTCTCTGTAATTGTCTCATTCTTCAGTCCAAAAGTAAAACAAAAATATTGACAAAAAAATAGATGTAATAATTTCTGTTTGTACCTACCAAAATATTATGCTTCAATCCATTTATTGGATATTAAATTTTTCTAAAACGACATTTTGTTCCATATGCTATGGTATTTTTGCTTTGTCGTGGACTATTAATGCTCCAGGTGGTAGCGTGAAAATAGTTTTTCTAGAATTAGTGCCCCCATAATATGAAACCTGGGGCCTGGGGCTCTGAAAAATAACAATTGCTTGTTTTCTGTATGGATATTGTATATTTATCTATTCTGTTGCTTTTATGTTCTCATGCAGCTCCTTTCTCTGAATGAACTCGTGTATGATGAGTTCTAGTTCCATGTTGTCATGCAATGTGTTCAATGTAGTCTTTACTCACGCCAACTCTGCTTTTCATTCATATTGTAGCTGATGAGCATGCACGTGGATATGGGCGTGCACATGGCCATGTACATGAGCATAGGTGTGTGTGCACATATGTGCACGTGAGTATGGGTGTGCACGTGTATGTGAGTGCCTTACTACCATTAATTGAGTGTAAACGAGTCTCGATGGATTTGTTGCACTGCTCCTGATTCATTTGAATAAAGACCTTAAAATTGAATCTAAACTTTGAAGGTCTTTTCATAAAGCTTTTGCTTTATGAAGTCAGTATGTATCGTGACGTGTTATTTGGAGTACAAAAACAATAATGTCATTAGAAAGCAGTGTATGAACCTCTAAATGTGTTTCAGGGTCTTGTGACTGAATATTATAGAGCAAGTCACAAATCGCATGTAATTTACCCCGGTCCATTCCTTCAAATGAAGACAATTAGTTTTTTGTAATAGAAGGTTTCTGAAATGTTATGTTTAAATATGCAAATGAGGTATTATCTAATGATAACCTTTGGTGAACGTAGGAGAAATCTACAGACCTAAATAGACACCCGGAGGTGTATGTTGAATGTTTTCCTCTCGTCTGAAAGAAGACGAACGTCGTCACATTGTAGTCGTAGGTTTGAACCCCAGATGAGCCGAGTCCTGATGCATTGAGAGGACCTCTACAGGGATAAGGATTCCTCACAGATGTTGCTGCATGTGACCCGACAGCGTTCCCAACATGGCCGAACCAGGGAAACGCAGGGATGTGTGACACCTACCAGACCTCACTCTGCACTCCACGAGAGTCTGGGTTGTTTTTGGTTGCCTGACTAACGCCGAGTTTATGAGAAGGCGAAGCTGAGCTGAGCTGCTTGCTTCTCTATCCTGCAGCTTGTTTCTCTCTTCCATCTTCCCTCTGCACACATGTCCTTTCAACACATGCACGCACACACACATACACAAACACACAAGCACACACACACACACACACACAGAAATGGGATGCGAAAAAATGTGAGTCCAGGTCATAAATGTTGCATTCCATTGTCTCTTCTGAGATTTGACGCAATGTTTTGTTTGAGTGCTTTTCTGTCGTCTTTTGTTTTGGAGTGGGTGCCTGAGTGCCTCGGGGTCGTCCCTGAGTGTGTGCGTGTGTGTGTGTGTGTGTGCCTACGTGTGTTTCATAAAGATCCTCGGGTAAGAGGTTGAGTGCAGAACGCCTACTTTTACAGAGGAGTACGAATGTGGCGATGCCCAGTCTCTGGCCCCGGCTCGTATCCGCCTATCACTCCACATCTCGCCGGTTCCCCGTCCTCTTTTTACTTCCCGGCCCTTCATCTTCTTTTCCCTTCCCCCGCCCCGCGAGCCACGTAGACGGCGAGTACAGACATTACAAAGACCAGTTTGATCTTCCCTGCCTCCCTCTGCCTCCCTCTGCCTGGTTCTTGGCTTTGTTTGACATGCGCTGGTCTCTGGATCGGGACAGATGGCGTCGGCTGCGGCTTTGGATGAAGCCTCAGAAGCCGGCAGGCATATCTGCAGGCTTCACAAATTCACGTGCCAGACTTTATTTCAAACCCTGTTTACCTGCAATTGAAGTTGAGAGCCATTTAAGGAGAAGCATATTTCAACTATTCATTAACTCATAATTAACGAATAGATTTAAAAAGAAAAAAAAAAAAAAAAAAAAAAAGAAAGAACGTTGATGTCAGCGGACTACAAGCTGAAGAGAGGAGAGGTCTCCGGGCCTCAAGATTAGCTGAAGATCAAACTGTACGTTCAGTTCCATGGGTCGCCCTGACGTACTTTGTTCCATGCCACACACCATGATAACATACTTGTTTACAAAACAAAAATCAATGTCTTGAAAATGTTACAAAAGAACAGGCGATTCACCAAAGTCAAAATAATAATTTCTACTAAGAAACGTTAATAAGTCACAGCAATGAGCCACTTGACATCCTGTGTCCAGGTGGACGAAGTGGTATTGAAGGAAAACGTACAGAAAGACTCAGAACAATGTAATGAAAAAAATAATTATAATTATTATTATATAATAATAATAATTTTTTAACCCCAATTGGAACATTTATCCTCAGCACACTAATGCTGTGCCGCCCAGCTTGTAACTGAGAACCTCAAACAACAAATCATAATTTTAACGTTACCATATTGAAAGCGTAATACTTTTTTTTTCCTTGAACAAATTTGAACTG